>JAJEJO010000856.1:82748-160910 GCA_020662805.1 Glaucomys volans | reverse complement strand
GGGAGCAGGTCTGCAGAGTGCTTGAGAAGGCCTAGGATGAGCACCAGGACCGGCCTGGGGACAGCATCTAGAGGTGGTCAGACTAGGTTCATCTCATCGGCTGCTCGGACGGCTCAAGTTCAGCTGGAAAGGTCAGGTAAGAGGTGAGCTGAGGGAGGGAGGAGGAAGTGGACAGAGCTCTGTACACCAGGGGAGATGTCTCAAGGGAAGCTTGGGAAGCCAGGCCAGGTGCCCAGGGCCACAGGGCTGGGGCTCGGGCCTCTCGGGGGCACAGTCTTGTTGGCATTTGAGTAGAGGCCCCGAAGTCCACAGGCCAGTGGCCTCAATTGAGAAAAGCAGACAGAAATGAGACCTTGGGGCATTGGACAAGGGCAGGGGGTCTGTACAGAGCTGGGCAGAGTCAGGCCAGGCCCGAGCTGGGCTTGTGTGGAGCCCCTCCAGTGGCCCAATGCTCATTCTCACAGTGACCTGTGAGGCTGCCCTCAGAGAAGCTGGGGTGGCAGTTAAGCAAAGCTCCGCAGATTCTCGGTGTTGGTCATTTGTGTTAAAACTGAAAAGAAAAAAGTCCAGCCAAGCAGAGCTTCCCTGCCTTGGCCGAGCCTCTGGGCCATCCTCTGGCTGCCGGCATGGACAAGCCTAATGCCCTCCCGGGGGCCGCCCCGGGCTAGTGCAGGTGGACAGTGCCCTTGGTGGGAAAGGAGCCATGCCCAGAGCTGGGGAACAGTGGGCACTTAGCACACCCCGTGGCTCACTCCGCGCTCGAGCGGCTGTAGCCGGGCGCTGTGGACCTGGTGGGGTCAGGAGGGGCTTCCAGGAGCCGCGCCCTCTGTGACGGCAGCGCAGTTGCAGGGAGTGTCTTGTCAGCCTCGGTGGCACTTCCTGGGTGTCCTTAGCCAGGCAGCTGGATGAGCAGGGACCAAACTGAGGTTCAGGCGCAGGGAGCCTGTTTGCCGTGCTCCCCGGATGCTCACCTTACCCGCCTGCCACCACCGGTCATTCTGCAAGGTTGTCATGGCTGCTGTTCAAAAAAAAAAAAAAAAAGCGTTGCTCATCTTGGACAGCTGCCCGTCAAGGCTCGAAACAGCGCAGCCTCCCCTGGGGGGAAAGCCCCGCCCTCGGGAGAGTGCGGATCCCGGCAGCTCGGGCGCGGCTCTGGGTGCCTTTGCAGGAGAGCCAGGCCGCGTCTATGGTAGTGAGCTTTTTCTTTTTCCAGCACATGTGTATTGAGCACCTGCTGTTTGCCTGGGGACAGTCCAGGCCTGAGGGTCGCAGCCTGAACCAGATGATTCCTGCTCGCAGAGCTGATGGTGTAGCAGGGTCGCCAGCTACCAGGCTGCCCGTGAGAGTCTGGTGGGAAAGAGGGCAGGTGGGGCGGGCAGCCTGGCTGGGGAGGAGCCCCACTCCTGGGAGGCTCTCCTCCTGGCCTCCTGGCCTCCCGGGCCTCCCGAACAGTGTTACTGCACACATTTTATCTGGAGCCTCTCCACATGGGGCTGGAGATCACCTCTCTGGGCACTGGGGAGCCAGGAGGATCTGACCTGCCCAGCCAGGGAGCTTGTCCCCAACCTCGCGGTGAAGCCTCTGACCAGAGCTCGGACTGACTGCAGGCTCGCTCCCAGCCCACTGAGGGATCGGCGCAGCGCCCCGGGTGCCCCAGCTGGTGTGCGCAGCTGCTGCTCAGGCCAGTTAACTCCTCACGCAGCACGTAGTGAACACGTTGGACCTGGGTTTCTTCTTCTTCTCAAATTCAAAGATTTTATCTAGAGTTTTCTGTTTTCTTGTGTTTTGTTTTTTAACCACAACATTTGTAATGCCAGAATTCCTAATGAGGACAATCAAATAAACCATTAGTTTGAACACAACTATCAAATGAGTAGAATCTATTAATTTGCTGATGGATGGCAGGCATTGCGATTCTGCCGTCATCACATTTCAGAACTGCACAACGTTGTAGGCAGCCCCTTTGTTTTTTGGAAAGGACCAAGAGGCAGAAAGGATAAATAGCCAAGTCAAGGTCAGGAGGCAGCGCCCTGTCCACTGGTCGCCTGATGCCTGCTGTGGACCTCAGGCAGTCTCCTGGCCCCGTGGAGTGATGTGTGTGTGGCCCGCAAGGTGCTGGAGACACCTGGGAAGGATGGCGATAGCAACCGGGAGGCCCAGGGGAATGATCCTCAGAAATCACCAGCTCCCTGACCACTCGGCCTGCATGGCTACGAGTCAGGAGACAGACAGAATCAAAGGGAGAGGAGGTCCCTTGTGCTGTTGGGAGAATGGTCCCAGCATGGCCGCTGTGCCCCTCACCTGCCTCCATCGTACCTCCTCCCCTCTGCCCCCAACTCTGCCAACCAATTTTCCTACTTGAGATTTTATTTCCGATGTCCTTTCCTCTGAGATCCAAAAGCAGAGCTGCTCATATGAAAGGAGCGTGTCCCTCCCGCTGGCCGTCTCTGGCTGCTGACTCCAGTCATTGTCCTTCATTTTCAGGTGACAGACCATGCCACCACTGCCCTGCTACACTACCAGCTGCCCCAGATGCCAGACGTCGTGGTCAGGTCCTTCATGGTAAGTGGCGTCAGGAGCCAGGCCTCTCGTCTAAGCCATGGCTGCTCGGAGTGTGGACAGACAGCTGAGGGGAAGGGGCTGCACGGAGGTGGGGTGGGAGATGGCACTGCAGCCTTCCAACAGGAACAGAGCAGGAGAGACCCTTCCAGCTTGTCACGGGGTTTCTGTCAGGGCTGGACAAGTGGTCGCAGAAGGATCCTCTAGAAGTTTCCAACACTGACTTAGTAGGGTCTTCGTTGGGCTCCTGACCTGCCGGGTCCTGTGCCTGGAACTGGGCTTGGAGTGGTGGTCCAGACTGGCCACCCCCGAGACAGTTCACCCTTGGATTTTCAGAGCTGCTGCGGTGAGAGCGGCTGCAACAGTGGGGAGCCCCCGCGCCTGGTAGCCCTCGAGGGGGCTCGGGAGTTTGCAAGCTGCGTGTTCAGACACTGGTGGCTTGAAATTGACCCTGGCGGAGTGTTTACACCATGGCTCTGGGCAGAGGCCAGTTGGGACCAGTCCCTGGCATTGGCCTGAGCAGGAGTGACAGCGCGTCTGTGTGTCCGTGACAGGTGCCGCCACCTGCTTTCGCGTCGCGCTGACAGGGCTGAGTGCCCCTGTGTCACTAGGCTCCATCTTTCACTGCCCACAAAACTGCCTTGTCTCTGCTAGAAAGGAGGCTCAGCAGAAAACCCCCAGATTCCCTTCTGCAAGTGCAGCTAACTGTGGACAGCCAGGGGTGTCGCTGGTCCCATCCATCCTGTCCAAGGGCCTCCACCTTCAGGCTTCCTAGAAAGCCCATCACGCACTTCCCAGGAGACAAGCCCAGCCCAGCCCTTGGCTTCCTGATCTCAGGAGGGCAAACACGGTGCCCTCCGGGAGGGGTTCCTCCATGCGCTCAGCTCCAAAGGACAAGCAGTGTAGCCCGGTGATCCCAGCGACCTCTTCCTGGTTGCGCGGAAGCCCCTGGGGCTGTGGATGGGCTGCACTCTGCTGCCTCGAGGGCAGCCCAGGTGAGGGCAGGGGCTGTGGTCAGTACCTCCGCCAACCTCTTCAGATAGCCGTCTTCCCAGTCGACAAGATGCAGGAGAGTCTCGCGCCCTCTGCAGTGAGAGCTGGCTGTCCTGTTGTGTGTTTGCGTCTGTTGGGTGCTCGGCGTCTTTGCTTTGCTTTGCTTTGGGTAGCAAATCTCCTTGAGTTTGAGAATTGAGTTACCCAGCTCATCCTTACGGACGATGCCTGACAGCTCTCAGCACACCGAATTAAAGTGTGTGTGTACCACTTATTATGATGCTATTGGGTGGCACCGGGGCTGTCCCCACTTACCCCTCCAGTGTGTTAGGCCACATCCTGACGGTGAGCAGTGACCTCTGAAATCAGATTAGAAGGCACCGTGCCCTCCGTGCAGATTCTCCAGCCGTCAGCTCTTTCGAGCCACACCCACCCCATGGCAGCGAGCCAGGAGGAAAGGGTCCGGAGTTGCCTGCTCCACGCAGCATGGCTGCTCGGCCTCAGCCCTCCCTGCTGGGGAGTCACGAATGTGCTGAGAACTCCCTGGGTTGAGGGAGGCAGGGGACGTCAGAACCCAAAGTCCCTTGGGATGGCCTTGGGGGCCCGACAGCTTCTTCCGGGAATCAGAGCCCCCTAAGGTCTCTGTCCTTGCGAACACTGGGCCTGGCGAGAGGGACCACCTGGGAAGCACCGGCCGTCCTCTCATTCCCCCTTCCCTTCTCCTTTCAGACCTGGTTAAGAAGCTACATAAAGTTGTTCCAGGCCCCGTGTCAGCGCTGCGGGAAGTTCCTGCAGGATGGCCTTCCCCCCACGTGGAGGGACTTCCGAACCCTGGAAGCCTTCCATGACACCTGCCGGCAGTGACCCCGCCACCCAGCCAGACCCCCCACTGCCCACCCTCTGTTCAGCTCTGCCTGTCGTGAAGGACCTTCTCAGAGCATCACTGAGGGAGGTCACCCAGCTCAGCCTCGGCGCTCACTGGTGACGCCGGTGAGTCCCCCAGTCTGCTGAAGGTGACTGGAATGAGCCCTGGTGCTCTTGTACACTGTCATGCGAGGGACTTTGTTCTGTGTTTGGTAAGTTATTTTCATGAGCAATAAACATTTTGTACCCAGGCAAGGCCCCGTCTCCTCCGTGCAGCGCCTTCCACGCGGCTCGGTGAACAGGCGCGCCTGCCCTTCTGCCTGCAGGACAGGCCACCTGGGTAACGCTCCCTTTCAAAGCCGCCCTGGTGGCTTGGGAAACGATGGTTCCTTTTGAGAAAGAAAGCAGGAGGCGTCTTCCCACTAACCCAGTCCCACAGGCCCCAGGGAGGAGCCGCGGGCTCGCTGACCAGAGCAGTGAGCAGGGCGGGGGCCCCGTGGGCCTGGTCTGCCTTAGCATTCCTAGGAGTCCTCTCCAGGCCCTGCCCAGCTCATCCAGTTCCTGGACACCAACCTGCTGTCGCCCATTTCTGTGGTGGTCTCTACCCTGGCCAAGCACTTGAGGAGGGGGCATTTCCCAGTGCTGTCCCTGCGGGACATGGGGTTCTCATTGCAGTGAGTGACATCCAGAGACACTGCCTTCTGAGCCAACCAAAGAAGGCCTGGCTCCTCCGGGTCCTGCACCCCCGGGTTCTTGCCACCCCCCAGGCTGGCAGGCAGAGTGGGGGATTTAGTGATGGGGACGCAGGACAGAGCCATTGCACCCGCGGCCCCTGGGCAGCAGCATTGCCATTGTGGGAGACACAGGAATCCTCAGGCCTGCCCCAGACCTGAGCAGAGGCTCTGGGTGGGGCGGCAGCGTGGTGACAAGCAGGCCCCCACAGCAGGCCTCCCCCCGAGTGCCACTACTCCCCAAGTGGAAGAGGCCATCACCCAGTGGGTGCACCTTCATTTTATGAGCTGCCAAGAAAGCACACTGCCAGTAAGCTACTGCCAGGCCTCAGTGACAACCCGGCGTGGTGCAGGACCACGGCACCCACCCGTGGTCGCTTTGAAATGTCTCTCCTGCCTTCAGTTCCTGCTGTTCAGCGTGGGGCCAGCCACCCTCTGACTCCCAGTGAGCCACGGCAGTCGTCAGCTCACAGTGCCCCTTTCGTGGGTCTCCTGAGACCTTTGTTTATAGGTTTGCAAGAAAATCCAGATTGAGGGCCTCGGGCACACTAGCTCCGTCTCCACTGTGGGCACCTCTTCAGAGACCCCCGGGTGCCAGTGCGTCCCAACACAGCACGGACACTGACTAGGCTCCCATGGGGGCGGTGGTACCACAGCTTTGGCCATGTTGGAGCCTGGGCAGGAGTGGCAAGTTCCTCATGACCACCAGCTTCAGAGACGCTGGAACCTGGAAGAACCTGAGCTGGTGAAGCCACAGCGGGGAGGGCTTGTTGGCCAGAGAGCACACCTGGCTTGGTGTGTTGGCCGTGGGAACAGAGGGAAGGTTGGACCTGAAATCAGTGTAGAGACTCAAGGTCCAAAAGGGCAGGCAGGCTGGGGAAGCCGGGAGGCTGCTGCAGTGAGGACAGTCACTGGGTGCCTCTCGCTGTGGGTCGCCCAGGCACCCGTCAGGAGCTGACAGCATGGAGCAGGCTGCCTGCGAAAGGTTGTCCAGACTCTCTGTCTGAACTAAAATAGGAATTGGCCTTTTGGTATCGAGTGATGTTTTCACACTTCACACCAGGGACGGCAGGGATGATCTGTCGGTGTTGATGCGCGAACTCGCCATTGCATTTGGAGTGTCAGAAAGTGGGCCTGGCGCTAAATCGAGAGCCTTTTAAGGTCATCCCAATCGAGAGGACAGCTTTCAGCCTCCAGGACTCTCAGAAGATCCAGAACCCCTGCCCACCCTCCAGGCGGCATTGTCCCTCCCGCCCTCAGATCTGGGAGAGGACGGAAAAACATGGCTGGCCCTTGCAGTCTATGCCCCTGCCTGGCATCTCTGCCAGGACACTGACTGTGGTGGTGCTGGCCTGGCAGGAAGGACAGGTCAGCTCCCGGCACCCACACGCTCCCCGCTGCAGCGGCCTGCTGGGCCATTCTGCATGCCCAGCATTCAAGGCCACACAGTACCACGAGGACCAGCCAGCATGGAGCGACTGCCCAGGCCGCCCTCCGTCTGCCCGGGGCTGACGAGCTTCATGCATGGCACAGGCGGCCCTGCCCAGCTCCCCAGGTGCAGGAGAGGAATCGAGAGCTCCCTCTCCAGTCACATTTTCAACTGGGAGTGGCTGTCCCCATCATTAGTACCTGAGGAGCTCAACCTTAAAGTTGGTGGGCGCATCCCAGGGAGAGCCCCGTGCGGCAGCCTGGAGATGACCAGCCACCCCAGAGCAGCCCCTCCAGCCTCTGCGCTGATTGAGTTTGAAATTCCAGCCGGAGCCTGGTGTCCCCAGGGCAGCGTGTGCTGGGGTGCGGTGCTCACTGGCAGCAGGCTCCATCACAGGGCAAGGCTTGGGGGTGACCTGGCACGGCAGGTGCGGGGAGAGGGGAGGAGGAGGCCCTGCGGCTGGGATGGCTCGTCGCCGAGGCGTCACCCACCGTCCTTGGCTCTCGTCTCAGTTAGAGTCTTGCCTTCTTAATTACGAAAGGAATCCATATGTCCCTTTTGTAGAAAATTAGGCAACGTGAAAAAGCAACGTGATCATCCCCGCCGCTGGCCGAGACGATCGCTGGCACCGTGGTGTGCGCCCTCCAGGCCTCTCTGTGGCGGCGAGCGGTTTCGCAGAAAAGTGGATCACACTGTGCGCTGCTCTGAAACCTGCCCGTGGCCGCTGAGCGGAGGCTAAGTCGCTGCAGCCACCACCACGTGGTTGGAGACCACACACCCTCCCCTTCACTCTAGTCCCCTAGAGCTCGCCCAGCTCCTGTCCCCCACCCCGCAATGGAGAAGAGCTTCCACAGGGTGGATGCTCCCTCCCTGCGGTCACTGGGTCACTCGGGGTTCTGTGCTGTCCCTCTTAGGCTGCGGTCTGCGTGGTGATGGCTGAGTTGTGACACTGTTGTAGTCAGCTTATTCACTGCGGGACCAAAGCCCTGCCGAGAGCAGCGTAGCAGGGGTGCATTTATCTGGTGCTCAGGGTTTCAGAGGCCTCAGTCCGTGGAGGGCTGGCGCCGTTCCCCAGGCCTGAGCTGCGGCAGAGCGGCATGGTGGAAGGGTATGGTGGGGACAGCAGTCAGGACGTGACAACCAGGAAGCAGAGCTGTGCTCACCAGGGACACAATATGAACCCCAAAGCATGCCCCAATCACCCCCTCCTCCAGCCACACCTTACCTGCCTACAGTTGATCCACACCAGTGGATTAATCTGCGGATTAAGCTCTCGTAACCAATCACTTCACTAACCCTTCTTGCATTGTCTCCCAGGTGAGTCTCTGGGAACACCTCCTACCTAGACCATAACTGACACCTTCCCAGTTTGCAAAAAGGGAACGCACACAGGGATCATATGCCAGGGATCATATGCCAGTCCCAGACCCTGCCCTGGCAGGCAGCAGTCCCTCTGCATTTCATTAGCAAATCTCAGTGCCTAGCAGCAAGGGCTGCTAGGAAACGCCTACCGACTGAGATCGGCTGTTTGCCGGCAGCACCGTTTCCCTGAGAATCATCCAAGTTGATTCTCATGTCAATAGTCTGTTCCTTTTTGTTGCCAAGTAATATTCCATGGTGTGAATGTACCACACTGTTTAACCACTTAACCCTTTGGGGGACATCTGAGTAGTTCTAGATTGCAGCCATTCCAAAGAAGCTGCTATGAGGATCGTGGACGCGTTTCTGCATGAAAATAAGCTTTCCTTTCTGTAGGATGTGCGCCCATGCGTGTAAGTGCTAGGTCATGTGATACGCTCATTTTTAGTTTCAGAAAGAGCTGCCAGGGGCTGGGGTGTGGCTCCGGGGTAGAGCGCTCCTCACTCTTCTCACATGCCAAGGCCTTGGGTTCCATCCCCAGCACAGAAAATAAGTAAATAAAGGAAAGCTTTCGAATGGAGAAAGGTCCCAGGTGGCTGCTAGTTTACCTGCCCTGCAGCCCGTGAGGGACCCAGTCTTCCACATCGTCACCAGCACTTGATATTGTCACTGCTTCACGTCAGCCATTCTGACAGTGATATGGGTTTTATGTTTTTATTGTCTGTGGTCCTGAAGATGGAACCCAGGGATGCTCCACCACTCAGCCACACCCCAGCCCTTCCATGTTATTTTTATTTCGAGAGAGGGTCTCACTCAATTGCAAAGGCTGCCTCAAACATGTGATCCTCCTGCCTCAGCCTCCGTTGTGCGCTGCGGCACCCAGCCTGTCTTTATTGGCTTTGCCCATTGGCTGATGATGTCGATGGTCCCCTGTGCTTATTTGCCACCTGTGTGTCACTTGGATGAAAAGCCTGCACATCGTTCGCCTGTTTTCTGGCCTTTTCCATGTTGGTGCCGAGACCTCTTCCTCGCTCCGGCGCAGGTACGTGGTGCAGACTCTCCCTGCGGGCTTCGTCTCCTCATTCTTGTGACAGCATCTTTCACACAGCAGACGTGGGCAGTCTCTAGGAGGCTCGTTCATGACGTCTTTTCCGCTGTGGATCACGCTTTGGTCGAACCGCTGGGTGGAGTGAGCGCTGCCCGTCTGAGGACACGGTTTCTCTCCTCCCCTCCTGACCTCCGATGCCTCCAGTTCAGCTGTGAACCGACAGGCGCCCAGCCCACCAGGACCAACCCCTCAGTCAACAGTTTCCGCGCCCAGCTCCTCAGGGCGACCCTTGACTCACAGTGTCAGAGTGAAACCCCCCCACGCCGCACAGACCCAGGGGCTTCGCACGGCAGCAGGGTCCTGGGCAGCCGTCCTCTGGGGAGGAGTGTCCTGGCCTCCTCTCCCCCACGGGTGTGTCAGCGGTGAGGCTGGGACTGTGACCGCCTTGGGCCCCACCCTGTTCTCGCACACAGTAGGCGCTCAGTGAATATGTGCTGTCAGCTGGAGTGAGAAGCCAGGCCGAGGTCTGTGCTGCTCCTGGACAGTGGCCCTGGGCCCGTCACCTGGTCCCTCTGAGTGGGGATCCCCATCTGTGAATCAGGCTGGTGAGTCTGGCCCTCCCCTGCGGGCCTCCTGTGAACAGCCACCCCAAGTGTCGACACCAAATGTTGACTGCACACCTCCGATTCACTAGATGCCAGGGGACAGTGTGTCTGTCAGGGGTGCAGAGGACCAGAAAGCAAAGCCACCCTGTCTGTGACATTGTATTGCAGGCATGAGAGTGGGCACCCTAGGGACATGGCTGTTCACGTGGGACCTGTTCCATCCTCCATGGTGGCCTTGGTGACACCCACCCATCTCCTCACTCTAAGGGAAAGATCCAGAGGAATCACCTAGAGGTCAGTGGCCTCCCCTTGGAGGGCCTCTCTCCACAGGGGCTGTGACGGCTTCGACCTTGGGCCGATGCATCTCAGCACAGAGCACACAGCACCACCAAGGACGTGCAAGGCTGGGGTGCGACTCGGGGGACAGCACCCCTGGTGGGACTGCTTCCACCCCCTGCACCACAAAAAAATCAAAGTCACAGACACTGACTGCCCTGTCCCTTGGCCTCCCGTGGCCTCCCGTGGCCCCCCTGCGTTTCTGTGAACGGCTGTGTCCCACCCTGAGCAGCCTTTTGCTGTTGGACCCTGCGCTCCGTGCCCTGCAGCCCATAAGCCTGGCCTTGCGTTTCCAAAGGGTAGTCGGTCAAAGTAATATCCCCGAAAGGCCTCGGTTCCTGCTCTTTCCCTTTCCTTCCCTTAGGTAGCAAAGTTCAAGGACACTTCCAAGCTGGACGAGGAGGGACCCCTGAGGGAGGAGGCAGGCTCTGGGGTCACAGCCAAGGAACAGTTTGGGTCGTACCAGCAATCGAAGCCAGCTGGCTGCATGGCGACAGTGTCCTTGTCCTGGTGTGGGCTCCACGGCCTCTGAATGGATGGACTTGACGCTGTTTAGCATCAGTCCCTGACGGTCACTGCCCAGAGGTCCAGGCAGAGCCCCTGGAACCCGGGTCTGGCTGGGCAGCCTCATCCAGGCACAGGAGGGTGGAATAATCATGCTTCCTGTCTGTTGGACAGAGGCTGACGGACACTGGACATCTCTGGTGACACTCACCAGGGCTACTGGGCAGAGGCCAGGGACCCAGACCAAAGCCCATCCCCACATTTGCCCAGTGCTCTCTGCAGACACATGGGCCAGTCCTCGCCGACTGGGCCTCCACCCAGGAGTCGGGAGGTTCCCTCGCTCCTGCACGCTGCCAAGGACCCCCAGAGAGCCCTCGGCAGGTGTGGCAGATGCCGCGGATGGGGCCTCCCTGGGAGAGGAATCGGGTTTGCTGACGGGGTGCTCCGAGCGGTCAGGGGTGGTGATGTGTCTAGAAGGTTGTTAACTCTCAGCCAAAGGCTGGACCAGCAACTCGCAAAAGGACCAGAAAGGACAGAGGGCGGGAGTTGTCCCACAGCGGGCACCTCTGGGGACCTAGCAGGCTGGGTGTGGCTCAGGCAAGGGTGGAAGACAGGAGCCTGGGATGGCGGGTGGGCGCCCCCTGCAGGCCGAGGGACTCTAGGCAGGCAGGGACGTCATGCACGGTCATCCCCACAAGCCTAATGGCCTCAATCAACGGCACAAATGTGTTAGGCAGACTCTGAAATGGGCCTTACTGGCTAACGCTGGGGGCCTGGGGTGGCGAAGCGTGAGCCCTCCTGGAGTCCCCAGGGAAAATCCATCTCTGTGCCCCCCTGGCCTCGAGGGCCACCTCATTGCTGGACTTGTGGCCTCCTGCACTCTAGAGCCCTCAGCTGTGGGCCGGGTCCTCATGTCCATCACCTGACCTCCTCTTCTGCCTCCCTCTCACACTGTCCCCACGTGCTGGGGACAGAGCCCAGGGTGGTGCCTGCTGGCCAGCGTCTCCCTGAGCCACGCGCAGCCCTTCGTGTTTCCGCTGAGACAGCATCTGGCTGAGCTGCCCAGCCTGGCCTCCGCAGAGCCGGGATTACAGGTGCACTCAGACACGCCTGGCCCCTCTTCTAAGGACCCGGGGTCACACTGGCCCCAGCCAGATGATCTCCTGGTGAAGGGTCAGGTGATGAGCAGCCTGGATCCCCTTTGCCGTGGAAGCCAGCACAGCGCAGCCTCTGCAGAGGGGTGGAGGACACCTGGGGGCTGTTCACTGCTGCTGGCCTTGCACCCGAGTGCCATCCTGCCTCAGGCATGTGTGATCAGAAGACGCCTTGGCAGTGTCCCCCTTCCCAGGATAGAGCAGGGACACTCCCTTGGCTTCCCATCCATCCATGTCCCCATCCTACTCCAGAGACCAATTGGCGCAGGGATGGGCGTGGGAGCAAGCCCAGCCAGCGACACCCGACTCTTGCTGGGTGCTAAGGGAGAAGCAGCGCCTGACCGTGAACAGACAGCCAGACGCTGCTGGAACTGGGAAGGAGGGGAGCCTCCCTCTGCAGGAGCCTCGCTCACTCCTGAGTGTGGCCTGGCCAGGTGGGGAGGGGAAAACCCCTGTTCCTGCAACGTCTAGCGACAGGCTTGGCGTCCTGCCTGCAGGCGAAAGTAAGTACAGAAAGGGCCCAAATCCATTGCCAGGTCAGGCGAGGAAGGGTGAATTGGGAGCTAAACGGCAGCCAATCAGCTGATCTCAAGCAAGAGAGGCAGTGCTGCGGGGATCTCTGAGGAATCCCAGAGGGGCTTGCATTCCTGTGCTGGATGTCGTCTTTGCTCAGAAGCCATCTCTTAACCTGAGACTTTCATCGGCACCTGGAGGAGCTGAGAATCGGGGAAAGGACTCAAACCCAGCCGGTCCCGGCTCCTTGGCATCTTCCTTAAATTTGCTTTAAAGCTGTAGAGTTGTCTTTTTAGCCAGCTCTCTCCGCCTGGGTTGGACTGTGGGCAGCTAGGGCTTTCTCAGCCTCACTAAGTGGCTAAGGCTGGCCTTGAGCTTGGGATCCTCCTGCCTCAGCCTCCCTAGTCACTGGGATCACAGGCATGGCCACCGTGCCCAGTTTGGTGACCATTTAGTGAAGAGATGGAAAAGGGAAAGAGCAACTCAAGAGTAGACGCCTGGCAGACGCCATCTTGCCACCTCCAGAAATCCTGCCCAGAGCTCTTCAGAGCATCTGGGTCATGAAAGACAAAGGGAAGATGGTGCTGGGGCGTGCGAGGGCCCAAGGCCACAGCTAAGCGCAGCACGTCGCGCGTGGAATCCTGGGATAGAAGACACGTGGGTTGGGGCTGGGCTGGGCTCAGTGGTAGAGCGCTGGCCTGGCGATGGGAGGTCCTGGGTTCGATTCTTAGCACCACATGTAAATAAATAAAATAAAAGATCCATTGACAACTAAAAAAATATTTAAAAAGAAAACATGGGGAGAGAAATGGCGACATTCAGATGAGCCTGGAGTTGCTTGGAGCTGTGCACCCCTTTAATTTCTTAGAGGAAACTGGATGGGGATGTGGGACTCCCAAACTATCTTTTCTGTTAATGAAAAGACTTCAGACTAAAAAGATTGCGTGTGTGTGAGTGTGAGTGTGTGTGGGAGAGAGTGTGAGTGTGAGTGTAATTGCTCAAAATCACAGCGGCCATGGCTTCTGCTCACCCATCCCCAGTCTGGGCAGGGCTGATGGAGAAGGCTCCCAGGCCTCAGCCCACACACTGACCCCGGGCTGCCTGTCCGCTGGGAGCCCTGACCGGTCCTTCTATGCAGACCCTCTCGGGCTGCCTGGCTTCCCTCCCCGTGCATGGTGCTGGGTCTCCAACTCTCCTCCCACGTGCCCAGCCATGGGTCACATGGCCTCACTCTGCCATAGCCCAGGGAAAGCCAGCCACTGCTTGGCCCAGATCCAGGGAAGGGGCACAGAGGCCTGTCCCTGGGTAAGAGGAGCGTCAAGAAGGGATGGGCGTGGCAGAAAAACAGGACGGGGCTGGCCTCTCTCCTCCTTGTGTGTGGCTCTGGCGGCCAGCTGGGACCATGACATGGTCTGAGAATGGAGACCAGGGTGGAGACCAGGGCAGACTGTCCTCGCCCAGGCTGCCAGCACCCTGAGCTCCGTCCCTTGAAGCCTGACTCCATGCTAACTGATCACCCATGAGTGGCTTCTCAGGGTCCATACCCTGGAACGAGTTTGTGGACACGCGCATCGTGCAGTGGCTGGCTATGCCCACCCCGGGTCCTCGGCTCGCACTGGCTGCAGTGGGAACCAGGATGTTCTTGGAGCTTGTCCGTGGTTCGTGGAGGGTTGAGGGGTGAACTCTGCAGACTGCCCCCCAAGCCCGGGCCGGGGTCTGACTTGCAGGGCTTCCGCACGCGGTGGTGCAGGGCAGCGGGCAGGGTGTGGGCCGGCGAGGTGCAGTTTCTTTTTTCTTTTTTTGAACCGAGGATTGAACCCAGGGGCACTCCACCACTGAGCCACATCCCCAGCCCTATATGAATTTTATTTAGAGACAGGGCCTCACTGAGCTGCTTAGGGCCTCGCTAAGTTGCTGAGGCTGGCTTTGAACTCGAGATCCTCCTGACTCAGCCTCCCAAGTCACTTGGATTACAGGCGTGCGCCACCACACCCGGCAAGTTGCAGTTTCTGTCTGAAGAAGGTTTTCCATTTTCATGCCGTGTGGCCTGGTGACAGATGCCACATGTACATGACCAGCGCCAAGTGCTTTCAACCCTCTGCCATTGCCTGTCCCTTGCCAGGGGGCCATGTCCCTTCCCTGGTCAGCCTCCACTCCCCGCCCCTGCGCTGGGCTCAGTCAGGGTCTTGCTTTGACCTAAGATGCTGTTTGGGCTTGGGCTGCGTGGGTTCTCTCTTGGGGACCCAGCAGGGTCTGCTGGCCCTTCCCAATGTCCACGTCCACACTTCCTTCCTAGCAGAGCTGCTGGGGTAAAGACTTCACAACACAGTGCTTTTTTAATGAATAAGGAGCAGCTGTGGAGGTCTCCACTTTGTACAAATTCAGGAGGTATCCTTGGTGGGGTGCTAGGAGGGAGACCCTTTCTGCCCCTTCCTCTTTGCTAGCTGAAGGGTGGACATGATGGCTGGCACTGAAGCAGCCATCTTGGACCTTGAGATAGAAGCTATATGCAGAAGAATACAGAACCAGAAGGTAGGTAGAGCCTGGCTCTCTGATGACTTTGACACCCATTCCTTGTCTTCTGCCATGTGAGAGAAAACAAAGCTATTTCTTTAAGCCACCGTTATTCTGAGTTTTGTCACTCACATCTGATTTGACCCTCATGGACACAAAGATATCAGATAGAAAAGAACTTTTAAAAATAATCCACAATACAAGTTTGCTTTCCTGATTCTCTGACCTTCAGAGAAGGTAATCGAGAATTCCAGTTAATGCCCCTTTTCTGTTCCTGAGTGTCCTCGTCACAGATGCACCCAAGGCCAGCCAGTGTTGGTGGCTCTCCTTCTCTTTCCAGAATCGTCCTACTCCGATTCCGCGAGCCTCTTTGGAGAGCTGCATGATCTCGGGTTCTGCTGGTGTTTAGCTGAAGGCTATGGAATTCATCTTTACTTGGGAAAAGCTGTTGAATTAGCGTGTTTCTGCCTCATGGAGAGAAAGTGGCTGCCAGAGCAGGTGCCCTAGGCTGCAGTCGGCTCCCACTCCCTGTGGTTTCATTTCCTGGCCAGTACTCAACAAACATGGCGGCCTGGCTTTCTCCCTCCTCCCTGGGTCTCTCTGGACTCCCCCTCCTGCAGCTCCCGCCTGTGAGCGACATCGATCGCGGAGGAAGCCATCAAGGCCAGCAAACAGCTTCCATTTTTTACCCCAGGCCCCTTCCCCCTTCCCCTCTGGCACAGAGGATCCCCATCCTGCCACCCCCTTCTCCATCCTTCTGCCCTTATTTGGTGAGTGTGTTTGAAATATGAGAAGACAAATGTCTGAGAAACCGGATCCACGACATTCCACCTGCCATCTTAACACAATTTCCTGGTCCAAAAGCCTTTTGGGTTTTTCTTTTTTTTTTTTTTTTTTTTTATCAAACCTCTAGAGATTCCCGTTTCCAGGACCTGTGTGTAACCAAACTCAGCGTGAGTTATCTATTGCTGCATAACAAATGACCCCAAAACTTAGCGGTTCAAAGCAACAAACTCAGCCTCCCAGTTTCTGTGATCAGGGGCTCTCAGCCTCTCAGGCGAGTGGTTCCGTGTCAGAGTCAGACGGTTGCAGTCTGAGTGTCCGACCTGTCCACCGAAGCTCTGCTGGGACTGCAGGACCCACTTCCAAGATGGCGCACCCACGTGGCTGCCAGTAGGAGGCCTCAGTTCCCCACTCAAGCACTGCTCCAGGCATGGGTCTGTCCGTCTGTCCACAGGGCTCCTTGAGTGTCTTCCAGGCATGGTGCTGGCCTCCCCCGTGGAGGGGACCACAAGGAGCAGGCAGGAAGCCTCAGTGCCTTTTATGACCTCACTTTGCCCAGCATGGCTTCCTCCTCTTCTCATTAGAAGTGAATCCCTCAGTCTGGTCCCCATGCAAGGAGAGGGGGATGAGACTCCACCATTCATGCCCAAAAGTTTGTGGACATATTTCAAGTCATCAGTCTGCCCTCCGGTCACAAATGCTTTACATGTCTCCCCTGCTAAATATTCTCACCCCTGTCAACAGCGCCCCAAATCCCCACCATCAGAGCATGGTGTCCAGGATCTGACCCAGCAGGGAGGAGAAGCCTTCCACAGAGAGTCCCCCAGGCGCAGCCCTCCAGTTAAGCTCCTTTCCATCCGAACTGCCAGCCAGGAGCTGGGGACCCACCCCGCAGGCCGGGCACACAGCCGGGCAGGCGTGTGTCAGCCACAGCAAACGCCACACATCCTCATTCCTGCTGCAGCTGGACACCGGGTGACTTCCAGGCCCAGAGAGTGAGTGCATGAGTGGCTCAAGACCAAGGCCAGCTCCTGCCTGTCCTCGAGTCCCAGCTCAAGTCGCTCTGGGATGTGGCTCAGTTTGTGTCCTTTGCCGCCGTGGCACTCTGAAGTCACTCTGCTTAGGCTCTGGTGCCTGCTCCCCCTCACAGGCAGGCGGGTGCCACCTGGGTGGGGCCTAGTCCATCTTGTTCGCTGTCCCCTGTGAGCCTGGAACAGGGCACGGCAAACAGCAAGCGCTCAGTAAGTGTTCGTGGAACACTCCGGAGTCGTCGTGGAGGGCGGCCTGAGCGTCCTCCAGGTGCTGCGGAAGTCGGGATGTGGACTGAACAGCGTCCCATGGCATCAGTGTCAGTGTGCTCGGGTGGTGGCATGGGGACGCAGGGCCACTGCCCCCGGGGTGCCTACCAGGGTGTCTCGGGCCACCCTCAGGTGTTTGGGGTCAGGCGAGGGCACGCAGGCGGCATGGCCATTGCGCATGGCTGGTGCCTGCAGGGGGCACATGGGAGCCACGGACTCTCCCTCCGACTGCCATGACTGGAGATCGCAGAACGGGGCGTCCATGGAGTCCAGGTCCCCCGGGGGTTCCCAGCCCCCCGAGCTAACCACTCTCTCCTGCGGGCTCTGCGGAGGCAGGGAGGCCCCGCCAGCCGGTGAAAGCAGCTCCAGATTCCCTTTGTGGGAAGGGAAAGGCGTTTCAGCTGCCCACAGGCCGCGGAGGACACAGACCTGGACAAGGACACCCTTCGGCGCCACCCAACGGCCTGCCTGGAGCAGCTGCTCAGAAGCGGGAGGCCTGAGTCACAGCCTCGCCTTCCTTGAAGGCACATGCCAAGTCCCCCTGCCTGGTCACCCCGTGGAGCAGGTCCTGGAGCTGTCCCAGCGCATCCCGCCACCCTCTCGCCCAGCTCAGCCCTCAGACGCACTGCTGCAGCCTTGCCTCCGTCCGTCTGGTCCTGCAGCTGGCCTGTTCTTCCCCAGCCTGAGCTCTGGGCTTCAGGGTCCTGTCCGTTCCCTGCCCACGTCCTCACTCTGTCCTCTGACACGCCCCCTTCAGAGCCCCCCGCCCGCTTGTGGCCACCCCACATCATGGTCTTGCCATCTGCAGGGAAAGGTGGGGACAAGCAGGGCCCGGCCTGGGCGGGTGGCCAGGGCCTACTCCCTGAACCAGGGAGCTGGAGACCCCCTGGGCTCCGGCCGCAGTTAGTGTCCACCCTGCAGAGCGCCCTGCTGGCCGTTCATTCTCGGGCAGGTTGGGAGCAGGGAGGACCCTGCACCAGGTGCGAGGGGTGGGCTTGGGGACCCGCAAGGACCTTGCTCCCGAGTCGCCCTGGAGCCCTGCCGCCGGCTCTGGAATTAGGACGGTCAGTGTGGCTCCCGTCACCGGCACCTCTGCCTGGAGGCGGAGTGGGACAGCACACCACCTCTGTGTCCTCCTGGCCCCCTAAACCTCCTGCAAGGCCATCTTGAGGCAGGGAGGAGGTGGCCTGGGGCCCGGGAGGCGCAGGCGAGTCCTGGGGGACACATTCTCTTCGCAGGGGAGAAGCAGACGCAGGGGGCGAGAAGCCGGTGTTGCTCGTGACCGGTAGCTGCTTCCTGGAACCTTCCGGCCCCTCGGCAGGTGGTTCCCCAGACCCACGCCCAGGGCCCCGTGGCGGCGTTTCCCATCTGGTGCTGCCCAGAGCACCCCTCCTGCTCCCAGGAACTGCTGCTGTGCTCTCCGACTGTCACCCAGCAGGGTCTTTCTTGCCAGTTCCAAGGGGTTATGGGATGGCGGCGAGGACCTTACCAACACACTCCCCTAAGCAGCTCTGGTCAGGCACGGAGCCCCCATCCTCTCTCCCATTCCTAAATACCAAGATATTCTGGTCCCATCCCAACTCCCCCAGGCCCTGATTCACGCGGTTGTGCTTGTGAGGAGTGTGAGGCATCCGTCACCCTGCCATCGTGACATCGCGGTGACATCGCGAGGGCGCCAGTCAAGAAGCTGGTATTTGAGCTTGGAGGGATGTGGCTCTGCAGTTGTCACCAGAACTGAGTCAAACCACCAGAAACCACACATGTGACAAGTGACATCAGCTTCTGTTTAAGCCAGTGCCTCATGGGTGTGCGTGGCTCACCTCTCACTGGTCTCCTGGGCTGTTCTAGGCGCTGTTTGGACTTCGGAGTCTCTGGTTTCTCATTTCCTCCCAGTGACACAGCCACGCGCCATCCTCCAGCCTGGCGTCTGGGCTGAGGAACGGGAAAGCAGGCTGTGGCGGAGGAGACGAGAAGGTCCCAGTGTGCGCTGTGCTGCTGTGACAGGACGCACAGGCAGGGCATCCAGGACGGACAGGGGTGTTGGGAGGCGGGGGCGAGCCCGGGGAGGGTGCGCCTAAAGCCCACAGGGGACGATCCTGCAAAGAAGACCCCAAAGGCGGCTAGTGGCCCCTCTCTGGAACACCCACTGCTCCTTACGGGGTGAGAGCCCTTCTGGTGACGGGAGGGGCTGTGCCTGGGAGAAAAGAGGCACAGCAAACTTGCCAGCTTGACCCCTGACCTGGGCCACGTGAGCTGGGTCACCAGGGAGCAAGCAGCACGCTGCATGGAGCTTGCTGGACGAGGGTCCCATCTGTGGGTCCCAAAAGGACCCTGGCCCTCCTTTCACCCCTGCCCTCCCTCCCAACCCCAATCTTCGCAGCCAGGCAGGCAGCACAGGCCTGGCTCACCAATCAGGTGCTTCCACCTGGCTCTTGGATCCTGTCCAGCAGCAAGGGCCAAGGGTGCACACCTGGTGGCTCCAGTGCCAGCCCCGCGTGCCCAGCTGCTTCTAGGTCGTGGTCCCAGCTGCCCGCCAGCCTGGGTTTCTGCCATTCTCTGCTTCTGTCCGTGCCGGGGGCTCCTGATGGGCCTACGGTCCCCCTTCCCTGTTAAGCCGCCTGAGGCAGCTTGGGCTCCTGCAGCCAGAGCCCGGCCATCTGCGAGCAGAGCAGGCGCAGCCCCGGCCAGCACCCAGCAGCACGCTGGACACACAGCAGCGACCAGCCACCCTGCAGCCGAGCTCCTCGAGGGACGGCTGGGCGCCCACGTGCTCACCCAACAGAGCAGCAGCTGCTGTTCCCGCTGTTGCCGCAGCTGGTCAGGCTCCCAGGAGGACTGCCCTGGGCCTGGGGAAGCACTGGGGTGGCCAGGAGGGAGCGTCCTGCAGAGGGAAAGGGGGCCTGTCCTCTGCACTGTGAGTCGCGTTTCCCTGGCCGGCGTGGGGCAAGCCTCTCAGCGAGAGGAGCAGGAGATGCGGTTGCTGCTGTTTCAGCCACTTGTGACAAGAGCCAGATGCGTTGGCGAGCTGTTGGGGATGTGCATCCCCTTTTTTTGGTACTGGGGATTGAACCCAGGGGCACTCCACCACTGAGCCACATCCCCAGCCCTATTTTGTATTTTTTTTAGAGACAGGGTCTCACTGAGCTGCTTAGGGCCTCGCTAAGTTGTGAGGTTGGTTTTGAACTCGCGATCCTCCTGCCTCAGCCTCCCGACTGCTAGGATTACAGTTGTGCATTCCAAGTTGAAGGAACAAAGCTACCTCCCATTGTGTGGCTGGTCAGGGCAGGGAGAAGGGGTATCAGTGTGGCCTTGGTGAGGCCACGGGTGAGGGTGCCAAGAAGACACAGTGTCCTGTCAAGTCCCAGGTGGTTCTGTCCTTGTCCTGGTGACCATGTCCCCCACATTCATGCTCAGCCCCAAGGCTGGACTGGCCCCCTCTCCAAGCTCAGCTCTGGCTGGGCTGGGGTCTGGCTTGGCCAACACCAGCTCCAGCAGCCAGGTGCCCCGTGTTGCCCGGCACTCCCCCCACCTCGGGGCGGCTCATCAGGGGGCCACTCATGGTCCTGCTCATACTGTGGGCCAGCTCTGCCACCAAGGCCCTTCCTAGTTTATCTCATTTAAGCCACACAAGCCTCCACCGTGGGGACAGCAACTGACCCATTCCACAGATGAGAAGACAGCCATCCCCGCAGCCCAGCGCGGAGCCCAGGCCCTGAGAGCAGCTGGTGTTCAGAGGATTTGGGCGGGAGGAGCTGCGGAGGGGAGAGGCTCGCCGGGCTCTGCCTCACCGGGGGCCGCAGCACAGGGGCTGTGCATTTGGGGTGTCCAGGGCTCACGTGGGACTCATAACAGCTGTTCCAAAGGCTGTTTCTGCAGCCAGCACCGCCTAGCTCTGCTGGCCTGGCCACGAAGGCGCAGGACGGAGATGGGAGACTAGAAATCCCAGCTCCCACCCTTTCCCTTCTCCAGGGACGCTCTGGCCCCCCTGAAACCATAGGCCACCCCCAACCCCAGCATTTAGCCCCAGGGGCCGTCACTGTCAGTGTCCACCCAGAAGCCCCTGCCTCCACACTGCGGCCCCAGACTCCCGCCGCCTCCTCCTGTGGCAGCCTCCGTAGCCCCCAAAAGCCCAGTTCAGACCAGGGCCTGCCCAGCCTGGCCTGGCTGCCGCCCTGCACGCCCTGCGCCTGCCCCGCCCGGACAGGACCTGAGTGCTGCTCCCAGGTAGAACCCCACCCTCACCATCAGAGCCCACCCTGCCCATCTGCTTGTGCCCCCGAGAGCCAGGCTGTGACCCAGCTGGTCACCACAGGTGGGCCCCCTGCAGGGCACCAGCACACAGGAGCCCCCTGAGGCTCTTGGCAGCTCACAGGGGCCCTCCCGAACCCCAGAACACGGTTCCGCCTCCAGGGGGCGCAGGTGACCTGCCGTGTGTGGGTGCATTCCTGGGGCAGGACCAGCTCCGGGGCCCCAGAGTCGCCTCATCTCAGAGCACGGGAGGTGCAGGCTGCGCTGAGGGGGTGCGTGGGTTTTGTCCTTGAGGTCGGACACCAGAGAAGTCAGGGCCTCCCAGCAGGAGGGCCAGGTGCCTGAGCCTCAGCAGCGAGGCCTCTCGCTGGCTCCCAAGGGGACAGGCACCTGGATGGCAAGGACCAATTCGGGCTTCTTGGGGTCAGATCGCCTCCTCCGCAGGTGGTTCTCGCGGGAGCCCGACAGTGAGGGGCACTCCTCCTCCTCCTCCCTATGCAGGCACCGGGGCTCAGAGTGGATGAGGGGCCAGAGGCGAGCCATGGGGGAGGGGGCTCCGCCCAGGGCAGGGGGCTCCAGGCTGCGTGCTGCCCCCAGCAGGAGGACCACGGGGGAACAGACTGAAGGGCCAGAGGGCTGCGGGAACAGCCCTGCCCGGCACCCGGGGGGCTTCCAGAGCAGGGGCATCTGAGATGGGCCTGGAAGGACAGGGGGCTCTGATCAAGAGGCGCTGGGCTGGAACACACTGTGGAACCGGCGGGCGGGGCCCAGAACCACGAGGGCCCCCGGGTGCCTGGCACAGCCCTCGCCTCCTGCCACCTCCCAGCACAGGGGCCAGGATCTCAGAGCCTGTGTGGCTGCAAAGTCGCTGCTTCCCAGGCCACATCCCTGGGCCCACAGGCAGGAAGGCCAGCAGAGCCGTCTCCCCGCATGCGTAACAGACTTCCCTGGCTCTGCGGGGAGGGTCAGAGCCCCCGCCATGGGAACCCAGGACATAGAAGGGGTCACACCCCGCGGAAAACTCAGGCTGAGGGTCTGTGGGGGTGAGAGGAGGCCCCAGCCCCTCCAAACCTTGGCATCTCCTAAAGCACAGCGCAGCTGTTCCGGCGGGACCCTCACGCTCTCCAACCGAAGGACCCCTGTCCTGAGGACCTTCCCGCGTTCCTGTAGCTTGGGGGGCAGGGCCCAGGGGCAGGGGACAGATGCTTTTCCAGATTTCCCAGGGGTTCCAGCCCTTCTTTCCAGGAACCTCACACGAAGGACAGTGGCCAGTAGATCCCCTCCCAGGCCTGACACAGCCTGTCCTCTGTTTCAGTTTCCAGCCACAAATACCTTATCTTCAAGGACTGCCTCCCCCTCAGGAGCTTGGTTTTCTCTCCAAAGCTTCTGTAGAAACTTTGTCAATCCTCCTATGTGCAGGGGAGGGCAGGCAACGCGGCTCCTCTTCACCCACCGCTGGCCCACCTGGTGGCAGTAGGAAGCCGTAGGGGATCAGACTTCCAGGAGGGCAGTGGCCAGGACAAGCCCAGGGGACAGAGGATGGCCTGGCCAGGGGCTGGGAGGGAGGTGGGAGCTCAGGAGCCATGCCAAGGGGCCCAGGCAGAGGACCACAGCTCACCTCCCCCTGGGGCAAGACCTCGACCATGTTGGCGAACGCGCAGGGACAAACTGCCCAAGGCGGGGATGTGGCCGTCAAGCAAGAACCCAAGTGTGACTGGGAGCAGGACCTCCAGGGCTGCCGGGTCTTCCTCCTTTCACTTAGTTCCCCTTCATCTTCCTGCCACGGTCCACTGGCCGTGAGGCCCTGGGTCATTGGCCCTGGGTCCTCCCCACCCAGCAGTGTGGTCAGAAATGGAGCCCAGCTCTCCGAGACTCAGGTGGAGGGGCGGAACCAGATGAGCACAGCATGGCTTCCGCCGTGTCCAGCTGAGCCTTAGACTCACTGGCCCACCCGGACTCCGGGAGGGGACACAGACCCCTGCCTTCAATGGGCCAAGTTACAGAATCTGACGGTCCTTAATACGCTGCAGTCACGCACAGCACGACCAGCCATCAGGGGCTCTGCTTGCACAGTGGCTCGGGGACCCAGGCTCCTGGTGTCGCCAAGGCTGCCCTGATGTGAACGCCCTGCTGGCAGGTGCTGGGGACCAGGGAGCAGGGAGGACCCCACAGGGGCTCAGGGCCCAGCTTCAGAAGTGGCAGGTGCCCCTTCCATGTGCTCTCCATGGTCAGAACCCAACAGTGGCTCCACCGAGTCCAGAGAGGAAGGGGACACAGGTGGCAGGGAGGGCCACCCCTCTGAGGAGCCAGCAGACAGGGTGCCCACCCACCACTGGCAGCCCGGCCTGTCGGCTTCCACTCCTCCAGGCACATCCGAGCATGTGAGGCTGTGTCACGGGTCTGCAGCTTCCGTGGTGGTCTGTTCGTGGTGGCATCTGTGTCCCTCTGCTTTTTCTTTTATTTATTTATTTATTTTTATTTTTATTTTTATTTTTATTTTGGGGGGGATTGAACCCAGGGGCACTCCACCACTGAGCCACATCCCAGCCCTATTTTGTATTTTATTTAGAGACAGGGTCTCACTGAGTTGCTTAGGGCCTCACTAAGTTGCTGAGGCTGGCTTTGAACTCGAGATCCTCCTGCCTCAGCCTCCCGAGTCGCTGGGATTACAGGCGTGTGCCACCGCACCTGGCTTGCTTTTCTTTTTTAAAACCTCTATAATTTATTCAAATTTTCCCAAATTACTACCAATTGTTTGCTTTTTTTATTTTTTATATTTCCAGACTTCTCTTTGGTTCCCTGTACACACATGGGGTACATATTTTCCCTCCTATGGTTGTGCATGATGTGCATTCATACCATTCCTGCTAATCACACGTGTGACAGGGTGATGACGTCTGCCTCATCCCACCATTTCTCATGCCCCTACCCGGCCCTCTCATTTCCCTCCATGTAAAGTTCCTCCACCCGCCGCTCTGCTTTTCAAAGGGAGTCGTCCCTCTGTGTGCGGGAGGCCTTAGGTGTCCCTGCCGTGTATTTCACAGCTTCCCGTGGCCACAGCTGGGGACAGGAGTGGCCAGGCCCCGCTGGGCGCTGGCCCACACAGGCAGCTGGCGGAAGCCCTGCCTGGAATAACTAGGGTCCAACCAGACAGAGAGAGAGGCGGGAAGGTGACAGAGGCAGCCTGGGCGGCGGTGGGGCCAGGAGGGACGGGACAGCTCCAGAGAAGAGGCAGCGCGGCCCTGGCAGCCCAGAGGCCTGAAGGCCGGCTCCGCTCCACGCGCTCAGCCCAGGGAGGACGAGATCCTGTCCCTCCGCCCTCGTGAGCTCTGGGCTGGGGCCCATCGCCAGACAGATGACCAAGAGCAGCACTGGCAGGGTGACTGCGAGGCCTCAGGGGGAAGAGGAGACCAAGGAAGCCGGGGAGCGTTCACTCCTGAACCGGCAGGGCGGCCACCACGAGAGCAGAGGACGGAGGCCTGCGGGCCTGAGGGGCCCAGGAGGAGGGGCGTGGGCAGGGCCGCGGGGGCTGCAGGCCGCCCCGACTGGACCCGCGCTGGCCGCGAGAAGGGCACCTGCCGTTTGCTGCAGGCGGGGCGTCCTCCCCTGTGGGCGGTTCATCTCCTGCTCCTGGGGAGGAAAAGAGCAGGTCCCAGGGCGGTGTGTGTGTGTGTGTGTGTGTGTGTCTGTGTGTCTGTGTGTCTGTGTGTGTGTCTCTGTGTGTGTGTTTATCTGTGTGTGTGTGTATCTGCATGTCTGTGTGTCTGTATCTGTGTGTCTCTGTGTGTGTGTGTCTGTGTGTGTATCTGTGTGTGTCTCTGTGTGTCTGTGTGTGTGTCTCTGTGTGTGTGTGTCTGTGTGTGTGTCTCTGTGTGTGTGTGTTTCTGTGTGTGTGTGTCTGTGTGTATCTGTGTTTGTGTGTGTCTATGTGTGTGTGTATGTCTTTGTGTGTGTGTGTGTCTGTGTGTGTGTCTGTGTGTATATCTGTGTGTGTCTCTGTGTGTGTGTATCTGTGTGTGTGTCTGTGTGTGTGTCTGTGTTAATGGCCTTCAGCTCTAAACAATCCCTCCACCCGGCCCCACACTCTGGGTTGCCTTCTGCCTCCCTTCCACCCATCCCGAGCCAGAGCCGATCGGGTCCTCAGGAACCGAGGGCAAGGCCAGGAGCGGGGAGGTGCCTGGACACCATGGCCTGGACCAGGCGCGGCCATCCTGTGGCAGGCCTGAGGGCGCGGCTCCCTGGGTCTCCATGGCCGCAGCTCAGCTGCCGCGGGGTGCAGAGGGGCCCCAGAGGTCGTGTGAGCACAGGGACGTGCTGGGAGCCAGCCAGCCTCACGACACTGACGACTTGATCACCTAACATTTCTGCACATCAGGGAATATCACCTTCCTTGGCATTTACATTAGAAACCCATCTTAGCCTGTGGACCCAGGAATGGGCAGGGGACTGGATTCGCCCCATGAGCCCCCGCGTGCCAAGCCCTCCCGTTGGCTCATAAGGGCCAACAGAGCCAGGTTGTCTGGTCACCAAGCACCTGGACCCTTCCTAGGCCTGCAGAGGCCTCCCCTTCTGAGGCACAGCCACCTTCCCCGTCACAGCCGACCGTGTACCCAGATGGCCCCAGCGCGCTGCCTTGACCTCGCCCAGAGTGCCGTGGGGAGGCTGCCCTGGTCGTGGTGAGGACCCAGGCCAGGAGGGACTGTGTCCCAAGAGGCAGTGCCAGGTGGTGGCAGTGCTAGTGAGCGGCACCCAGTGGAGCCGGCGGGGCCTTGAGCCTTTCAGCTGGGCGCCTTCATCCCTCCCAGCCCCAGGGGCTGAGCTGGGTCCTCCCGTCACCCGAGCTCCTGGGAGCCCCAGCGCCCTTCGCGCGACTTCATTTTCTGCTTAAATCAGCTGGAAACATTTCCATTGCTTACAAATAAGAGCCTGCCAGGCTCTGGGACCTCTCTTCATGGTTTCCTCTAGTGAATTCTCAGGGCAATAAAATGTGCTATGAAGTTACTTTAATAAGTTTTTTTGAAAAATCATTGCATAAATAATACATGCTCGCTATTTTAAAAAGCAAGAAATAAAGAATAACACAAAGAAGGAATAGAAATCCCTCAAAATCACAACCACCAGATAGAAGCACAATTACTATTTTGATGAAAATACCCCAAGCCAGATCATCATGGATTCTTTCAATTAAAACAAAACAAAAAACCAGGATCAGGGCTGGGGCGTAGCTCAGGGGTAGAGCACTTGCCTAGCATGTGCGAGGCCCTGGATTCCATTCCCAGCACTGCAAAGAAGGAGAGGGGTTACACCAAAAAATGTCTAGATACAGGAAAAGCTGCAGATATGTACCCACCACCTTGTAACGACCAGAGCGCTGTGAGCATCTTCCAATGACAGCAAGCAGAGTCTCCCATCTGTTAAAATAACCACCTGGCACTCTACCATGTAGACCCACCCAGCTCACTCCCCTGCCTCTAGCGCATGTGCAGGCTGTCCCCGAGTTTCTTACGAGGACAGTGCTTAGATAAATATCTGCTCTGGGTAACCTGTGTGTTCCCCCCAGTTCACACGACTGTATTTGAGACGGGCTCTCTAAAGAGGTGCATTGCATAAAATGAGGTCCTGCAGGTGGCCCCAGTCTGACTGGTGTCCTTATGATGGGAGGCAATTAGGACACAGACCAGGGAAGGACACAAGATGGACAGCGGCAGGCCACAGAGAGAGGCCTGCGGGGACCTGGGCTTGGGCTGCCAGACTCCAGAACTGAGAAAACGAACTCCAGGGTGTAAGTGCCTGGCCCGCGGAGGTGTGTGAAGGCGGCCCGAGCCACGCCTTGGATGCATTCCTCACTTTTCTTTGAACTAGAATCACAAAGTGAGATTCCTGGGTCAAAGGGCATGGAGTTTTTAGAAACTTGCTATCTTGAAACAATCACGGAATATAGGAAATTGAAAAAATAGTGCACAATCCTCGTCCCCTCCTTTCTGCCTGCCCCGTGGTATCACATGCCCAGCGCTAGCGCTGCACCAAAGCCCGGGGACCCCACTGATCCCGCCACCATACTGCAGCTCTCGAGGACACACTTCTCACTCACCTTCTGTGAACCGATTCCTCGGTATTTGGTTTTTTGATGCTGTTGTAAATGCCTTTGTTTCGTTTCCCTTTTGTTTCTGGAATCAGGGACCTGGAGTGACACTGGTGTCCAGCTCTGTAGTTTGTAGATTTCTATTGGACTCTCGCCGGGTATGGTTTCATGATTTACGACAATGGCAGGTGTTTTCTTTCTTCATATTGTGCTGGCCGAGATCACCAGTATAACAGAAGCAGCATCGTGGTGATCGCTGCTTCACTTCCAGATTTGAGGTCGGGGAAAGGAGTTTAATTCACTATGAAGTGAGATGTTTGCCATAGATTCTTAATCGGCATTGTTTATCAAATGAAGGAAGTCTTCTTTTATTTCTGGCTTTCCAAAAGCTCTTTTGTTTTTTCAAATGAATGGCATTTAATCCTATCAGGTGATGTTTCTGCATCCATGGAGACAATCATACGATTTTTCTCCTTTATCGAGTTGATTGACTTCTGAGGGTTAAGCCAACCTTGCATTCTTGAGGTGACTCCCTTTCTGCGATAGTGCTTTATTTGACTAATGTCCTGCTGAGGATTTTTGCATCCCTTTTTCATGAAAAGGAGGGACCCAGTATTCCTTGGGTGTAATATCCTCACCTGGATTTGGCATCAGGATCACACTGGCCTCATAGAACAACTTGGAGAGTGTCCCTTCTTCCTGGAGTCTCTGGGATTTTGGTGTGAGTTGGGGGTTATTTCTTCCTTAAATTGTTTTTACAGAAATCACCAGCGAAGCCATATGGGACAAAAATTTTGTCAGGTAGTTTCTAATTTGGGGTTTGATTTCTTGAATACACTTCTTTTTTGTGACCGTTTTGGTAAGTTGTGTGTTTAAAACGCTTTGTCTTTTTCATTTTATGTTCACACTGATCAGCAGACGGCTGTTCCTGCTGATTCCATTCCGTGAAGCCTCGGGTCCCTGTGCGGTCCCCGGAGGACCCTGTGTGAGGAGAGGTGCTTCTCTCTCCCTAGGATCCTCTGAACAGCACCTGCCAAGATCTCTCTGCACACCCACGTAGGTGTCAGACTCGCCACCTGCCCTGCCTGGCTGCGAACCTCCCGGAACAGGGACCGCATGGAATCCACAGCCCAGATGGACACACGGTGGGCACCATGGAGCTGGGGCCAGGGTGGACGGCTGCGCTCAGGATCTGAGGACGAGCCCCCATCGGCTGCCGACCTCCTGCAAGTGGGCCCCTTGGGCAGCTTTACGGGGAGCGTCCCAACACTGCTTGCACTGAGGCTTCTGAGGCTCCCCAGGTCCCCAGCCGGGAGAGTCATTGATAGATTAGTCTGAGTGAGGATTAATCGATGATTTATGCTGATGTTCCCCTCACGCGGCGCAGCGGCCTGTTTTGATATGATCCGACAGGGTCAGGCACACCTTGGTTTAATTAAACCCCATATAGAAAATTAAGAGGAAAAAACTGACCCACTGGCCATTGGGTAGCAAAGATGGCCTCAGCGTGCGATCAATGCAGAGGGACAGAGGGCGGCCGCCCTCAGGGAGGGAAAGTCCCCATTCAGCAGACGCGGCACGGCTGCCCTGGCGTCTCCTCCAAAGGTGGCCTTTCCGGGGGGGCGTGTGCCCGTGATGATGGATGGCGCTGCTGGCGGGAGCTGCGCCTCGTCTGGAAGCCAGAGTCACTCAGGCCCCTGCGGAGCTGCGATGCCAAGCCGAAGTCCCCGGGGCCCTCACAGAGCAGCCCAGGGAAACTCAAGGTCATGGCTTCCCGGCAGGAGGGAGGCCTGTCCCGCGGTGGTCCCCGCAGGGCTGCTCCCCTCGGGGCTGGTGCCTGCGGCCGGGGCAGCCCAACATCACCCCATCCCAGGTCCCCCTCAGTGCACCGTGGTCCCCTCACCCCCTGAGGATCCGTGCACCCCGAGCCCCTACATACGGCCCTTCACTGTCGCCATGGGGACCCCATGCTGTACAGCCCCCTGTCCGGGGCCCTTACTCCAAGGAGGACATTGAAATTAAGTCACAGGTGAGACCAGAAGCCCTGGAGGCCAGAGCCAAGGTCGTGGGTGGGCCTGTTCAAACCCTCTGTAGTCCCGGCCACAGAACGCTCCCGCCAGCACGGGGCAGCTTGTGCGCCAGTGGCCCTAAGAGCCCACCACCCGGACGCCATAGCCATCTTGGCCTGTGTGCAAGGAGGGAGGTCACCACAGGGAGACCCTGGCCTTGCTCTTGGGGTGAGGCTCCTCTGTGCCCCCAGCCCTGGGCCCACCGCCCTCTCCCTATAGGACATCCCTCCCCGGGCTCCAGGCCAGGGCAGCAAGTCCCCCGAGGAGCCTCCTGCCCTGGGAGCCAGGTAACCCTGGGGCTGCAGAACGCTGGGCCCCTCCTTGCAGAGGAGCTGAGAAGACCTGCCTCCCTGCTGCCCGGCCCTGGAGCTGCCCGCCTGCCCCTTCCTCCGCAGGCTTCTGCACCTTTGCTCTCTTTAAAAAGTCCTTATGGTGGTAAAACCTTTGTGAAATTTAGCACCTTGCCATTGTGGGGTGTGGTCTTGGGGGCCTCGTGTCTTGCCAGGCAGCTTCACCTCCTCCCATCCCGGTGCCCTTTCTGTCTCCCCAGTGAACCCCACATCCATCAGTCGCTGACTCGGCCCCGGTGCCCTCTTTTCCTCTTTCTGTGTGTGGATCTCACTGTCCCAGGCCCCCACTTGTGCCTGGCTGAATTCGCCTGGCAGGATGTCCACGAGGTTCACCTGTGTCCTAGCTGGTGTTCGAACCTCCTTCCTCTTCAAGGCCAAGTAGTACTCCATTGCAGGAGTGCACTCTCCCTCTGCCCTCCACCTGGCGATGGAGGCCTGGGGTTCCCACTTTGGGTGATTATGAATAAGGCCACTCTGACAGTGGCCATGCCAGCCTCTCCCCAAGACCTCGCCCATAGTTCTTGGGGGTATTTATCCAGAAGCGGAATTGCTGAATCAAATGGCGATTCGATGTGACTTTTCTGAGGAGCTGCGTCCTCTCTCACAGCGACAGCGCCAAGCCCGCGTGCCCTCCCAGCCGTCAGCTAGGTTTTCCATAGCAACCACCCAGCGCGTGCCTCCTCTGGATCCTGTGGACCCACTCCTTCCAGGAGCCCTTCCTCCCTCTCCCCAGAGCTGCTCAGAGCTGCTTTCCATTGCTTGCTCCCAACAGCCCCGTTTGACCCAGAGGATCGGAACCTCTGGACCCGGAGAAGCCCCCTCCCCACCTGGCTCTCACCCCTGGGCACAGAGGGCAGCTGCCCCCTACTGCACACAAGCAGGGAGCGCACCGGGCTTATCAGCTCCCATCTCCCAGTGAGAAGCCAAAACCTGCCTCCCCAGGCGCCCTTGCAAGGCACGGCAGGTGTCCCAGTGTGTCAACTGGATCTGAGTTCTGCTGGAGGCTCTGAGAACAGGTTGCCTCCCTAACAAGAAGAGGATAAATTGCATTTCCCCTCCCTCCCGGTGAACCTGACTGTGAGATGTGATGCTTAGAACCGTGCAGCCGTCTTGTCACCATGAGGTGAGCCCCTGTCACCATGCTGGGGAAGAGAGAAATGGGAAGATGCTAGGTGCTGCTGCTGAGTCGATCCTGAGTTTCCTACTAGGTGAGAGAAACTAAGCTCCTATCACTAGTCACTTTCCCCTGGATTTTCTATCATGTGCAGAGGAGTCCTTCTTTCTGATGACAAGGTTGATACAAAACAAAAACTCATGTATATAAATGAGAAGTTTCACCTGGGCTGCTTCCGGTGAGGGAGCGGAGCCTGGGGCACCTCACAGGGGGTAGGACCTGGTCAGAGGGGTCAGGGCAGCCTCGCTGAGGGAGTGGCCACGAGCAGACGGCAGGGCATTAAGAAGCAGCGTCGTAGACAGTGCCCTGTGGATGGAGTGGGGGGTCCAGGACAGAGGGCAGCCTGGCAGGAGAGGGTGGGCCTGCTGGGTCTCCCAGGGCCACCCGCCCCTCCCTGGTGTGTGACCTCAGGAAAGTCATTTGCTGTCCTGGTTCTGTTCCGCTCATCTGTGAATGGGGACCACACCCTCCAGGTGGGGTTCCCCCAGGCGGGCCTGTGCCCGGCTGCGCCCTGGAGGGAAGGTCAGCGCAGCCTTGGGCCCAGGCAACCTGCCGCTGTTGTGCCTTTTGCTGTAGAGAGTGAAATGGGGACCCCAAGGGAGAAGTCCTCCCGGGACCCCTAAGGAAAAGTCCTCATGAACCCCAGGATCAACCTGCTGTGGAGTCGGGGCCTCAGAGACGGGTCACGGTCAGATCCTCGAGATGCCATCATCCTGGATTAGTGTGGTGGCGTCCTTGTGAGAAGAGGGGAGGGCAGGCCCCGGGGAGACCAGGAGTGAAGCGTCTACTAGCCCAGGAAGACGCGATGCAGCAGCCACCTGGGCCAGGGGAGAGGCACCCACGGCCTCCTCCCAAGTCGCCAGAGGGTCCACACTGCGGGCGCCCTGGTCTCGGGCTCTGCTGAGAAGACAGCCCGTAGCACAGCCCCAGGCCCCAGGCCCCAGGCCCCGACTGCACTGCCCACCCCCTCCAGCTCTCGTGATGCCCCAGAAGGCAGCAGGGCCCAGTGGCCCCTGCCCACCCCAGCCTCCCTGCCTGTCCTTGCTGGAGGCCCGAGGCCTGGACGGAGCAACACAGGACAACCCGCTCAGGAGCGAGGCCCGTCTCCTTGCAGCCAGCTTGCCTGGCACCACGATGGTGGCCTGGACCAGGACGGGTGTCTCATCAGCCCCCAGGAAGCTTTGAAGTTGTGGCTGGGACCGTCCCGCACCCAAGGTGACCTTCTCATGAGAACTGCGGGGCTGGCATCAGTTATTCTCCCTGATCATCTTGGAATGTGCTCAGAACTCGCCGGCCAGTCGGGGCTGTTTGTTGTCACCCCTCCTCCGCCGTTAAAGACATTTGTCAAATCTGCACCTGGCAGAGAAACAGAGAGATGGGGCATTTGGGCGGGGCGGGGAGCAGAGCGCCCACGGGGCTGCTCCACCGACTCCGCACAGGCTCTCCGCGGCCGAGTCTCGGCATAGAAAGAGCTGTCGGCCGCCGGGCCTTTGATTCCTCCCTGACAGGGTGCTGACGGATTGATCTGGCGGCCTACATAATTCATGAGCCCCGGAGCAGCTGCGAGTTCCAAGCCTTTTCCACCACACAGATGAAGCTGGGCCGAGAGAAGGGTGTGGGGAACAGGTGACGAGGGTCTCCCTCATCCATTCCTTTGCTGCTGCCCCCAGGAGAGGCTCCTTCTGGGGTACAGAAGAGCTAAAGGGGCCCCAGGGGTGGGGAGGTGGTGATCATGGGGAGGGGCACCGCCCCATCTTCCCCCATAAACTCAGCCATGTCCAGCACAGACCACCAGCGGGGTGACCTTGGATGGGTTAGGGCTGCGGCCTGAGCCCCACTCTCTCCAGCACAGGTGACCCTACACAGGGCAGGCGCTTCCCTCCACGGGCTCACCTGTCCCACCCGCCCCCCAGCTCCCGGGTGTGGCCACAGGCAGGGGCTCGGGGCCTGGTTCCCATTCTGGGCTGGAAGCACAGCAGGGAGCCACCAACCAGCAGAGGAAGCCCTTTCCCCCTCGGACTCAAGCACCCCTGGGACACGGGTTCCCAGGTGGGGCAACAGGGCCTCACTATGTTGCCCCATCCAGTCCTGAACGCCTGGGCTTCAGTGACCCTCCGGCCTCAGCCTCAGCCTCGTGAATAGCGGGGACCACAGGTGAACGCCGCCCCCCAGCCACCTGCAGCCTTAAAACGCCCCACCGGCCTCTCCAGGGACTCAGATTCAGAGTCTGCCTGGGCTGGAAATCCACCCAGTCCTCCTGCTGACCATGTGGCCCCTGCCCAGAATCGGGTTCCTGGGAAGAGGCCAGAGCCCTGTTCCATGGTGTGTTCCAACAGAAGCATGGCGAGAGGTGTTTTTTGCAAATAATTGGATTGTTTCTTTTTTTTCCAACATTTCTGTTGGTTGAGAATATTGATTTTTTTTCCTCATTGTATTTGTTGTTGATAGATTTTCTTCAAATTGCAAAGTAATGCATACTTGGGTGTTTTTAAAACACAGATATATTGCACACCAGAATAAGTGGGGCAGAGAAAAGTGGGAGGAAAGCTCTTTTCCACGTCGCCTTCATTCAGAGGCGACAATCCCCATCACCCGAGTCCAGCCAGAACGTCCCGAGAGGAGCCGATGAAGAGAGAGACAGGGTCAGACCAGGTGCGGGGATGGGGAAAGGGCTCCATTCTCCTAATTAGCATCCACATACAATTCGATCCCACCCACATCCCAGTAGATTCCTTTTCGTGGAAATTGACAAGCTGGTTCTAAAATGTATAAAGAAAGGCCAAGACCAAGAGCAGGCAGGAGGATCCTGTGGCTGGCCTTCCCACACGGCCAGGTCTCAGACCGACTGAGAATCCAGGGTCATCAGGACAGTGGGGCAAAGGACCGAGGGACCAGGGAGAAAATCCAGCACAGACCCCCCACCCACCCAGGATGTAGTCAACAGGCACCGGAGACACAGGGGGAGGCGTGGGCCCCAGGCACACCCCACAGATGGCCAGAATCCCCTGGGTGGATGGCTGACCTCGGTGCTTAGCGGAAAGGCCTTTGTGCCACATCATCCCAGGAACTTGGGAGGCTGAGGCAGGAGGATCACAAGTTTGAGGCCAGTCTCGACCTAGGCAACAAAGCCTTCAACAGGACACAGGAAGAATGAGCAAGAGCGGGACCCTGCGGGAGCACTCGAGAGCCCTGCTGAGGGAAGGTAACCCGGCAGGGGAGCCATGGCAAGGAGGTCCCGGGACCCCAGGGACTTGAAGCAACAACAGGGCAGGGCCTCAGGTTTCTTCAGTTGCCGCAACGAGCAAACAACTAGTGGAACGGCAGGCGTACTGACCCTGGGTGAAGAGGGAAAGGACAGCCGCCGTGGAGAAGGAAAGACCCCGGCGAAGCCCCCTGAACAGGATGGCCGCCTCGACGGTTCCAGGGAGGACCGAGGGGGGTCATCACCCGTGAGCCCTGCAGAGTGGACCCCGTAAAACACCGTCAGTGATGAAAGGGAGGCAGCTGTCGCCGGACGCCCCTCTCCTGAGAGCGCCCGCCCCCAGCCTCACTGGACCTTCCCTCACAATGAAGTCCCCGTGCTGGGCTTTTCGGGTCTGACTGAAATTTCTTTGATCGTGACGCGAGAACGGAGGCTCAGGGCCTCCGCTCCTGCTCACCTTAGCACTGAGGCCCCTGCAGAGTCTATCTGGTCCCAGCTGCGACGCCAAGTCACAAGTTGACAAGGTGCTGCGGGAGCTCCCGTGCCGTGGTGATCTGCTCCCTGTCAGATTCTGGAAACTCAGGAGGCTCAAACCCCGAAGGAGGTCAGCTTCAGTGAGACCCAGCTTGGCTCGGGGTCCACGTCCAAGACCAGGAGCCCAAGAGCGACCAGGGAAGGGCTGGGCGAGCCCAGCCAGCTCCACCATCCTGGGGAGCCTCCAGCCTCACTGCTGAGCCCGGCAGCCTCTCCAACAGAGGTTAAGGAGGCCCTGAGGCCAGCTGCGCTGATCCCAGCCCTGCCTCTGGCTGGCGGTGTGATCTCAGGCAAGTTGTCCACCCTCTCTGGACGTCCATTGCCGGTCTGCAGCACTGGACCGACAGCGCCCACTGCGGTTGCTAGAGACTCTGACGGGACTCATTGCTCAGCGCAGCACCTGCTGCTGGCACAGGGCGTGATTCCAGCCTCGCTCTTCGGATCTCCTCTACCTCTCAGTCTCACCACGTGGCGAGGTCTGCAAGGCCCCTTTCCTCAAACCTGTTATATAATCTCCAACAAAAGTGGCAACAGAGATTGCAGAGACGGACTCTTAGAAACAAAAGCCACATCATCGCAGGGACTTGGGAGGCTGAGGCAGGAGGATCACAATTTTGAAGCCAGTCTCAGCAACTTAGTGAGACCCTGTCTGTAAATAAGAAAGGACTGGGGATGTAGCTCAGTGGAGGAGCACACCTGGGTTCAATCTCTGGTACCAACAAATAGCAACCGCATTGTGGGCACAGGTAACCCGCCCGGGGTGCCCCGTGCTGCTGGCCGTCTGTCCCCTGCTCTCTGCAGCTCACACAGTTGCGGCCACCTGGACAGCAACCACAGCGGGTGCGGGGAGGCACTTGCCTGGCTCCACCGGGGAGAAGGTACCCCTGTGGCTTTAGGTGGACTCCACATGTCCCCACCCCTGCGTGCAGGGCCCAGGGGATCCTTCCAGGACGAGAGAGACCGGCTCCAGAGGATGTTCTCTTCATCCGGATCCTGGCATCCTTCCTGCCCGGCTCTGTCTGAACTCCAAGTGTGGACGGGCTTGAGTGGGGGGTGTCCCCACTAGTGCCCAGGGGACAGCACCCATGCTGTCAGTCCCCAAGGTCTCTCTGTCAATCCCACAAGGATAAAAGAGTGTGCCAGGCCCCCAAGGGAAATCAAATGGGCTCCTGCACTGCCAGGGCAGGAGGGGGTTGGTCAGCTCAGGACCAGCAGCACCACCCAGGACAGGACGTGGGGCAGGCTGCCGCCCCCTGCCCACACCCGTGGCAGACATCACTAATCCATCTGTGCTCCTTCCCACTAAGCCCCAGCCTGGCTTCCAGATCCTTCTGAGCCCAGCACTCTAGGCAGCCGGACCAATCGACAGGGACCATCAGGGACACTCTTGCCATTGAATGGGGCAGTAGAACCCAGATTTAGAGCAAGCAGCTGGCCTCCGCCTCAGGTCTGCCCACTACCTGTGACCCCTCCAGGTGCTGCCTCTGTTTTCTGGGGACAGGTGTCGGCCAGGGACTGATGAATGACAGGCTCTAAGCCCCCCCCCCCCCCCAGCGCCCAGGAAGCACTCAGTGGGCAACAGCTCCTGCTACCACAGGGAGACCCAGGCCATTGCTCCACCTCTGAGCCTCCCCTGACAGAAAGCGGGGACCTTGAGAGGAAGGTCTCCAGGGTGCAGGCAGGACGCGGTGGGACCACGCAGGAAAGCACCTCAGAAAACAGCGGGCTGGGGAAGAGCAAGGAGAGCTCCGCCCTCCCCCACTCTGTCCCCAGGGCGACACAGGAAGGGCTGATCCCCCAGCAGATGCTGACCAGGAGTTGGGGAGGCTGCTCGGACCTCAGGCCCTTCTCCCTGGAGAGCTCCAAGTTCTGAGCAGGTCCCCTTGTGTGACGATGACCTGGGAAAGGAGCCCCAGCCCAGGCCTCCCTCTGGCCCAGGATAACAGCCTGGAGGGGACCTAAGGGGCACTGGGGGGCAAGGACCCCCAGAAAGCTTTCCAGCAGGCAGGGGTGGGCCTTCCCAAGGCACGTAGAGAAGTGACATGGCCCCTGGGTCACCTCATTGCATCTCCCGCCAAGATGGCAGCAAGCCCCAGGGGGAATCGGAGTCAGGGAGGGGAGAAAAGCCCAGGCCTCCACGGAAAAGGCTCTTCCTGGTCACCTGGCACATGGCACCATGGAGGGGCGCAGCCGTCCCACCCCTCATGGCTCCGTCCTCCCCACCGCTCCCTCTCCTCCTCCATCCTGCACCCCTGTCCCCTGGGGCTGGACACACGTCACTGCCTGCCCAGTGCTGCCCTCAGGGTCCTGCTCCAGGCTGAGAGCGGGGCCAGCTGCCTTGGCCAGGCCCGGCCCTGTCTGCTCTCCGCACCTTGTGGGCGGTGGGCCTGCTCCTGTGGGGGTCTCCCTGCTGCCCCCCAATCAGAGCTGAGGCCAGGAGACCCACACGCCTGTGGGCAGAGCGCCGCAGGCTTCCTCTGCTCCCACCTGGGAGCGCTCGGGAGCGGCCCCTGGGTCAGCACCAGGAGCACCACCGGCCAGCACAGGCTGTCCAGGGTCGCCGTCCTGCAGGCAGGTCCTGGAAAATTCCAACCTCCCGAGGCCTCAGTGGCAGGGCGTCCAGAGGGCTCCCTGCCCGCTGCTCCTGGCCCTGCCTGGCCCTTTGCCCTGGCTCGTGTTGTTCTCACCAGCCGGGCCCCGGGGGGCGCCGGGCAGCCCTGGGAGGAGGTGGGATGCAGTGACCTTGATGAGTCCTGGGCTTGCTGGGCCTCCCTCCCTGCAGAAGCCTGTCCACCTGCAACCCAGTTAGCAGTGCAAGCTCCAGGAAAGAGGCGGTTGACGGGTGTCTGGAAGTGTTGCCTCTCCAGGCCCCCTACCTCGGTCTGGGCACAGGAGAGCCTGGGGCTGATGAATTTTGCATGCTGGACCAACACGGGCAGCCATGACCCACTGAGCTCTCAGTGCCACCGGCACATCGCTGGGAGACAGGAACTAGCACCATCATTATCCACACTTTTCAACCGAGAAAAACTCAGAGAGGTCAAGAGGCTTGACCAAGGTCACACAGTCCGCCAGGGAAGAAACTGGGATTTAATGCCTCATCTTTTGGGACACTGGCTCCTCCTGCTTCTCCCTCCTCCCAACAGCTCATTCTTAGTCCCAAGCTATTTACCTGTGAGCAGAGCAGCCCAGGCTCAAAGCCTCTTGCCACAGATACCTGAGCCCCAAATATCACCCCCGTTTCCCAGTACCTTCAGCGGAAGACTGCTCTTCCATCAGTTTCCCCCCGCTGGGGAGAGCTTGTTCCGTGCCTGGACTCTCAGTCGCCAGGGGAGGGGGCCTTCTGAAATCAGGGGAGAAGGCTTCTGCTTCTGGAATGGAGGCAATGGGGACAAGGGTGTCCTGCAGGTGCAGGACGAGGGACGGGAACGGTGTCACGAGAGCCTGTTCCACGCCAGGCATTTCGTAAGCACCTCTAACATCTGGTGCGTGGCAGGGCTGCTCATGCCCAGCTCACAGCTGAGGAGACTGAGCCTCAGACTCAGGTCAGCCTGGTAAGCAGGGTTGGTGTCCTGCAGGGAGATCCATCCCCTTGCTCTTCCTGAAGGCTGTGCTGGCCGAGGACACAGAGTGGCCAAAGGGGAGGAAGGCAGCTCCACGGGGAGCTCATGGGCTGGAGTGGAGCCGCTGCCGCCCGGGCCTGCAGCCCAGGACGGAATGCCTTCCAGGGCCCTGCGGGCCTCGCCTGCCGGCCAGCTCGGGGCAACTGCTGCTGGAAAGTTCTCCTGCCCCTAACCAGAGAGGGGTGGCACCAGGGCCTGGACAGACGGCCCAGAGCGCACTGGCCCGGGGGCCTGCGGAGCCCTCGGCACGGGGACCCACCCTGCAGGTTCCAGATGCCGCACCACTCCGCACAAGCCGCTCAGAGCGGGACTCCGCTCCTCAGGGCTGCCCAGGGCAAGCCTGGGGCAGAATGGAAATCCATCTGGGGCGGCTCTAGACACATCTCTAGACCACCGGGTTCCGAGAGGGACTCTGGCCACTCCTGCTAAGTGGCAATGGGCTTTGGGTGACGAGGGTCCTGAGCTGTCCAGGACCTCTCTCTCTCTCTCTTTGCTTTCCACACTTATGTGTTGGTGCATTATGGTCGGTCGTAGGTAACGATGGGAATTGTTCCACCTTCGCACAAGACCACACGATGTGGCCACGCCCCTCCCAGCACTGACGCCCCCTGGCCCTGACCCTTCCTCCCTGATCTCCTTTGGTTTCCATGAGATCCCTGCCCCCACCTTTCTTTTTCTTTTCCTCTGTAGCTTCTGCAAATGAGAAAAAACATGCGACCCTTGACCTTCTGGGTTTGGCTTACATCCCTTAACGTGATGGTCTCTAGCTCCACCCGTTTTCCTGCACGTGACAGAGTTTCTCTCTCTTCATGGCTGAGTAAAGCCCCAGTGGGTACAGACACCCCGTTTTCTTTGTCCCTTCACCCACTGATGGACACCCAGGCTGGTGACGGTGTGGCTCCTGTGAATCGTGCTGCTGTAACGTGGTGAGCATGTGTCACTGCAGCGTGTGACTCTGACTCTGCAGGATGAATGCCGAGGAGGGAGCCGCTGGTCACGTGGGGGTCCAGGCCTGTATCTGGGGAGCTGCATACCGAGCTCCACGGTGGCTGAACTAACGTACAGTCCCCAACAGGGTCAGAGTGTCCCTCTGCTCCCCTCCTCTCCAGCGTTTATTGCTTGCAATCTTTTATTTTATTTTTTTTTTTTTGGAACCAGGGATTGAATCCAGAGGCACTCGGCCACTGAGCCACATCCCCAGCCCTATTCTGTATTTTATTTAGAGACAGGGTCTCACTGAGTTGCTAAGGGCCTCGCTAAGTTGCTGAGGCTGGCTTTGAACTCGCCATCCTCTTGACTCAGCCTCCCAAGTCGCTTGGATTACAGACGTGCACCACCACGCCCGGCTTTGCTTGCAGTCTTGATGACAGCCATTCTGACTGGCGTGAGGTGAAATCTCAGTGTAGTTTTGATTTGCATTTCCCTAATTGCTAATGACATGGAACATTTTTCCTGTATTTGTTGGCCATTTGTATTTCTTCTTTTGAGAAGTGTCCGTTGAGTTCATTTGCCCATTTATTAATTGGGTTATTTGGTTTTTTGGTGTTAGTTGGTTTTTGTTTTTGAGTTCTTTATATAATCTGGATGAATCCTATCAGAAGGCAGCGAGCAGATTTCCTCCCATTCCGCAGATTCTCTCTTCACATTCCTGTTCCCTTTGCTGTGCAGAAGCTTTTTAATGTGATGTCATCCTGTTTGTAGCTCCTATTATTTCCTGGGCTTCAGGGTCCTGCTGAGGAAGTCCCCCTGTGCCGCATGCCGGAGGGCTGTCCCTGTGGCTTCTTTGAGGAGGTGCAGCTCCTGGTCTACATCCGAGGCCTCTGGTCCACTTTGAGTGCAGGGCGAGGGACAAGGGTCTAGCCTCATCCTTCTGCACACGACGGCCAGTCTTCCCAGCACCAGTAGTTACCAGGCTCTTTCCCCAGCGTGTCTTCTCCAGCTTTGTCAAGGACCAGATGGCTGTAGATGTGTGGGTCCGGGTTTGTCCCTGTGTCTTCTACTCTGTACCCTTGGGCTCTGCTTTGTGCCAGTGCCATGCAGTTCCTGTCACTCTGGTCTGCAGTGCAGTTTGAAGTCAGGGAAGGTGACGCCTCGGCATGGCTGTTTGGCTTAGGATTGCTTTGGCTATTCTGGGTCTTTTATTCTCCCAAATGAATTTTAGGATGGTTTTTTTTAGTTCTGTGAAGAACACCATTGATTTTGGTGGGGAGGACCATCCTCTCCTGAACGGCTTTGAGAGAGGCCCAGTGAGCCAAGCCTCATGCTGGGCTTGAGATAAAGGGACAACAAAGCCAGAGGACATCCCCATTCCTGTGCATCCTCCATCAGATGCAGCAGAAATTGGATGGCATTTCAAGCCAGGAGGCATGGCCAGGGAAAGTGGTGAGGTTTGGTGAGAACACCGGAGGCCTGAGGGTCAGGGAAGGGTTGACATGGAACACACAGGCATCCACAGAAGAGGGTGGGCAGCTGGGGAAGGGGAAGAGAGGCCTGGGGCGGAAGAAGCCATGTGTGCAAAGGTCCTGTGGTGGAGGGTTCAAGGAACCACGAGGCCGGAGTGGCTGGAGGCAGAGGGTGGTACGAGATGCAGGGGCAAATGAGAGCAGGTGAGAACATGGTGAGCCGGCTTGATCCTCAAGCTGTGTGGCTTATTGGGTCTGAAGTGGGGGTGACATGATGAGCTCATTAGCAACTGAACGTTCTGCTGGGGTTCCCCCTTCAGACCTCCGGCACATGCCCGATCCCCCTTTCTCTGTAGACAACTGTTGTCCCTGCCACCAGGGGCCACTCTAATGGGAACGAGTGCTTTCCTGACCCATCCTCTGCTCCTCGGTGGATGGGGTGTAGGCTGGTGTCTTCTCCTGCTGCCCTGTGGTTCTCTGAGCCCAAGTGGGCAGGCTCTGGGTTACGCTCCAACCCCCCCAGGATTTTGCTAACCTTTGCTGAAGTCTGGCCTCTAGGGGGCACCGCCTCAGGCCTCCACTTCCTCAGGCCTCCACTTCCTCACCCCTCTGCAAGGAGAAGGCAGGTTGCAAGCCCCGAGCCCAGCAGAGCCTAGCCACAGACAGGCCGCAGGTCCTGGCCTTCACCTCCGGTGCTGGCTCGGCCTCAGGTGATCCTGGGGCTCTGGCCAGTCCAACAGGCCAGCAGCCGTGTGGACGAGGAACAGAGAACTCTCAGTGACCAGCTCTGGTGGTGAGAGACGCCCGTAGGTGCAGCTGGCTCATCTGCAGTTGTGTCCAGCACAAAGACTTCAGGGGGCCCGGCTCCCAGAGGGGCCAAGGGCTAAATCTGAAACCGCCAGAGTGCGAAGGGACCCACCGACCTTGAACCACCTGGTAAGAACGTCTTTCCTGTCGCTTGCCACCACCTGATCCCGATTCAGGCTCCCTATCAGAGGACTCTAGACTCAGTCTCCCGGCAGAACCCAGAAGGACGGCCAAGAGGCCTGTCTTCCAAGGCGGGACAACACCCCCAAGACCAGTTGCTGAGCGATTCCTACTCAGCTGGTTTGGTTCTTTAATTGGCCAGAGGCCTGGAACCTGGCAGGGTGGAGCAGACAGATGGGACCCTGTGTGAAGCTCCTGACTCATCCGTCTTTGAGAAGAAACCCGTATTGTCAATGCTGCAGAGGGCTGCGGCGTCACGGAAGCCGCGTCCAGCCAGCTGGGACTGCCTGGCCTCCCGTGGGCCCGCCTGGCTCGACCTGGCTCTGCCAGAGGTTCCTGCAGTCGGTGCTCCGTGGCCAGGGCCCAGCTCCATTGCTGTGCCCAAGGACTGCTGCTCCGGGTCCGGGTCTTCCTGTTTGCCCACCAGCAGACTGGGCCATGCCGAGGCTCCCACAGCCAGCCTCCAGTCCCACCCTGGCCTGAGAGTGAAGGGGCCTTCCCTGGGAGGCCACGGGTCCCACTTCCCAGGTTCCGCTTGTGCTTGGGGCGGAAGCATCTTCCCAGCCCAGCAGGTGCAGGTGGTCCCTGTGGACCAAGCCATGCTCACAGGCCGCCTCTCCTGGCCAGTGCCCTCCGTGAGCCCCGCAGCCGTGCCAGTCTCCTTCCTGGGCTGGTGGGGGCGGGGGTGCCTTCCAGAAGGCAGCCCAAGGCCACAGGCTGAGCAGGCACCCAGCCGAGGGACCTCGCTGGACCCCAGGTCACCTGGAGTCTGAAATGCTTCAACTCTCCCTCCTCTGCCCACCTGCCCCATCCTGGGTGCTGCACAGGGCCACCAGCGATGCGGGGGAGCAGGTGAGACCCCACCACCGCCAGCCCAGCAGGATGGCCCGCAGGTCCACAGCCCGCTGGTCCACAGCCCGCCGGTCCGCAGCCCGCCCTGCCCGCCTGCTCATAGAGGGAGAGCGCCCACCCTCAACTGCCTTCCTGAGGTTCTGTGCCCCGTGCTCAGCGTGTGCCACCCATGGTGTGTCACCCAGGCCTTTCCAGCGTCCTCCAGGGTACTGTCATCCCCTTCTAGAGATGAGGAGAGTGAGGGGTGAGACTGGGAGCTTGCAGAAGGCAGCGGGATTCAAACTGGACCCTCTTCTTCTTCAGGCCAGGTGGCCTGTGCTGGGGGGCAGGGTACCGATCCTGGGCTCCCTCCCTGGGGACTGCCGCAGTGTCTGGCGAGGCCAGGTGCTTCCTCCACACCTAGGGCTCTGGGTGGCCTCCGCAGCCCCTGCCGGAAGACACAGCAATTCTGGGTTTTGCTTTAGGTGAAGAAGCTGCGCCTTTTACAGCCACCAAGAAAACAGAGCCAGGCTCCATCCCCAGCTATGGGCTGGCTTTATGTCCTCTTGACAGGTTCACAATCGTCCTCCCCCTGCTCGGGTGCTGAGGGGCAGGCATGTGGCCCTTCCCCCTTCCTGGTGGGAGGTGGGAGAGGGTCTCCAACCAGACGCCACATCCTGCGGCTTCTCCCTCAGGGGTCAGAAGGTGAGCATCTTAAAGGGCTGGGTGGCGGGAGGGCTGGCTGTGGGACGGTGGGCATGGGAGGCAGGGCCCCCTTTCCCTCCCACGGGGAGAGGCTACAACGCATCTCCGGTCTCGCATCTCCGGTCTCCGCAGCTGGAAGACGGGAAAACTGCAGTCCAGGCGCCAGCTGAAGGCCTGGGGCCAGGCGAGAGGTCTCTGCGGGTGCCTGACCCCAGGGCCCACAGCCCTGCCTGGGAAGCCCTCCTCTCCCCACCCGGAGTTCCCGTTCCCAGCGGCTGCTTCCTGACGAGCAGCAGATCCATTCGGGGCAGCGCAGGCCGCAGGCCAAGCAGAGGGGTCACCGCTAACTACATGCTAATGAGAGCGGGGACAATCAATCTCCCCTTAATCAGGCAATCAATGCACTGCAGGTGTGTCCGATCCGGGCCTGCGAGGGAGGGAGGAGGGGAGGGGCGTGCAGGGGGAGGGGACGCGGAGGCGGGGCGTGGGGCAGCCGAGCAGGGACGCGAGGGCCGCCTGCGTGGCCCCAGGCGCCCCTGCGCCCCGCGGCGCCCCAGCTGGGAGGGCTGGCTGCAAATTGAAAACGCTGCTCCAGGAAAAAAGGAGGAAAAAAGCCGGCATCTCTTTAATCAACGCTCAGAGCCGCAGCGGTTAATGAATTCGAGGTGCTCGCGATGCCCCGGGGCAAGTCTGGGTGGAGAGAACCGGAGGACGCCCCGTGCCCGCGGCTCCAGGAGACGGGATTGGGAGGGACGGGGATCCCTGGGCTGGAGAACCCAGGGGCGCCCAACCACTGAGCCACATCCCCAGCCCTATTTTGTATTTTATTTAGAGACAGGGTCTCACTGAGTTGCTTAGGGCCTCGCTAAGTTGCTGAGGCTGGCTTTGAACTCACGATCCTCCTGCCTCAGCCTCCCAAATCGCTTGGATTACAGGCCTGCGCCACCACCCCCGCGCGCAATCCCTCCCTTCGGAGAGAGGAGCACCCCGCTGGGGTAGGGGTGGGCCGCCCAAGGTCACGCCAGGGCCCCTCCACCAGCTCTTCCCTCCCTCTCAGCTTAGGGAGTGCTCTTAAAAGAGGTCCGTGTAACAGAGTCCCACACGGGTCTCTTTTAGGCTTGGCACCATCTGGTTATTTATTGAGCACCTACTGTGTGCCAGGCTTTGGTGCAGCTGCACCCGGAATTCTTGGGGTCAGCTGCTACCATTATCCCCATTTTATAGAGCAGACAACCAAGGTCCAGGTGGGAGACAGAATCTGCCAATGGCACACTGGGGACACAGCCTCTCAGCCTCGAAACGCTATTCCCAGGAACCCCACAGTGGCTCTGGCTCCAAGGTCCGCTAGGACTCTATAGTGCTGGCTCCTCAGTCCCTCCCTCACTCCCTCCCCTGCTCTGTCCCTTTTAACTTTGAAGTTTCAGCTCAGATTTGAGGAGCTAGTTCCTTCCTTTCCAAAATACAAAGACAGTGGCTTGTGGCAGTTGAACTTAGTCTGTTCTTTACCTGCTGTGTGATAACAAGCAAGTTGCTGGCTGTCTCTGGGCTCAGCAGGTCATAATATGAGGCATGGCCTACTGGTGGCCCCTTTAGGACCTTTCCTACAGCTCACTTAACCCCTCAACAGAGAAGTCAACCAAGGCCCAGAGAGGTTAACCAACTTGCCCAAGGTCACCCCGCAATCCAGTGATGGCACTGTGCTCTGTTGCAGTCTGTGGCCTCGGGGCCAGCATGCCCCAGCCCTGAGAGCCTCAGCAGCCCTCCCGGCCGGCCACCTGCTCTTTTTGCCACCTCTGGAGCTGCCAGATCGGGAAGCAAAGTGAAAAGCGGGTCGGCGAAGGCGCGGGGCAGAGTGCTGGCTCAGGAGTCCAGGCTGGGAAACAGTCCCCGGCCACTCACTCCACGAGAAGGAACCACGGAACCGGCCGAGACCTCGCCCCCACGCGGAAACCCCGCCCTCCCCCTGCCCCTACCTCTCCTGGGGACCCCCTGCCCTCGCCGGCCCTCCCCGCGCACGCATGCGCACTCACACACAGCCGCGACCTCGGCCTGGGGGCGTCCGGGCACCCAGCCTGAACCCAGGGTTCAGGGGAAGCCCACTCAGGGCAGCGCCCGGCAAGGGAAGTGGACGCTGGAAGGTGACAGAGCCCTCACACCTTGTGCACCGAGGCTGAGCCCGCCACCGCCGGAAAAGCAGGCAGGGGTGCCAGGGTGTCGGGCCTGGGCCTGCGAGGCCAGGGCTGGGGCAGTGGTTTCCTGGGAAAGGACCTTCGGGTAAGGCAGTGAGTGGCAGTGTGGTCTCTGCTGCAGGGTCTGCGGCCCTGCAGCTGCGGGACAGGGCCCTCGGGATCACATTTCACAGCAGCAACCTGCGGGCGGGGCTTATCGAGATTGCACGCCCGAAATCGACAGGCCTGGAGCTCGAGTTGCCCGACCTGAGCCGGCGCGTCTCTAAGGCCAGCAGGCTGGCACCACACGGGCTGCCCAGGGCCTGCCTCTTCCCCACGCTGGTGTCGCTTCCCTCCTATGAGGGGAAGAGACCCCACCATCCTGTAAAAGTGACATTGCCCAGATGGCAGTCCAAGGTCACCAGGCCTGAGTGACTGGGAAGCACCAGACTGGCCCTGCCGGAGCCCTGGCCTGGAGACAGGCCTGCTGCCTGGGTGTGCGGGGCCCAGCTGGAGGCCTGGCAGGGTATCCCGCTCATCCCAGAACTGGAGCTTCAGGGGAGGCTGACAGCCCCGAGTCCAGAAACAGGGACAGTTTCTTGCTATGTCACCGTCCAGTGTCGCTATGGAAAAGGGGGCCCAGCTCCACGCGGTCACCCAGGACCCCAGACTCCTCCCAACGAGGGCTTCTACTGTCCCCAGATCAGGAGCCAGAGTTCCTCTGTCAAAGCCTAAGGGGAAGCGCCACGGGCTTTGCAGGCCACACAGGGCACCCACTCATTCCTGCCACCGTGGTATGCAGTACCGTGGACGACGCAGAGACAGAGGGCATGACTGTGTGCCCGTAAGGCTTTATTTATGAATGCCACAGGCGCTGGGCCTGGCCTGTGGGCCCTCGTTTATCTGCCCTTTACTCTGGAGCCTTGTCCCCCCTCACTGGACCCTCTGCATCTGAAGAGACCAGGAAAGAGAGGGCTATGGGGGTTTGCAGGAGATTTGGGGGGCTGAGCCTGGAAATGGTACCCGTGGCTTCCACCCACGTCCCATGGCCAGAACTCAGTGGCAAGGCCCCGTCTCCCTGCAAGGGTGGCTGAGAAATGTGGTTCTTCTGTGTCAACAAGGGACTGTCTAGAAGAGGCTTCCCTCCTCCTGCCTCTGGTCCAGACTATAATTGACTCCCGGATCAGAGGCTTCCCTCCTCGTCCTTTGGAAATACAGCAAGAATGTTTTCCCAGCATGCTCCTGGGGCCGAAGGTTCCCATGGTGGACCAAGAGTGGCTCCACCAAGGCCGTCCTCGAGGCCCACCATCCCCTATGATAGGGGCTAAGATGATCACTGGAGTCCGCAGCCTGCACCTCCAGAGCAGCTGGCCTGGTGGTCAGCCTGTTGGTTCAGCAGCTGTGTGTTGGGGATATAGCCACAAGCCAGACCCACCTGGACCCCATCACCACGCACCAAGCCCTCTGTTCTTTTTTATTTTGCTCCCTTTGTTGACCCTTGCTATGAGCCCGGGTCTGAGCTGAGGTCTTCAGACCCCCCTTCATTTCCCCAAGGGTCCTGGGAGGTAAGACCATGGCAGACTGCAGAGGGGAACTCCTGCTCCCCACCCAGACCCCTTTGCCAGGTGACTTTGTAGTTCCTTTCCACACTCACCCAGCCTCCAGGAGGCTGCCTCTGGCTGAGGGATGTCAGCAACTCATGCGCTGTGGGGTGGGCGGGCCCTCTCCCCCACCCACCATCACCAGGCAGAGCTGGAGTCACACCAGCCAACAGCCAGCTGACCCCAGACCTGGGAGTGGGCCCAACCAAGCCCTGCAAGGCTGGGGACCCCTGACCCCCCGATGACTCGGGATGCATGCTGCTGAGGCTTGGGGAACGTTGGCCGTGCAGCATGATTGTGGCAGTGATACCCGATGCGCTCTGGGTCTCTGCACTCCCATGATGGAGAGGCAGGGGAGATGGGAAGTCCTTGGCTCAGCGAAGGACAGCCAGTGAAGGACAGGCTTCGATTTGCCCTGTATTTCCTAACCGCACATGGGGCGTGGGCTTTCCCTCAGCTGGGCAGTGAGGAGCCCACTAAACCAGCCTTTGCAACTCTCCCCAGCAACAGGAGCCTAAAATCCAGGCAGACACAGGGACGTGTTACCATTGGTCACACGCAGCAGACCCAGGGAAGGGGCAGAATCAAAGGAAGAGGAGAGCAGGGGTCCTTAAAAGTCACTAGGCTTCCTGACATCATGGCAGCCCCCTTGGGGAAGACGCAGGACCGAGTCAGGGACCAGTGGGTCTCAGCACGGAGGCTGCTCCTTGGCCCAGGCCAGGCTGAGAGCATGTGGATGAAGGAGCTGCCCAGGCTCCTCCACAAAGCTCCTACCCGCTGGTCTGGCAGAGGTTCCACCAGTTTCCCAGGGAGCCCTGCCCTGACCAGCTGCCACGGCGAGAGCTGCTCATAGGAAGCGGCGTTTCCTCCCTGGCTGGAGTTTTGTACACACACACACACACAGCCAGCAGAGATTGGTTTTCACTTGTTTCTCCATCTCTGCGTCAGTAACCTTACGATGACATCACGTCTTCCTCCTGCATCCTGGCGGCCCTGACGTGCTTCTAGCTGGAGGGAAACGCAGAGTGCAAGATGTGTGTGTGCCCTTCACCCACACGCGCCCCTCTGGATGGCCAGCTTGGCCCTGGCTGGTCATGTTGGCTGACACCCTGATAAAGCAAAGCGTCCACCAGAAGCGGGGTGTTTGGGATCCACTGCCTCCTGAAAGCCCCAGAGCCCCAACCCGAACGTCCCTCCTGTGTCTCAGGGAGTCCGAGCCATTTTCAGAGCAGGCCAGGGTCTCTCCAAAAGCACAGAAGCTGCTGCCACCTACTGGTGGGGCCCCTGGGTGGGGCTGAGTCTCGGAATTCTTTTTCTTTCTTTAGTTTTTTCTCTTTTTTCTTTCCCTCTTTTCCCTCCCTCCCTTCCTTCCTTCCTCCCTTTATTTCTTTCTCCTTTATTCGCTGGAACCCAGGGCCTCATGCTCATTCGGCAAGCCCTCCACCCCGAACACCTCCCCAGCCCCAGAGTTCCAGTCTTCTTTCTAAAAGCTCCTGCCTGTCCCATGCCAGGTGCCAGCTCGTGCCGTGCTTATGGCTTCCTGATCCAGTACTCGGCACAGTGCATGGTGTGCAGTGGGTGCTCAATAAGTGCTTGTAGAAATTAACATGATTTCCATGGGTTGTGAGTGTCATTGAAAGCAGGAGAAGCACCTGGTAGAAATTCTCACTCTCCCCGATTCTCCCTCCCTTGCTTCTTTGGGGCCATGGTTTCCCCGTAACTAAACAGCAGAGTGGGTTCAGTTATGGGTCGTCGCCAGGGATCAGATGGACCCCGAGGCCCAGCAGACCTTTGCTGGAGCCTGGCTCTCGGGCATGCACACCCGTGGGCAGGGCTCTGAGCCCCTCTGTGCCTGTCCCCTGTCACAGCAGCAACAACAGGGTCAGCTGCACACACTTGTGTCCTCGGGGAGATGCGAATGGGAAGGGCAGGCGTGGCGTCAGAGCTGCCGCTGATCCTCATGCACCGAGCCGCCCGGCTCTGCTGAATGGAGGCAGAGAAAGGAAGAACCGGGTCCCCTGGGAGCTTGCAGCTTGTGGGGAGAAAGAGAAAGCTCGCAGAGAACGTCTTGCTCGCCAAACAGAGCACCAGAGTCAGTAGGAAGTCAGCAGAGGCGGAGGGCAGGATGTGCTGACTTGGCAGAGACAGGCTTCCTGGAGGAGGAGGCACTGGGAGGGGACCACGGAGGGGCAGGGTGGCGTGGTGATGGGGGCGAGGACAAAGGCCTGGGGCTAGAAGGACCAGAGGTGTGCAGTGTCCTCTAAGAGCTTCCGGGCAGGAGGACAGAGAGTGAGCACAGGTCCTAGGTTTGGATTTGACTTTTGCCATCAGGGTGGCATGGGGTGAGGGGGAGAGGAAGACTGGGGTTTCCACAGGAGGGGGTTACTCTTTGGTGACTGAGGCCACATGGAAACAAAGCCTTCCCCCGCCGTAGTCCAGCAGTGGTCATGTCTGACCAGCAGCCTTTGCCTAGCAGTCACCTGATCTCCATCCCCACTAGCCTGCCTCTTCCCTCCTTGGACTCAGGATTCCTAAAAGAAGGTGGACAGACTTCCACAGCACTGGGGGGCAGGCAGGTCCTCGTAGGTCCGCTGGCAACAGCGGTTCAGCACCATGGACAGCGCCTGGGCCCTGCTAGGCTTAAAAGGCCAGTGACTTCCGTGTCTCCATAAGGGCGCCCGCCCCAGGCCCAGCAGCCATGCCATTCCTTCTGCGCCCACTCTCCCGCCCACCCCTGGCGTTCTCTGGCAACCCATACTTCTTAAGCCCAATTCCGAGTCTCCCCAGAGGTCAGCTGCTACAACCTGGCCCGCTGGTTCCACAAATGTGTTGGGTGTTCTGTGGGCCAGGCTGTGTTCCCCAAGCCACAGCTGAGAAGTCACACAGCACGGCCCCACACGGGCTCTTCTTCCCCTTCCTCTCTATAGGACCCGCCTCACCGTCCTATTAGGTGGAATTGCCATTTCCATGGGTCAACAAATGTCCGTGTATCAGAATGTCATGTGGCTCAGCCTGATATTTCTCCTTTGAGGGCATCCTCCCTCCTGTCAGGTGTCTGCTTCCTCCCGCAGATGTCGGGTCACCAGGGCTGGCCAGCAATGACCTTCCCTACACCAGGCAGGCTGGGAAGAGCTTCCCTTCCCCGGGGAACTGCCTGCTCAGAGGTGGCCCCACTGAACCAGCCCAGACTGTGTGACCCTTGCCGCGGCTAATGAACACAGGTCACAGAGAGAAAAGAGGTTTGGTGAAGTAGTCCTGCATCTGGGAGGCTGCCTGGCATGAGCACGCAGCTTCATCGGAACGTTTATGGAGGGGATTAATCAGGAGACTCAGCGGAGTCCCCAGTGGTGGGGGAGGGGTGCCCCATCTCAGTAATCAATGCTGGAAAGAATCCCATGAATAGTGTGGTCCACATGCAGCGCAGGGGCTGGAGAAGGTGACCAGGGAGTAGGACCAAGACAATAACCCGTGAGCCTCTGCAGCCGCAGAAAAGAAAGGTCACCACACCATTCACTCATCATCCCTCACCCATTCATTCTTCCCCTCCTCCCACCTGCTGGGTGCTGGGACCATTGCAGTAGCCATGGGACAGACATTACCCTGCCTTTGTGGAATGAGCTGCAAAGACATTTAGAATCAAGTTCAGGGATTTGAAACCTTTCTATGATGTTCCTGAGTTCCTCCCATGGCCCCTGCCTCTCTTCTACATGATCATTATCATATACTAAGCCCTTACTGTGCCAGGCACAGCGAAGCTCTCCCAGTAAATCCCGACAATAATGTTGGCAGTCAGTGTCATCGTCAGGTTTGGCAGGCGGGAGAGGGAAGGAACTGTGATGGCCTGGGTTTGAGTCCAGGGCCCACACTCTGGGCCCCCTGACATACTGCTTTCCTAAGGGAACAAGACTTATGCTTTGGGCTGGGGTATAGCTCACTTGGTAGAGTTCCTGCCTTGTAAGCACAAGGCCCTGGATTCGATCCCCAGAACGTCAAGACCTACGCTTTGACAAGCCCCTGGGTCCCCTGACACAAGTTGTTGGCAGCCTTCCTGAATCCTCCGGGTCCGCTGCCTCCTCTCGCTTCTGTTTGGCTGGAGGATCCTGAGACTGGAGTGATCTAAGGGGGAACTGTAGTTCTTGGAAGACCCGAGAGGGGACCTCTGGTGGCTGAGTGGAGGGGTGACGCTGGCCAGCATGCCCTGTCCTCAGCCCCAGCACCCTCCCAGTTCCGTCCTGAGAGCTTGCTGGGAGGGACGTTGTGTGAAGGGGCAGGAAGAGCGCCTGGCCGTGATGCAGACACACCGCCACTTTAGTAAGGGTCCTGCTCTCTGATTGGTCCTCCCGGCCGTGAACACGGTGCCAGGCCAGCTGAGCCACAGGAGCCTCCCAGTCCTGGCTGTGTTCCAGGCTGCCTGGTCCCCGGCACTCGGGGACCCAGGCAGGCAGCACAGCACGGGACCGACCCCACCATTCACCCTGCAGACTGTCACGTGATGAGCCCACCTTGGTGGTGGACGCAGCAGGGAACAACCCGACCCAGGCCGTGGGCCACAGAACGTCTAACCAGAAAGACAGACATCAGACAGTCACACAGACGGATTACTTGCAACTGCAATGAATTCTCTACAAACGGCCAGGGTAGAATGAAGAGCAAGTCTGCAGTGGGCTGTGAGTGTCCCCCTCCAAGGCCCACGTCCACGTGGAGCCTCCAAACATGACCTTCTTTGGAATCGGGGTCTTTGAAGATATGATTTAGGCAGGGATCTCGAGATGAGGTCATCCTGGATTAGGGTGAGCAGGTGGGCCCTAGATCTAAGGATGGTGTCCTTTTAAGAGACTGAAGGGGAAAGACACAGCTAAACAGAGGAGAAGGCCACGTGAAGGCAGAGGCCACGTGAAGGCAGAGGCAGAGATCCCAGTGATGCCGCCAAAGGCCAAGGAGGCCAGGGATAGCAGAAGCAGAGGACAGACTGTCACTGAACCGCCAGAGGGAACCAACCATGCCAGCATCTTGATTTTGGACTTCTGGTTTTAGAATTATGAGAAAATAAATTTCAGTTGTTGGGAGCCACCCGATTTGCACAGCCATTCATTCCAGCAGCCCTAGGAGACGGAACAGCATCAAAGCTGTCCTGGTCTGGGGAGTCAAGGAAAGTCCCCGCTAGGAAGAGACATTTAATCAGAGAGCTGAAGCAGGATGGATATCTAGGAGTCGGCAGCCATTCTTAGGCAGAAGAAGGAATTTGTGCAAAGGCCCTGGGGCAGGAAGGAAGACCAGATGGAAGGGCCAGGGGGGTGGGACGCTGGAAAGGGGGAGGAGATGCCAGGTGGGTCCTGAGAGGTGGGCAGGGGAGGGCTTCCCCCTGAGACGACAGGATGCTGCTTCTGGTCAGGAGTACAGTAGACCCCAGCCCTGGGGGACACCAGCCCTGGGGGACCCCAGTCTTGCTGGTCTCTGCCCCGGTTTTGCTGCGTGTGCCGGGGGCGTGCAGCCGGCCCCGGGACACCTGTGCCTCCCCATCCCTGCATCCATCCTGGACAAGCTCCTGCCACACTCTCGCCACCCCCCATGCCTGTCCCTCAAGCTCGTCACGTTGACAGGCGACTTTGGTTCCGCGGTCACCGCAGACTGGATTAAAGCCGCATTGCCATGGAGCGCGACGGCCGCGCGGAGGAATCCCGTCTCCGGTGACTTCATTAGCTCCCGCGCCTCCAGTCCTGCGGCCGGTGCCTGTCCGCCCCTCCCCTGCAGCGGCCTCATTAGCTGGGGAAGACGAGCACTTAGTACTCCCATTATCCCCGCGCCTCGGCCGCCTTTCATCTCAGCTTCTCCCGTCTCTGCCTCTCTGCTTGGTAGCCAGAGGGCTTCCGCGCAGCCGCGTCTCCCTCTTCTCCCTCTCCGCGTCCCTTCCTGGTCTCTCCTGGCAGTGGCAGATCAGGGGACATGGGGGTCTGGAACCTTCTTTAGAGAGTGCACAGGGCTCACTGGCTCGGGAGCCTCCCCAGGGCCCCATCGGGGGACCCCGCCATCTGGGGGATCCCCAGGAGGGCCTCCAAGCTCCTCTACAGGCCCGTCAGCCACACCCACCTCCTGGTAACCCACTGCCCCTCTGCTGTCCTCGCCCCTGTGGACGAACCTGCCCTGAGACCCTCCCTCTTGCCACCAGCCCTGGAGGAGCTGCCTGGTTCTTGCTAACGAGTGCGGGGGCCTCCAGGCGGCCTGTTCCGCAGACACCCAGGCCCAGGGAGCCCCAGCCGCAGAGCTGGGGAGCAGCCTGCTCCAGAGGCCCCCAGCTGTCTCACGCCGCTCCGCCTCCCTCTGCTCTCCCCTGGGGGTTCAGCCCCGGCCCAGGGCCGCCTCCCCACCTCCTCACCCTGTTCCACTCTTAACACAAAAGCCACCATGCATGTAGATGGGGTGTGACAGGCACGAGGTGAGGGAGGGGCAGCCAGAGTGCCCCGGGAGCACGTCAGTGTTGCACAGAGGTGGAAACAGACCCAGACAGAGCTGGACAGGAGAGGCCCAGAGAGTCCTCCCTCAGTCCCTGGGAGCCTCTGTGTGGCCCCCCTGTCTGAACCTGTCTCCCACTGGACTGACTTGAGCCAACTCGTGCTGGGTGCTTCCCTGGAGCCAGGCCCATGCTGAGCTGGCTGTCCCCTAGCTGAGCCTGGGAGAGAGGCTGTAGCAAGCGGCTGGGCGGGCAGAGCTCGGGCTATTGCCCAAGCTGCTCCCCAGGCCTCTGCGTGAAGGTCCTGGAGCTCTCGGCCCCTCTCCTCCTTCAGGGAACTGCAGGAGACCCCCAGACTCCACACAGCTGCCCCAGGGCCACCGTAGAGGGGTGGGTCTGTCAGAAAGGCCTGGACGTCTTGCCTCTGCTGCTTATAGGCTGTGCGACCTGGAGCAAATCACTTTGCCTCTCACATCCTCAGATCCTTTATGATCTGTAAAATGGGAATAACAGCGGCACCCACACACACACTTCATTGTAAGGATGAACGAGGTGACTCACTTGGGCAGTGGCTCAAAGCCTGACACAGCACCACCCAAAGGCTCTCAGTGACAGTTCCTGGCACAGTGGCCCACGTGGAAAATGGGGTAGAGTCTGCAGAGGGGCCGGGAGGAGGGAACTGGTCTGACCAGAGCTTCATGCGGGAGCTGGTAGCTGGGCTGGGCTTCGCAGGACCCAGCTGTGTCCCCCACGGGAGCACCTGGTCCAGCTGCTGGGGGGCGTACTGGAGGGGGTTGCGGTCTGGGCACTGCCCCCACCACAGCACATCGTGGGGTCCTGGTGCGAGCCTGAATCAAGGCTGCCCAGGTGCCCAAGGGGTGTTCTTTGCGCAGAAGCCGAGGTGAAGGGCTTCCTGGGGACACAGTGATGGACAGAGCAATCCCTGCACTCAGGGAAAGAGGACGGGCGGTCCATGGCCAGGGAGCCCGACAGCCCCAGCTGGGAACCCCCAGGTCAGGGTCCCCCACTTCTCGGCTGTTGAGCCGAGGCCCAGCAGCCCCCTGCCTGTCCCGCAGAGATGGCTGCTCTTGGGCGTTTGGGCTGGAAGCCGCCGCGGAGCCGGGAAGCAATGAGTGAGCTTGCCTTCGCCGCCCTCCCCCAGGGCTCCGCGAGGCCAATTAAACCTGTGCTAATCTAGGCAAGGGGAGCAGAGCCGCTGGCTGAGGCAGAATGGTCCCGGTGCTCCGCAGTGGAGGGGGAGTTGGCCCCCAACCCAGCTCCCGCTCTGGCACCTCCCAGGGCAGGATCGCCTCCCAGAACAGGGGCAGCCGCAGTTGCTGCAGAGTGAGGTGTCCAGTCAGCCGGCCACTCGACCAGTGCTCAGACAGGGCCACCTCTGCCCCAGACACTGGGCTGCAGCAGACGAGGAGGACTCAGCCCTACCGCCCGGGCTCTCTTCTCGGGGAGGTGGTCAGTAAATGGATCGTAGAGAGTGTTAAGGGACCAGTGCCTTGGAGAGGAAGAGAAGGCAGTGGGACGGAGGTGTGGGCACTGTGGGCAGGAGGGCTGGAGCAGGATGGCCCCTGAGAAGGTTCTGGCAAAGACTTGAAGGAGGCGAGGTGTGAAGAGGGGGTTCAGAGCAAAGGCATCAGCCAGAGGCCTCCTGGCTTCGTGTGTCAGTGCCCTGGGATCGCCGTACGAATTACGCAAACTGGGTGCTTAGTACACCGTATTCTCTGATTAGGACCCAGAAGTTCAAAGCCAAGGCGTTGGCAGGGCTGGCTCCACCGAGGCTCCGAGGGAGGACCTGCCCCAGGCCTCTCCCCGTTCCTCACCTGGTAGGTGTGGCGCCAGTCTCTGCCTCCCCTTCCCTGGGCCTCCCCTGTATCTGTGCCTCTTCTATTTTTGCCCCAAGGACACTGGTGGTTGGATTTAGGGTCCACCAGGATCCAGCATGTCCACAGGAAGTGGGGAATGGTTTTGAGCACAACTTTGGGGCCAGAGTTCTACCCGTAGCTCAGGGGTTTTCTTGGTTGTGATTTCCGTTTGACCTTGAGCAAACTGAGCTCCCAGGTGCAAGGGGATGGTGAAGGTGAGGAGGGTCCCCAAATGTCCCCTTCTTGGGGTTCTCCCTCCCAGCCAGGCCCTTAGCTAAGTCCCCCACTATGTGGATTAGCATTTACATAGTCCCAAGAGGCAGAGTGTGGGCACCCCCCTTCCTGCATCTCAGGGCTCGGGGAGACCTGTGTATTAGTCAGTGTTCTCCGAGAGACAGAACCAGTAGGATCTGTAGATAGGGACAGATGAGAGGGGATTTGTTAGGGGGCCTGGCTCACCTGATTGTGGAGCCTGAGAAGTTCCATGGCTGGCTGGCTGTGGGCTGGAGACCCCAGGATGCCGGTCGGTGACTCAGTCTAGGTGCAAAGGCCTCAGGACCGGGCTGGCCTGAGTCCTGAAGCCCCAGGGCTGAGAGCGGGGGTGCTGAGGTCCAAGGCTCTGGCAGACACCACAGCCACGCGGTCTATCTCGCCCCGCACGAAGCTCCTTCCAGCCTCTCTGCCCCCGGATGCCTGAAGTCCAGAAGACTGGCTGCAGCTGTCGGTGAGGACGGAGCTGCTGGGACGGTGATCGCTCCTGCAGGCACACTCTGGGGAGGCTGGCGGTTCCCGCGCCATCAGCGCCCACCTGCCCACGCCACGGTGATTCCCTGCTAAGTGCCCATGGAGACCCATGGAAACGGGTTCCCAGGAAGACTTGCCTGGGACGCATACAGCCCCGTTCAGAGCTGCAAAGCTGCCAGCAACCCCTGGTGCCCATCAACAGGCAGGGGCAGTGCCAGCTGCAGCCCGTCCTTACCACAGGGTACGCCCAGCTAGAAGACAAAGAGTGGCGACCTGCACGGCTTCAGGGCTGACCGTGAGGACGTCCAGTGGACATGCATGGTTCACCTAAAGGAAATCCCAAGTGGCGAACGAGGCCGCAGGACAAAACCAGAAGGGCAGAGGAGGGTCGCCTAGGAAGAGTGATGGGCATGGCGGGCCCTGGTCGGTGGCGACAGGGGGCATAGGACTTACTGAAAGGAGCACCCAGGTCTGGCCATGCTGGGAACCCCCTGGGCCTTTCCTAGGAGTCCTCCCACCGCCGCCCCCCGGCTGCCGAGTCAGGGGCACCTTCCTGTGTCCCCTGAGCCTCTCTCCTCTGTACCTACCATAGCCTCCTGTCCCTGGCCCAGGGTGCCCCTTGTGGCCACACAGGGGTGCCGCACCATCTTCACCGCCTGTCCCCAGCCCAGCCTGGCCCCTGCTGCCTCTGCGGGGCTCCGTGGACACTGTCAGAAGAGACAGATGAGGGAATAATTGCTCCATCTTTATATTTGTGGGCATAGCTACGTGTTTACATCTTCAAGTTCTGTTTCCACCTCCTGCTTATGTCCGTTAAATCCGTACAGATCCGCGAGCTCAGCCTCTAACCTGCATGTGTGACGGGTTCTGTAAACCTTCCTGAGTTCCAGGAGGTGCTCGTGCGATGGGAGCACTGCTCCGGTCCTCAGGGTCCCTGCAGGGTGACAGGGCTCCCTATCTTCTGCCCCTGCTCTCTAGGATCACAGGAGCCCCAGGAGTCCAGGTTCCAGCTGGGAACTGAGGCAGAGCTGGATTTCAGCTGCGAGTCACTCACCCTCTCCAGGCCTCTGTTTGCTCATCTGTGAAAGGGGGTAATGCTGGTGCCAGCCTTGCTGGGGCATCAGGGGCCCCAGAAGGTTCTGGGTATGGAGCACCAAACCTGGGCTCTGGGGGAACTGACTGGCCTGGCCGCTCACTGCCCACCAGATGGCCAGAGTCCACTTCAGGTGGCTCTAGGTTGGAGAATCCTTGTCAAGGTCAAGGTTGAGTCTACTCCCCAAAAACTCACTTGCGCTGGTGTCTGGTCTGTGTTTGGGGTGACAGGCACTGTCGGCTCCCTGGCCTCCAACTCCTCAGCCTCTCTTCAGCTCTGACCTGCATGCCCACCTTTTAAATTTCTTGGTCCAAGAGACGGGTGCCTTCCCCAGTTGCACGGACAAGGCTCACAGGCCCGCAGGTGGGTGTGAGATTGACAGGCTTAGAAGTCAAGAGCCTTGGCTATAGAGTCAGTCAGACCCAAGTTCAAATTCTGGCTCCACCATTTCCTGGCTGTGTGGCCTGAGGAAGCTATCTGAGCTCTCTGAGCCTCCATGTTCTCATCTATAAAATAGGTTTCATAACAGTACCAATCTCATGATCTTGTCATGGGGGCTTCCTTGTAAACCATTCCGTTCAGGACCCACTCCTGGTGAGGACTCAATCAATGGTAGATAATGACACTCCAGATGGCAGGAAGCTGCTCTCCCTGAGGGTCCTGGGGACAGGCTCGCCGGGGCTCTGGGGGTTCACTAAGCTGTTCCAACCCTGCCCCCACACCAGCTGTCGGAGGCCTGCAGAAGCTCATCCCTGGAGGGGAGGACCCGGTACCCGGAAGAGCAGTTCTGCAGGGAGGGAGGGCTAAAGACTTGGAGAGCGATCAATGCATTATTTAACAGCAGGAATGCAAATGAGGAGAAATTAATGAAGGCGCCCCCCACCTCCCCATCCCCCACTCCTCCCTGACTTCACCATTGCTGACAAATTCTCTAGAAAATATCCAAACAGCCTCCGGCTGGAACCTGCCGCCGTGATGCACCATTATCTATTATTGATGCGAACCTTGACAAGCTCTCTTTAAGGAAGACGCACACAAGGAGGCTGCTAATCTGTGTTTAAAGGGATAGGCACTCATTTCCCCTTCCCCAGGGCTGGCCAGCCTGGAGCCCTGCATCTGCAGTGCCTGCTGCCTGTCCATCTTCGGTAGGAGAAGCCCCTACCTGGCTGGCACAGGGGGCCTGAGAGAGCGGCCAGGAGCAAGGTTCATGTCTTTCACCAGTTTTCCCTTGGACGTGCCTCAGTTTCCCTGCTCAGGCACTTTCCAAGGTCAGCTATTCTGCAGCATGGCCTGGGGACAAGGCAGCAATCACAATGTGGAACCAGAGAGGTCTGACTCCTGCCTCGGTCAGAAGAAGAAACTCTTCCTGTAGGGTGGCTACAATGGTGGCTCATGTCTTTACACATTTTTCCAAATCCAGGGAGTGTCCCATGCCAGGAGTGACCCCTCATGTGCACTATGGACCATGGGGGATATGACGAGTCACTGGAGGCTCACCATTATAACAGATGTCCCCACTGTGTGAGTGTTAACAATGGGTGACACTGTGCACCTGGGGATGAGGGGCACGTGGAAAATCTCTGCACCTTCCGTTCAACTTTCTGCAAACCTAAAACTGCTCTAAAAAGTCTGGCCAGACACAGTGGCACACACCTGTAATCCCAGCGACTAGGGAGGCTGAGGCAGGAGGATGGCAAGCTTGGAGCCAGCCTTGGAAACTTAGTAAGATTCTGTCTCAAAATAAATCATTAAAAGGGCTGGGGATGTAGCTCAGAGGTAAAGCACCTCTAGGTTCAATCCCCAGTACTTAAGTAAATAAAGTCTATTTTTGAAAGTCCTTTTCAAAGTTGCAAAACCCATGCATTAAATTCTGTGTGCTTGAGACTGGGATGTAGCTCCTTGGCTGAGGACATCCCTAACAGATCCCCAGCATGGCAACATATAAAACAAAACAAAAATTTTAAATAAATAAAGTCCAGGCAACTGACCCACCAGAGAGCTCTCCAGGCCCCACTGCTCTTATTTAAGACTCATTTCTCAGATGTGTGGACTTTTCTTTTCTCATCTTCTAGCAGGTTGGAAATGGGGACATTTGGAAGGGGCAAAGGGGACATTGTGGAGATGGACTTTGCAAACAGCACAATCTGATAAGAGGCAGCCAGACAGAAGGAGGGTGGATGGTGTTTAACAAGAAGCACTGAAGCCACAGAGCTGTCTGGGGCTGTTCAGTGTGGGGGCCATGCCTCGTGGGACTTCTGGTTTGGCAGAGGAGTTCGACGGTAATCAAGTCTCACTTGCTTAAATTTAAAGCAGTCATAAAAAGCTTCAGAGAAGTGGTTTCCTTGAGAAACACGAGCTCCCAGACTCACTGCTGTCTTACAGTAGAGGATTGCAGTGGGCAACAATCGAGAACTCAGGGGGCCACAAACCTGAAAGTCTTTATGGAGCCAACCAGGTCACAGAAATGACAGAAGCAGAAGGTAATAGAGAGCAGTGGGGATTGTGGCACACTGGAGAAACAGGCCCAAGCTTAAAAAAGCATCTGTCCTTGAGCCCCAGTCACCCCTCTGTGGAGGAATTGAGCCCACTGTGGTCAGATCTTTCCCTTTTAAAAAAATATTTTAATTTTATTTTTATGTGGTGCTGAGAATCGAACACAGTGCCTCACACATGCTAGGCAAGCACTCTACCACTGAGCCACAACCCCAGCCCATCTTCCCCCACTTTTTTAAAAGATGCAAAGTGAATTTGAATACAAGATTTTGCAGTATTATATTGACAACTACTTCTTTCTTTCTTTCTTTCTTTCTTTCTTTCTTTCTTCTTTCTTTCTTTCTTTCTTTCTTTCTTTTTCTCTTTCTTTCTTTTTTTGGTACTGGGAATTGAACTCAGGGGCACTTAACCACTGAACCACATCCTCAGCTCTTTTTGTGTTTTTATTTAGAGACAGGTTCTCACTAAGTTGCTGAGGATGGCTTTGAACTCACAATCTTCCTGCCTCAGCCTCCCATGCCACTGGGACTGTGCACTACTGCACCTGGCTATCTAATTCTTGCTTTCTGAAATAGTATACAGGCCAGACAAAGCCTGTACACAGACTGAATCCTGCCTGAGAGTGACAGAGTGCAACCTCTCATCTTCACAGAGGGGAACTGAGGCCTGAAGAGGTTTGACGATGTCCACAATTAGCTGTCTGGTCCTGTGGCTTCAAGGAGTTCAGTATTTCTTCCAATTGAGCAAGAGGCATTTGGATCTGCAGCCCACAGTGGGAGGATCACCAGGTATTGGTACTTAAATGTCCCAGTTTTCTGCCCCACCCACTACATGCTCTGTCCCATGAAACCTCCACAAGAGCACTGTGGTATGGGCATTGCTCTTCCCCTTTGGTCAACAAGGAAATGGAGGCTCAGAGAGATCAAGCGTCCTCCCAGGGTCACACAGATGCAAGAACTGAACCAAGGGTCCGCTTGGGAAGGCAGAAGTTTCCCTCCTCGGGTCCCTTGTGGCATGCCTTCACTATGAGACAAAGGGAGAGCAGGGCAAACGACGGTGGAGTCACTTGCCTGTCACTGTTCTAATTGCCACAGACTTGGTGGCACAAAACAGCACAAATGAATTACAGTTCTGGAGGAGGCAGAAGCCTGAAATCCAGGTGTCAGTGGGCTGCCTCCTGGCAGAGGCTCAGGGGAGGACAGGCCTGCAGTCCTCGGCTCCAGCCCTCCCTCCATCTCCAGAGCCAACAGGGCCACACCTTCCGATTTCTCTGCCTCTGACCTCTGCTTCCCTTGCCACCTGTTCTTCTCTAAGTGTGACCCTCCTGTCTCCCTCCTGTAGGGTCACCCTGGTGACACCGTGAATTGCCCAGCTTGACATCCTTAATTTAATCACATCTGCAAAGTCCCTCTTCGTACATCAGGTGAAGTGGTCACAGACTAGACTGGGACATGGATGCCTTTGGTGGGAGCACCATTCTCTTGCCCGTGACTGTCTTCCCTGCATATCATGCTCACCACCACTGAACAGAGGGCACGAGAGGAGACTGAAGCAGAGGCAAATCCCAGTGACCCTCTGAAAGCAACTCAGGAAGAACTGGGGAGAGGTCTGGCACCCCATCCTGCAAACCCCATGCCAGTGTCAGGGTGAGGCCCTTTATCCTTTTTTCTTTTCTTTTCTTTTTTCTTTGTGGTGCCAGGGATTGAACCCAGGGCCTTGTGCTTACAAGGTAAGCACTCTACCAACTGAGCTATATCCCCAGCCCCCAAGGCCCTTTATCAATAGCTATCCCTGGCCAGCCCTGACGGGATCACTCTCTGGGGATGGGGACTGGAGCCCGGCTTTCCCTGTCCCAGCAGCAGCCCGGGCTGACCCAGGGAGTTGCTGCTCCTGAATCTGGCGTCGTGTTCCTGGGGGGCTCTGGGAACCACAGGGGCAGGGCCTCATGGCTGCTCTCAAGCCGGTGAGCCCATCAGTGGGGGCCACAAGGTTTCACCACCCACAGCCTCACTCAGGGCTCGTTGATCAAGTACCTCCTCCGGCCAGGCCCGGGCTGGGTGCTCAGACACAGCTGGAGTGCAGGCAGGTGGGGCCCGTGCCCTTGCTGAGCCGTCCCCTGGCACAAGAGATGGGCTCGAGCACATGGATCACAGAAGTGAAAAGCACCTCAGGGACACGGCATCTCGAGAAGTGGGGGCCTCGGTGCGTGTTCTGTGGGTGCCTCTGGGAGGAATAAAATATAAGGTGCAGGGAGAGGAAGAGGAGAAGTGAAAGCTCCGAGATCACACGGGCTTGCCTGTCTGTGAGGCTCAGTTTGTGGCCCGGCCCTCACCTCTGGGCCATGGGTGCTGGCCCTTCCCCTCCCCTGCAGTTCCCTCTCTCCTCATGCTGACACCATTTCGCCAGGGCGGGGCGGCTTTCACAGTGTCACCTCCACTGTCCTGCTGAGGGGAAAGTGCCAGGGGGGGACCCTGTGTGCAAGCTTCACCAGGGGCCCAAGGCCTGGTCACCTCTAGGGTGTACTCCACTGTGGCCTGAGGAGCACGTCCCACCCTGCCCCGGGGTGGACAGTGGTGCAGGGCAGGTCTGACCCATCTCTGTGCCCCCAGCTCCCTGTGTGAAAAAGGGACAGGACAGACCAGGTGGCCTCCTGGACAGACCAGGGCCCAGCCATCTCTTTCTTCGCACTCTTGCATTCTAGAAGGGTGCTCTTTCCCCGGCCTGGGTTGCAGCACTTCAAGGGCGAGGGTCAGCCTCACGAGCAGACCTGGGCACTGAGTGCATGTCCCACAAGAATGTTGGCATTAGCGCCTGAGGGCCATCTGCAGGGAGCCAGGGCCTCTCTGACATTCTCAAATGATGCCCGCGGTAGTGCTGGCACCAACCCAGTGGCTGAGGCCCAAGGCTGCAGGCACCCCACAGGGACATGCCATCCTGCCACTCCATGGGGAACTGCGGGCACTCTGTCCTTGTCCAGGGCAGAGAGGGGGCTGAGGCTGCCTGGAACTCCCAGGGACAGCACCTTCTCTGGATTCCCAAGTGCTCCCGGTCTGGCTGCCTGTTCTCTCTCAGGCAGGGGACTGCCTGGGGCCGCCTTTGGAAATGACTCAAAATCAGGAATGGCACAGCCCAGCTTTCAGATGCAGCTCTCTCTTGTTAACCAGCAACCCTCGGCAAGTGACATCATCTGAGGGCCCCCATCTCACTGCACAAAGGGGGTACCCGCTTCACAGGGTCGTGGTGGGGCTATGAGCTCAGAGGATCTGGCAGAGTGTGTAGCCTACAGGGGGTGTCCAATAAATCTGCAGTCGCTATCAAAACACCAACGTGGGAAGTCAGTCTGGTGGTTTCCAGGTGGGCTGCTCCCTATGGCTTTGGGAAGCCCCTTCCCCTGAGCAGCAGGGGAGAAGCGTGGGATCCAGAGATCCCTCAGGTTCCACTCTCACCTTCCACGACCCACCTGAGCTGCCACTTTCCTGCCCGTCTTCCTGGGAGCACTAGACTGTGGCGTTCCGTAAGGCCAGGCCCATTCTGCTCAGAGTCCAGCAAACAGGAAGTCCTCTGTAAGGACTGGCCAGCAGAAGTGGCTGGAGCCCCTTGGGCAGAGCCACATGTGGGGCAAGTTCTGCTGGGAAGTGCCACCCAGCAAGAGGGAGGATCAGCAGGGATGTGGTCCCAGGGTTCAAAAATCAAAGGTCATCCTCCCCCCCAGGTCAGGGGTCATCCCTCCCTCAAGGTCAAGGATGGGGCCCAACGTTCAGATGAGCTGAGAAAACTCCCCGGATTTAAGAGCTTACGGAGAGTTTAATTAGAGAACCTGGTTACTCCTGAAAGATTCCTCTCCCGCATCGATCCTCCTTTGAAGGGTGTTTGCTCCAATAGAGCATCAGGGGAAGGTTGGGGGGCATGCCGGAGGCGGGGTACTGGAGGGGAGCTGGGGGAGTGAGGGAGGTGGGGCGGCCACACGCAGGCCTCCATGACAGGGTGTGCACAGGCGAGAGCCTGGCTCCTCGGGAGGGCGGGTGGTCCTGGTGACCTCGCCCTGCCATTCAGGGTGGGGGGCAGGGGGCGGTTTCCTAAAAGATGGCCACATCCAAACGGGGCTGGAGAGCTGCACTGCCCGCCCAGAGTCCAGCAGGCTGGCCTGCCTTCCACTAGCAGCCATGGTCTGTCCTCTCTCCAGGAGAAGCTGGGGTCGCTGGAGTGACACAGCAAACACTCTGCCCCAGGCGAGGAGCTGAGCGCCGCCAGCTCTCTCCCGCCAGGCGTCTCCTGAGACCTCGCAAACGGCCCCAGCCTCCCCGGCTCAGCCGGCAGAAGTGCTGCCTCAGCAGGGCCGGGCCTGCAGCCCTGAGCCGGCTCCCCTGAGTTCCTGCAGACGGGGTGCGGCTCTGCCCCCACAGACTCCTCCCTCGGTGCCCCTTCCCCAGGGCCCCCCAGCTGCCCGAAGACCCACAACCTGAGGGTGGCCGTTCCACTCTGCATCTCAGGAGGATCTTTGGTGAAGCCCCAGAGAAGGCAGGGACACAGTGGGGTCCTGGGAGGGTGCTGTGCAGGTGACGAGCAGGAACCCTGGTCAGGGTGGGCATTGCAAGTCACCAGTGCCTCCCAGAACGCAGGCGCAGGAGAGCCAGCTGGGGAGACCGAGGCCGGGAACACCCCCCACGCCGTCCTTCACCAAGCCTTTCTCAGAGGGGCTGCTCTCCTCCCTCCATATTCTTCAAACCACAGGGAGGGAAATGGCTGCTCGCCAAACCCAAGCAGAAAGGCCGCCCCGTCCTGGGCCTGCCCGTGTGCCTGGAGAGTGAATCAGAGTGGCCTCCTGGGCTCAGGTCCCACCTCGTCCAGGCAGCCCTACAGAGTGGAGCTCTCTGCTGGGAACCAATCACCAGGGCATGGGAAGGGGGGTCCCAGATGCTCTTACCTGGGAGCAGGTCACTCCCCCTGGTGTCCCTGACCAGGTCCTGTGGCCCTGGAAGGGCTGAGTGGGCCCGGGCAGGCACTGCTTTTCAGGACCTTGGACAAGGCACCCCTTCCTGACTCAAGGAGGGGAGTAATGCCACCCGCCTGCAGCCGCCTTTCTCACAGTGAGCTGCGAGGGGCGCTGCCCAGCCAGAGTGAGACCCCCTCCCTCACGCGGAGCCCCTCACTACCAACCCCCGGAGCTGGCCCTTCTCCCAGGTTGTGCGCCCCAGGCAGGCCCGGATGCAGTCACCCACCCACTGAGGTGTTTAGGGTGGGCGTTGTGATTATTCAGGCATGGTGAGGACAAAGGATCAGGACATGGCTGCCACTCAGGAGCTGAGGTCCCACAAGCCAAGAGGCAGGGCCACGCCACATCACACGCCCCGCAGGGAAGCAGCGGCGTGGGGCAGGAGGCAGAGGGAGGGGTTTGGAGAATTCAGAAGGGAAAGTGGCCAGCGCCTTTGCTATGGCTTCACTGGGAAGGAACAGGAGGGCGGGGCAGGCAGGCTGCGGACTGGCTCATCTGAGTAGCGTCAGCTGTCCCTAGTTGTCTGGCACCTGGCCCTGCTGTGATTCAGCCAAGTGGCCCAGAATGTGAGACCAAAAAAGGGGTGACTGGCACACGGGCTCTGGATGGAGGGTTTGCTGCAAGTCTTTCAGTATCCCCGGGACTTTCCCAGGGTCAGCCAGGCCCTGAGAGGGCAAAGCTCCCCAAATACAGAAAATAAAAGGCACGATTAATACGGACCCCTGAGGCAGGCGGCTGGCAGGACAGACAGCCAGCGCAGCCGCCCTCTCCCCACCCAGTCATCCCGCCTGCACAGAGAACCTCCAGCCCAGCCTCCTCTTCCTCAGCACAGAGGGAGGGCAGGACCCAGGCAGGGCCGGGCAGGGCTCGTTGAAAGACTCGGCCCTGGTGGGCACGTGTGCCCTGCCCAGTCGACATGGGCTAGGAGTGGGAGCTGGCCCCCTCTTCACAGCTGGGAGACCCAGGCAAACGACCCAATCTCTCCAGACCTCGGGAAGAATCCATCATTCAACCTCTTCACTCTTCTCCTCTGAAGCCCAGGGAGGCAGAGGCACGCCCAGGAAGGCGCAGCTCGCCACACCAGAGAGCAGGCTTCTGGTTCCGGGTCCCTGTCAAAACCTACACAGCCCCCGTCACTGTCCCCCATGGGTGCACTGAGCCCACAGGGGGCAGCAGGGAGCAGACCTCTGAAGGCCCACCCTGCCTTCCGAGCTGGCCATGCTGTATCGACCGTGCCCTGCCGTCTGGCCTGCTCGCCGGTCAGGCCTTTGTTCAGGCCAGTCCTCTCGGAGGCAGCCTGGGGTCACCTTCACATCGGTCGGCCCTGCCTGAGAGTCTTCTGGCCACAGAGAAAGGTGGGAAAGAAAGGCAGGACCATGGGGAGACCCCAGTCGATGGGGGTCTTTCTTCCAGCACAGCGGAGGCCGGCTCCCGGCGCGGGGAGGGGCTCTGCATGCCTTCGTGCGGCTGCGGTGGGTTCTGCAGGCCAGGAAGGACGAGGGGACCCCACGGAGGGGCAGAAGCCACTGCAGAGTGTGGCAGCAGCTTGGGTGGAGCCTGCAGATGCCACGGACGCTCCAGAAGGACCCAGCTGAGCGGAGGAACGGGCACAGCCCAGGGGCCTGACAGCCGATCTGGACACCTGCTGCCCAGTGCCAGGTGCAGCCAGGCCATCTCACCTCCAGCTGCATGCAGCACAAGGAGAGACCGCGAGCACTGCAGTTTGGCAAACCTGGGTGAAACTCTTGGGCTCCCTATGCCACCTCTGGGCCTCAGTGACGGCATCTGTGAAATAGGCGGCGGGAGGGATGGGAAAACAGCCCTGGTCATTGAGGCCCAGCAATCACTCGCCACCACTGAAACATCGCCTCCGGCCTTGGCTCTGGCTGCTCTCACTCCCCATGCTACACTTAGCCATGATCTCTGCTTCTGGAAGCTTCGGCACTCCCACTCCTCCAGGCTGTGTGTATGTGCGGGGGTACACTTCCTGCCCCCTTTACCCATGAGGTCTTGCCCAGCTTCTAGGTCTCAGCTCCAGGTCACCTCCTCCGGGGAGCCCTCGGGGGCAGGCAGTCTTGCCGAGTGCCCCACGACACTGTGCTTCATGCACCCCGGCCCGCCTCGCGGTGGGTTCTCCAGCTAAGCATCTGTTTCTATCACTGGGATGTGAGCTCCCTGGGGTTGGGGCTCACATCGGTCTTGTGTTCCCCAGTGTCTCTGCCCTGGACGGGAGTTTCCAGGGCAGAGACGATAGATAATCCCTGGGGAACGTGGTCTTTTAAACCACAGTTCAAATCCCAACTCACCCACTTCCTCCTCTAAGCCTGGTGGGCTCCCTGTGATGAAAAGAAAATTCTGCGTGTGACTTTCAAACGAATTAAATGAGATGCTCAGAGCACCTCGCACAGGGTCTGCTCAGAGCAGGTGATCTGTGCTTCAGAAGCAACCAATGTTAATTTTTAAGAAGATGCTATAAATCAAAAACCTGGGCTACGTCTTCCCCTGGCTTTTTTAAGCCAATCTCCTGTGCCCAAGTTCATAATTCCTTCCCCATGACATTATCCTCAAAACAATGTTTTCAATTTATAATTTATTGGATTTTTTTGCTCTGGAGACAAGCCTCTCCAAGTTTTGATTTAAAGAATACAATCAACAAAATTAATATTTAAATCAAGCAAGACCTAAACTTGCTGACTGATCTCCAGGAATTCAGCTAATAGGGAGATGCTTGGGCCTTCCAGGCTCTCACGGGGGATGGCATCTCCTGTCATTCTCCTGGGTGGGGGACAGAGCGTCAGCCTGGACACCTTGTGGACACAGTACCAGTTCGGAAAGGGGGGCTGGCCCAAATCACACTGGGATGTCAGTGGTCAGCCAGGACCATCCCCCAGTGTTTCCTCCTGATGGCTGCCATCACTAAGGGGTCAGCGTCCCTGCACCCAGGGTCCTTCCCCGCCCTCCAAGCAGCCCGGCTCCACCCAGCCCCCCGCTGGCGAGACTCGGAGCTCACACCAGTGGCGATCCTGTCCATTCTGTTTCTGGCCTAGAACGATGCCTCTCTCCACAGCAGGTGCTCAAAACGACCCGCCGATCGTGGGGGAATTGGAGCAGGAATGCTGAGGTGGGCTCCAGGTCTGCTCAGCTTCGCAGAGGTCAGTGTCAGAGCCTCCGTCAGCCCGAGAGAGACTGCGTGTGTGTCCTCCCTTTGGGTTTTCCTGTGCCTTTGTGTGTTTTATAAAAACAGGTGTTTAAAACCCTCTTGCTGTTCTTCCAGCCAGAATGAGAGGAACGTGAGAACACCCAGCACCCTCGTAGCACCTGGGCCAGTTCCCTAATTCCCAGGGCATTTGGGAGACACCACCCCCCACAACAGGTGCCCTACGGCTGGCCCTCTTCCTCATCAAGTCCTTCCTGCCACTCAGAATATGAGAGAGGGCCAGGTGCCACCCCTGTGATGCCGTGACTCTGGAGGCTGAGGCAGGAGGATCGACAACATGAGGCCAGCCTGGGCAACTTAGCAAGGCCCTGAGGGTGTCATTCAGTGCTAAAGCACCCTGGGCCTGAAAAAAGAAGAGAAAGAAGGAAAGGAAAGGGGCTGGCCTAGCGGGAGAACTCATGCCCAGCGGGCACCAGGCCTGGCTCCACCCGCAGTCCAACCATCATGATGAGCAAAATGAGCCCGTGCGGGTGACACTAGTTCCATATGACTGGTGTCTTCACAGCAGAGAAAACCTGGACACGGACACACAGAACAAAGGCCAGGCCGTGAGGAGGCCCAGGAGGTGGCAGCCACAAGCCACAGGGAGGGCTCAGGACGGATCCTCATGGCACAGGGAGGAAACCAGCGGCTGACGCCTGTCTCAGACTTCCAGCCTCCAGAGCTGAGGCAGGCTTCTCTGCCACCAGCCCGTGACGCTGGCGGCACGTGCACCCATACCCTGTGCGTCAGTCACCGCCAGAGCCTCCTCTCGCCCTCGAGCTCAGCGTGCCGGCTGCCCAGCACTGCCCAGTGCTGCCCGTCGCTGCGGACCAGCTTGCACTTTCAGACTTCCGTGTAGTAACATCCTCCAGTACGGATTCGCTTTGGCCTGGCGTCGTCCACCCAGCGCTGCTATTTTGGGTTTCCTCCGTATCGCTGGGTCTTGGGTAGTTCGTTCCTTTTTCTTGCCAAGGTCCAGTAAATTGGTAAACCGCACTGGCTTTTTAAAAAATTTTGCTGGGCAAGTGCTCTGCCACTGAGCTGCACCCCGGCTCTTTCTTTGTCATTTTTATTTTGAGACAGGGTCTTGCTAAGGTGCCCAGGCCATCCTGGATCTCATGATCCTCCAGCCTCAGCCTCCAGAGTCACTGGGATTGTGGGTGACCCTTGTTTTTAACCTTTCTCCCCTCCTGGAGTGGACGCCCTCTGAGAACAGGAACCCGGGCCTGGCACAGGCCACACTCCGGAAGACTGACTGGAGGTCGTAAAAGCCCTGCAGGGAGAGGACCCCTCCTGCCCCCGGCAGCCAGGATGACCTCTTCCTGCCAGGCCACAGCCTTGCTTGTAGGCTGGCTTGACCGAATCTTCAGCCTCCCCTAAGGCTCTGGGTTTCACCCCTGCCCACTGCCATTCCCCACCCCGACCCCTGAGGGCCCAACTCTGTGCTGGACACAGGCTTGTCCAGGGAGGAAGGCCCAGCAGTTCTGCCTGCGAGGATGCATCCTTGGCTCATGCTCTGTCCCTATGGCAGGCTCCTCACCCAGCCTCCTTAGATGTCCTCCTGTATTCAGATATCCACCGAGCACCTGTCACAGGCACCAGGTTGCATGCTGGGAGTGCCATGGTGAAAAGAGACCCTGCATTCACAATCCAATCAGGGAGGCCGAAGTCAGCCCAGTGAGACCTGCCCTCGGAGACTTGCTTTCACCGCCCAGGAAAGGTGAGGTTCTGAGAGATTAACGGTGGGAGAACCTAATTAACTAATTAACACCAGAGGTGGCCCAGGGTGCGGACTGAAGGAGGGTTGCATGACCAGAGCCAGGTGAGCCCCAGGGAGGACGGGGGACCCCAGTTCGGCCTTGAGTTCCAGAGGAGAAGAAGGATGTTATTCTAAGCCCCCTGTCCCATTGTTCACGCTGGCTCTGCCCCACGCCCAAAGCCGGCTGTGACTCCCCTCTACTGGGAGCAGGACCTACCTCCCCACCCGCCCGCCCTAACACGGGACGTCTACTTCAGCACATGACAAACATTCCTGGAATGATTGATTGATTGATCGATTGGCTGATGCTGATTGATTATCTCATTCTTATGCAGAGGAAGGGGAGGCTCCCTTGTGAAGGACACAGAGTCCCTGGGAAGATGGGGACGTCTCATCTGAGCAGGTTTCTGCAGAAAGTGCTGAGCGGGGCTGCGGGTCAGGCTGGGGGGACCTCACAAGCAAGGTGGTGTGTCCGTCCCCTGGCTTCACTTCCCAGGAGTGGGCGCTGTTGAATATGCTTTTCGATTTGCCAGGGTAGAAATTCACCCTTTTCTTGTGCACCTTGGAAACTGCTCAAAATGTGGAATCTGTTAAAATGGAAAGGATTTATCCCTGCACTCAAAAGAGAAGGCTGGAGGCACGGGCGGAAGGGCCAGGAGGACGCCAGGGTTTATCCACCACGCCTTCTCTTTTTTGCAAGGAGAACAACTCTTCTCTCTCTCACTTGCTAATAACAAATCCACCCATCCAGAAACCACCAGGGGTCTTCCTGTTGTTTTCTTTGAGAAACTCCAGCGAGCTGGTCCAGGCAAGGGCCAGAGAGATGATGTTCAAGGGTGGTTGTGCAGAAAACCCCAGAGGGACAAGTGAAGATGCTGCCCTGGGGGAGGAGGCCCAGCAGGAGGGTGACCAGAGTGAGGAGGGGTCCCGCCAGGGCAGGGCAGGCGGACTCAGTAGGAAACCGGGTACCAGAACTGGACGGGGCTGGGGAGTGCTGAAACTGGAGGAAGATCATTCTAGTAGCCTGTGCTTAGCGGGGAAAAGTCACACTGAATGTACTGTCCAAAAATATAAATAGGCTCAGAAAAGGTTTTCATAAAATATTTAGAACTAGGAGGGTCTTGGAATTAGCCAGTCTGGTGGTTTTAAGCATTTTCTTTGTTAATTTTAGCATCAGAACACTTTTTTTTTTCCCCAAAAAATACAATTGCAGCCGCTCACCTGAAATCTTGGCCGCCCAGGAGGCCGAGGCAGGAGAGCTGCAATCCTGAGGCCAGCCTGGCAGCCTAGCGAGGCCCCGTCTCCAGATAAGATGGAGTTCCAGGAGGAAGCTCAGGGTTACAGCCCTCGCCCAGGGCGCACAGGCCCTGGTGCAATCCCCGGCATTGCCGAAAGGAAAGAAGAATGAAACTGCAGAGCCCACAGGGGCAGGCGTGGGGAGGGGGCTCGATGTCAGCAAGACCCTCAGTGCTGCCACTCTGCTCCCCAGGCCTCTGGGGCCCTTCAGCAGCCCTGACGAAAGGCGCCGGCTTCCTCCGTCCCTCACACTGCACAGGAAGAGGCAGAGGTGGAGGGAGTCCCCAAGCAAAGGAGCAACCCCCCCTGAGCTCCCCAGTCCCAGGAGAGGACAGCAGCAGGTGGGCCAGCCTCGGGCCTGCCAATGCCAGTGAGTGGGCCCCAGGAACTCCATCCGGGGCTCCGAGCCAGGCTGGGAGCGCAGCCGGGGCCACCAGCCTGGTTCCTGCGGCGTGGACGGGCTTGGCCCTCTGCCCCTTAGTTTGTCCTCTAACTACCATGGTGGCCCAGGAGGAAGGCAGGGGCTAGGGGCACACAGAGGACCCGCCCGGGGTGACGGCAGCCTGATGATGGTCTCCCTGTCCCCCACCTAGGCTCTTCCTGGGCAGTGGGAGGATTGGAGGAGAGGCGGCTGCAGCCCCAGGGCCAGCAGTTCTAGGGCAGCAGGCTCAGAAGGTCACGGTCGTCTCCACTGTCGCTACTGCGGCACTGGCGCTGGGTCTCACGGGAGGCCACCCCACGGGGGCTGGATGCCACCGTGACGGGCATTTCACAGTACAGAACCTGCAGCCACACAGGGGTTGGGCGATTTCCCCAAAGTCCCAATGCTAGTGAGGGACAGAAGCCGAGTGGTCTCTGGATTCCCTCCCTGGGCTCAGCACACCCACCAGGGTAGAGGCCGGAGGAAGGCAGGCTCCAGATCTCGGAAGGGAGTAGGGTCAAGGCCTCCCTCTGGGCTCCGCTCTGAGGCCCGGCCAGTGGAGCCGGGCGGGGTGTCCCTTCTGTGGGACTCTGCCACCCTCTAGTGGCAGCACCAGCAGGACTCCAGCCAGGCCCACCTGAGAGCAGCTCACCCTGGACCAGCCCCTCCCACCCAGAGGTGTGCAGACCCCACCTGGCTGGGTGATGTAGCGGGAAGACCACTCGGTGACCCCCTGTCCAGAACAGATGGCAGGCCCTGCTGGAGCAGCCAAGGGCCCCGCCAGGTGCTGGGGCCAGGGGACAACTGGAGAGGCGGCCTGTGCCGGGCCAGGCAAGGGCAGCACAGAGTCCTGGGCCCGAGTGCAGGTGTGTGTGAGTCAGGACCACGTGGGGACAGCTAACAGGTGAGAAGGGAAACAGAAGACGGGATCCTGGCCCTGCCGGGGCCTCATCACCTGCTCACCTGAAGCGACACTGACCTGGAGGTTCCGGGAACATTGGAATTCTTCCCAGGTGTGTTTGCAGCTACGTATCGTCATTGCGTGGTTCAAAAGCCGAGAGACGGGCAGGAGTGCAAATTGACGTAACTACTCTGGAAAAGCGTTTGGCAGCGCCTGCAAGTGCTGAGTTCTTAGGACCTTCGTGTGCCTGGGCACCCACTGGGACAGGGGTGAACTCTCACTCCAGAGCAGGTCAGTCACCCCGACAGTTTCCTGTCCCCCACCTCTTCCCGCCCGGGTTGACCTGGGACATTTGTTTTAACAGGGTTTACAGCTAGCAGTTATGAGTCCCAGGGGGTCGCACCATGACTGAGAGGTGGTCACTGTGACAGCTGCCCCGTCCATGCAGGATGTGGGCGTCACTGGGGTCCAGGCAGCAGGCTGCCTCTCACTGTCCCACAGGGACATAGCCACTAGAAGGAAGTCGCATAAGGCAGACGTCCCAGGCCCACCACGTTGAGGAGGCGGGAGGAGGTGGAGAGCTGAAAACCATCGGGTGACTGACCTCCTCTGGTGTGAGAGTCCAACTCATGGTCAGATGGATGCCCAGGGAACCTGAAGTCAAGAGGATTCACTGCACCCGCTACATTTTACATATACACCCTCTGAAACTCGGCCACTCCAGTCCTGAGTTTGCACCTGGCAATCTGGACATAGCCACCAAAAAATAGGCACAAGAATGTGCATGACAGCTTTAGTAATTAATCCAATAGCAAGCCAAATGTCCATCAAGAAAAGGAGGGACGAGCTGGGCATGGTGGGCACACCTGTAGTCCCAGATACTCAGGAAGCTGAGGCAGGAGGATTACACGTTTGAAGCCAGCCTCAGAAACTTAGCAAGGCCCTGTCTCAAAAGAAAATGAAAGGGGCTGGAGATGTAGCTCAGTGGTAAAGCACCCCTGGGTTCAGTTCCCAGTACCAGAGAGAGAGAGAGCGAGAGAGAAGGAAGAATTTCATCCAGTGGTATATTATACAGCAGTGTGAATGAGATAGAGGGAACAAAAGAACTACATAAGCAAATTCCATAGACACAATATTGAGCAAACAACGTTATGATGACAGACCCAAACTTTCCATTTACATGACATTTAAAACCAGGCAAAATGAATGTAGGCATAGAGATCAGAATAGTGATTGCCTCCAGTTGGGCTGGGGACTCTGACTTTGAGAGGCTTAAGGGAGGCTGGTGGTGGGTAGAGAGCTGGGGACGTTGTGGGTTGTGTTCCAAATGGTGACTTCAACAAGCTGTCACTTAAAATTCTCCTGCTTTACTGCACACACGATAAACCCTAAAAGCAACCCGGAAATACAGTGTAAGACAAGAGAGCGAAGGGAGGGATGGGGCTGGGCCAGCTGCTCTTGAACACAGCACGGGGCAGTGAAGACGTGGGGTCGGGCAGGTGCACTCGGGCTGCTGCAGGGCCGGAGGAGGCACGTGGTGCAGTGCAGCCCCCAAAGGTCGTGGGCATGCTGGCTGTCCCTCATGGCTTTGAACCTCTGGGGGTCCTCCTAGCTGTGTGCTGTGATGAACTGGCCTAGTCCATTTCCTGGTTCACACCTGCAGAGTGAGACTGTGGCTTCCCCCACCTTCTTTCAGTTTCTCTTTATTTTAACATTTTTTTTTTCTGCAATGAATGTGTTATAGTTTTTGTAATAAGAAAAAAAGCAATAAAAGCTATTTTAATTAAAGGGAAAAAGCTGTGAGTGCAGATTCTGGTTGGTAGATTTTGCAAGAAAAGCAGATTTGGTAGTAAGGCGAGGCTCCGAGAGCATGGAGGGTGTTGGAGTGGGGGATTTGGAGGCTCTGGGCCAAAACTGCCTCGCCTGCCTCGCCTGCCTCGCCTGCCTCGCCTGCCTCGCCTGCCTGGGAAGCAGCAGGCTCTTCACGGACATGGGTGGAGAAGCGGCCACCTTCCCTTCGTGAATCAGCCGACTGCACCCTAATCTCCCTCCAGCCGAGCGCTGTCCAGACCTGCCCTGCCCTCTCAGCTTCCCAACAGCTGAGGACACAGGTGCCATTGTCCACTCCACTTGGAAGACCAGGCCTGCCATGAGGCTGGCTGGCTCAGAGCCACCATGAGCCTGGTTGGCCAGCACCATGGGGGGCCTGGCCCTCCTCTTGCCTGGATGCCGCTCTTCTGAGACCCTCTCCCGTCCCTGGGCCACTCGTCCATGTGTGCAGGGAGCCACCGCAGAGGTGTAGAGTGGCCTGGTCACTATGACGCTTCCCATTTTACATGTGAAGACCTGGGTTTAGGGTCATCTAAATAACTTGCCCGAGACCACCCAAGCCAGAGGTGGCTCCCGGGGTGGAGTTCAGGCCCCCCACACTGACCTTTCCAGCCTTTTGTCATGAGCTGGGCGTGTTGGACGGGAAGTCCACTTTGCCCTCTCTAGATGGCGAGCGGATGCCGTTTATCTTCAAGAGCAGCTGAAGGGAGGGCAGAAAGGCTTCGGGGAGGCTGCTTTCCGGTGAAGACATGAGAAAATGTAGCAAAACTAAGGGTGGCTGATTTATTTATTTATTTATTTTGGAAGCAAGGCATGTTACTATTGAACAGATTTCTTTTTTTGTGCACAAATGGTGTACAACTTTTCATTTCTATGCTTATACACAATGTAGATTCACACGATTCATGTAATCTTACATATATGTAGGGGAATACTGTCTGTCTCAGTCCACTCTTTCCTTCCCCCACCCCCTCCCGTCCCATTTTCCTCTACACCGTTAGGCCTTTGGTTTTTTGGACTTGCTTATTTCACTTAGCATAATATTCTCCAACTCCACCCATTTACCAGTAAATGCCATAATTTTATCCTTCTTTATGGCTGAGTGATATTCCATTGTATATATATACCACAGTTTCTTTACCCATTTTCAATGGAAGGGTATATAGGTTGGTTCCACAATCTAGTTATTGTGAATTGAGCAGCTATGAACATTGATGTGGCTGGTTCTCTGTAGTATGCTGATTTTAAGTCCTTTGGGTATAAACTGAGGAGTGGGATAGCTGGGTCAAATGGTGGGTCCATTCCAAGTTTTCTGAGGAATCTCCATACTGCTTTCCAGAGCGGCTGCACCAATTTGCAACTCCACCAGCAATGTATGAGTGTACCTTTTTCCCCACATCCACGCCAACACTTGTTATTGCTTGTGTTTCTGAAAATAGAGGATGGCTGATCTTTCTAGAAAGTCTGTCTTCCATTGTTAGAACACCCCATGTGATGGGCGGATGGACTTGCTTTTTGGGCCCCTGGTCATCACAGGGCCGGTGTGGCTCCGGGGCTCACCCAGGGCCAGGAACTGCAAACCAACCAACCAACCAACAACAAAAAGACTTCGGAGGAGAAGAAGGGCTCGCTTTGCTTCTCATTCTAACCCCGGCTGTGGGTGAGGCAGCCTCATCTCTGCCCTTTTCTAACATGACCTCTGAGCTGCTGGGAGAGCGTGGCAGGGAATGGGAGGACAAGCACCTGGGGTCTCGGGATGGAGACCACCTTTCCAGGTGGGGAGTCAGCCGCCCGCATGCCGCGTACGTGTGTCTCTCCACCCAGAAGTCTCACGGCTAGCAGAGACCCCTCCAGAGCCCCTCGGCATTCCGTGGTAGGTAATCGAGAAAGTTAGGAGCAGCAGAGAATCGGTCCAAGGACGTGCAGCAGGTCACCCGATGGAGCGCAGCACAGGTGTTAGAAACAGAACGCAGGGACTCGTGAAAGAGTGGTCACTCCCAGGCAGGGTGTGAGATTTGCTCTCCGTGGTCTGCACACTTGGTGATCCTAATAAAAGAGTGTTGATTCCAAGGTAGTTGCACAATCACCCGTGATTGTAAGAAATCATATGGGGGGGGCTGGGGCTCAGTGGGCAGCGCTTGCCGAGCACGGGCGAGGCACTGGGTTCGAGTCTCACACCAAATAAATAAATAAGGTAGAAAACAAAGAAATCATATGGAGTGATGCCTGGTGCCCTCTGCCCAGGGGTAACCTCTTACAAAACCAGGACCCCTCGCAGCCAGGGTGTTGACCTTGACAGGAACAAAACGAGGTGCGAAACATCCTCACAGGACTCTTCTCCTGTTCCCTCCCCAGCAACGCCCTCCTACCACCTTCAATCAGATCTCCGTCTCTGAAATTTTACAATGTCAAGAATTTTTTCTAGCCGGGCGTGGTGGCGCATGCCTGTAATCCCAGCACTTGGGAGGCTGAGGCAGGAGGATTGCCAGTTCAAAGCCAGCCTCAGCAACTTAGCGAGGCCCTAAGCAACTCAGTGAGACCCTGTCTCTAAATAAAACACAAAATAGGGCTGGGGATGTGGCTCAGTGGCTGAGTGTCCCTGGGTTTAATCCCCAGTACCAAAAAAAAAAAAAAAAAGAATTTTGTCTGAATGGACTCCTGTGTGTTTTAGTCGGTTATTTTGCTGCCGTGACTAAAAGAATCTGACCAGAACAATTTTAGGAGGAAAGTTTTCCTGAGGGCTCAGTGTCCGGTGTCTTAGACCACAGAAGGCCGGCTCCATTCCTCGGGGCTCCAGGCTAGGCTGAGCATCCTGGCAGGAGAGTGTGGTGAAGGGAAGCAGCTCCCATGGTGATCAGGAAGCAGAAAGAGACTCCAGTGGCCAGATACAAATATACACCCAACCACACCCCAGTGCCCACCTCCTCCAGCCGCACCCACCACTTCAGTTAATCCCATCAGGGATTAATTCACTGATGGAGTTAAGACTCTTACAGCCCAGTCATTTATCCTGAACCTTCCTGCATTGTCTCACATGTAAGCTTTTGGGGGACACCTCACATCTAAACCAGAACAAGGTGATATGTAACCTTAGTTCCCTGGGGATTCATCTGAGTGGCTACATGTCTCAGTAACTCCTCCCTTTTCACTGCTGAGTAGTAGTCCACAGTATGAATGCACCACAGCTTGCGTAATCATCCCCCTGTGGAAGGGTGTCTGGGTTGTTTCCACTTTGGGGTTGATATGAATGTTTTGAGGCCAAGCTGCCTGCAAGACAGCCCCAGGGGAATGCTCAGCAGGCCACGAGACACAAGGCCCGTGATGTGCTTGAGGAGGCACACAGAGCAGGGAAGGAACCCTAGAAGCTGTGGCATCTCAATTTTGCTGCCTTAGTCCATTTTCTGTTGCTATAACAAAATACTGACAGCTGGTACTTTATAGTGAAAAGAGGTATATTTGGCTCATGATGCTGATGGTTGGAAAGTTCAAATGACATGGAATCTGGTATTTAGTGAGGGCCCCTTGGCTTCATCGTGGCATGGCAGAGAAGCTCAAAGGGAAACAGCCACATGCAGAGGGGACATGTGGGTATAAGGAATCAAGAGAGTGGAGAGGGGCCAGGCTTGCTTTGTGAATAACAACCGCTCTTGGGAAGGAATTCACTCCCACGACACCTGCCTGACCTGCTGCTGTGAGATGCATTGATCCACCTAAGAGCTAACGCTTCCTCTCGGCCTCACCTCGGAAAGAGCCACCACCTCCCAACACCCTCACTGGGACTGAGCTCCCAGCACATGCACCTCTGGGGGACCAACCTGGCAGGTGCTCACAGTGTGGTCACATCCCCTCTCCACCGTCGTCCTCAGCACAACTGTGCCCTGGTCCCATTGAGAGCTGTGACCTGGGGGCTGGTGGTAAGCGCTTGCCTAGCAGGTGTGAGGCACTGGGTTTGATCCTCAGCACCACATAAAAATAAGTAAATAAAATAAAGGCATTGTGTCCCTCTGCAGCCAAAAAGATATTTTTAAAAAGAGAGATGTGATCTGAGCCAGGCGTGTGCCCACACCTGTAATCCCAGCTGCTTGGGAGGCTGAGGCAGGAGGACTGTAAGTTCATGGCCAGCCTGGGCAGCTCCGTGAGACCCTGTCTCAAAGGAAAAATAAAAAGAGCTGGGCATAGCTCAGCGGTGGACCCCTGGGCTCAGTCCCCAGTGCCAAAAAAGAAAAAGAGAAGAAAGCAGTGCCGTCTATGGCTCCTCCTCTGAACCGGGTGCCCCCACGCCTGCTTCTGAAGCAGAAGGGTCTGTAGTTTCTGTCTCACAAATTTAAAGAATGAGCTCCATGATGGGAGGGGTGAGGGCAAAGAAAGTAACAGAAAGACAGACAGCAGAGCGCCTGCAGTGGGAGGAGTCCCAAGGCGGCTGTTGCCTAGGGGTTCATGAG
>JAJEJO010000856.1:38874-69156 GCA_020662805.1 Glaucomys volans | reverse complement strand
CCGGCGCAGCCCGGAAATGTCCGGCAAGCTCGAGAAAGCAGGTGAGGCGCGCGGCGCGCGGGGCCTCGGCCCCCGGCGGCTCGCAGGCCGCAGGGCCATCTTGGCCGGGCGCGTCGGAGCGGGCGGGCGCGGGGACCCGGCGGCCGGGCCTCGGAGGGCGGCTGGAGCCGGGCGGCGCGGGCGCGCGGCTCGGAGGGGACGCGGCCGGGCTGCGAAACGTGTCAGCCCCCGCAGCCTCCGCTTCCGAGAGCGGGAGCGGCCGCGTCGGGGCCCCAGCGGAGGCAGCCGGGACGCGCCGGGGCGGTTCCAGGCGCGCCCGAGTGCCGGGTCCCGAGCCCCGCGCGGCGGGCAGGACCTGCGGGGCGGCGGGGGCCTGGGGCGGCGGTGGTCCTGCGCAGACCTGGCTCTTTGTGTGCTCCTGGCGAGCTCGGGGAGTTGCCCTCTGATGCCTTGGGTTTCGCCCGTGCCGGGAATAGCTCTCCAAGAGTCAATTATTGGAGTGCATATGGGGCCCAGGGCTTCGTTAGGCGGCGACACCTTGCAGGGCGCGATCCTGGGTGCACCGTGAGGTAGGCAGCCGTCCAAGGCTCCTGTGTTGGGACCACGTCTGGTGTCATAGCCCAAGTACCTGGCCAGCTTGGCTGCTGCTTATGGAAGGCACCCCGCAGGCGGCCGAGAAGGGGTCAGTGGCATTCCATGATGTTTCCCAGGTTGAACCGGGACACTTCTGGGATGCACCTCTGCAGCAGACCCACAAGGCAATGTAACTTTTGGAGTCTGCGGTTTGAGCACAGGAAGGACATTTTTGCAGCCTTTATTAAGGGTTTGCTGTGTATCCGGCTCTGTGCTTAGCCCCTTGAGTGTGTGGCTTATTAAATCTTTGAAGGTTCTCAGAGAATATGGTCCCATTTTTATGGGCTCAGAGAGGTTCAGCTAATTTCTGTAGCCCACCCAGCGTGGGAGCAGCATGCCCCACCCCTCTAATAAAAAACCAGGACACCCTTCTCAAGAGTGGGGCCCTTGGTTTCGGGTGCTATTTCTGGGGTATGTTTCTCACTGTTCTCTAGCCTCAGGGCCTTGCCTGGTGACCATGAGTCGCTTTCCTGCACACGTGCTGGTCCAGAAATATCTTTGGTTCATCTGTGCAGCATTTCTCAGGAACTCCTAGTGTAGTGTCTCATCTGAATGGCACTGTTGGAAAACTTGTATAGTTTATTTAAAAATAACATTAACAGTATTTTGATTATCAGAATATTACATTTATTGTTCAAAACTTAGTAATCATAGAAATGTAAACAGAAGAAAATGAAAATCATGTCTCACCCTGTGATCTGTTTTCCACAGCTCAGAATGACATGAACCTTCATTAGCCTCTCTGCTACCAGCCTATTTTGCCACAGTATCCTTAGGCCATCTCTGGGCACACCCTCTGCTACAGGCTATACTAGATGCAAAACCCAGTACGTGCCTGTCCTCAGAAGGAGGGAGCTGATCTAGTAATACCTGGCTGCCAGGCCACCCCTGCGCAGCTCGTGGAAAGGGCAGGAGGAAGGTGCATTTGTTGAGAATTGGCCAATGTTAACGTTCTGAGTCCCCAAGTCCAGGGTTGGCACATCATCTGGGTGTTGGGGACCAGAGGTGTGGAGCTGATGGGAGGTCCTGCCTTCTCACAGATCTTCTACTATGATCTGTACACAGCTGCCCAGGAAGATTGGGCCACTCCTGGAGTGAGGGTAACCTTCCTGGAGGGTTCTGCTTCGTAGTTACAGGTGAACCTCACTTTTTTTTTTTTTTAAAATAATAAGAAGGTACCAGGAATTGAAGCCAAGGGCAATTAACCACTGAACCACATCCCCAGCCGTTTTTATTTTTCATTTTGAGACAGGGTCTCACTAATTTGCTTAGGGCCTTGCTAAATTGCTGGGGCTGGCTTTGAATTTGCAATCCACCGGCCTCAGCCTCCCTACCCGCTGGGATTACAGGTGTGTGCCACTGCAGTCAGCTCGCTTTGCATTTTAATAAACTTTCCTGTAAAGGCTTCTGGTGGAGTTTTCTTTTTTTATTTGTTTTGTTTTTGAGACAGGGTCTTACTAAGTTGCTGAGGTGGCCTTGAACTCTAGCTCCTTCTGTCTCAGCCTCCTGAGTCGTTGGGATTCCAGGTGCATGCCTCCTTGCTTGTGCCTGCTGGCATTTCCTCAATGGCCCTGCTGTGAAGTCTCAGAGCAGTGTTTGGTGGAAGGAGAGGCCCTTTGTTGAAGGGACTGGTGTTGGGTCATTGAAGAGCTGACACCCCACAAACACGCTGCTGTTTGAGACGTGCTGTTTGATGCCTGGAAGCAACAGAAACAGTGAAACATGCTCACCTCTCTGCCCTCTGAATATAGTTTCTACTCTTTAGGGTTTAGGGAACCCAGGGTCTTTGAGCAAGCAGGCCCCAAGACTGGCCCATCCGACCTCATTGGCGAGCAGGGTTCTTTCCCACCTCTGGCAGGTCTCCCAGCTCTGTCATTGCTGCTCTTCAGTGCTTCACGTACTCATCCAGAGGACATGCCAACTCGTAGGAACACAGAAAGGCAAGCCTCTCCTTTGGCTGTCCCAAGTTCCTGTGGGGGGTCAAGACAGTCTGGGTTCCAGAAAGCAGCAGAGAGACAGCTTGCTGGGTGCAGAGGGGCCTGTCATGAGGGGCAGAAGACTGGAGTGAGGGGATCAGGTGGGCTAGGGAGCATGCTCTTAGGAGCTGAGAGGGGCTTGTGCTGCAAGACTGCCAGGAGACAGGCACCGTCCCTCCACGATGGAATGCTGGGTCCCAGTGGCCACTTTGAGGGACTTGTGAGCATGGTTCTGGATGCTCTTACGGTGGCTCTGCTGGCTCAGGCTTTTTTCCAGTGAAAACATCAAGTGAGGAGACTTGATGCCCTGATGTTTCTGAAGCTTAGGACTGAACTGGCATCTGTGGGGCGGCTTCAGTCCATTTTCCACAGCTGTCCTGTGGAAGGAAAAAAGAGTTGATGGCCAATACATTAAACTCAAATTTAATTGCTCAGAAATCTCAGGCTCCTGGTTCTCTTGAAAATTGGGGATATGTAGTGACCCTGAACCCTCATTCCTGCCTGTTAGACAGCCAGGGCAGAGCTGGGCAGTGGCCATGGAGTCTCCATCACTCCTCCTGATGGCCACGTCACTGATTCTCATTGCCCACATGCACTGTGGACATTTGTTTGCATCCCTGTTCTTGAAGAAATGATTCGTGTTTGCCTTTAGTCTGGACTTTGAAATCTTTGCCCTGTTCCTTTATTGACTGATTATTTGATTCTTCCAGCACTGATTGAGCCCCTGGGGTGCCAGGCGCTATCCTCAGATCTAGAGATCTGGAGGGGAACCAGGCAGACCTCAGCCCACTTGCCTTAACGATGGCATTGGCCTGTACAGAGAGCCGGGAGGTTACGGATGGTGGTTCTGAACTACTGCTGTAGTGAATAGAGATTTCAGGCAGGCGTGGAGGGTGAGTGGAGTTAGCTGGACTTGCTGAGGGCTGCAGCAGCCCACTGGGGCTTGCACGCAAGGCCTCTGTGCTGGAGGAAAAGGACACTTGAGTTTCATTGACTGTTCCCACCAGAGCTTCAGTTGCTCCTTCCTTCCTTCCTCTGCTCAGTTCATTCACCAGTTTATGAGCACCGCCTGAGGCCTGGAGTTGTAGTCCTTGGGCTATAGGAAGGGTCCCTGTCTTCTGGGCCTTACCTAGCTGGGGCCCAGGATAGAAACAGCTACTACCAAGAAAGAAAACTACATCATTCATTTTCTTTCTTCTCTCTCTCTCTTTCTTTCCTCGTTTTTTTTTTTTTTTTCTTCTTTTCCCCTGTGCTCCCTGCAAACCACAATCTGCCTAGAAATTTCATCACTTACCAAACCCTCTGGCTGGTGCTCGCTCCTTGTGGCCTTGGTGAAGTTCTGTGGGGCTGGTGAGCTGACGTCAGGCTTGCTTAGCACACCACCTGCACACAGAATTAACCTGGGGTCTCAAAGTCCACGTGCTATATTTTTCAAGTGTTTAAAGATGCTTTTACTATGAACTGAAAGCAAGTGTACAGTGACTGATTCCCTAGCAGCTTGTTACTTTGTGTCTTCTCAGCACAGATACGAAGTATAAGTACTGTCACAGGTGGAGCTGCACAGTTTTTGTGACCTAAGAAAGAGGGCCTCCTAGATTAGCAGTTGCTGTATTTTGATAAATTTTAAACTCCTCAGCTTTCATTTTACCACGTAGTCTGTCCTCGGCACCTGCTCCTCATTCACTGCTCCTTGGACACTTTCTAAGCTCCTCCTCCTTGGCAGGTACTGCGGGATGCCTCGTGGTGTCTGGGGGGCCTATGGAAAGCCCGTCCTCCAAGGTGGCAGTCCTGGGGTAACATTGGGTTTAACGTTTCTGTGATTTCTATAGTTTTAAAAATGCATTTGTAGACCACCTGATTTCACTTCATCCTCGTGACAGCGGAGAGCATGAGGGCAGGCAACTGAGGCCTAGGGAAATTTGGTTACTGCCTAGGGAAGTGAAATGGGGAACTGGCCCCTCTCTGCTCTGGAGTGCCGTTAGAGCCTCCGTGTTGCTTTCTGTCTTCATCCTGGTTCATGCTTCTACATTTCTTTTTGATCTGAGGCGGGGAAAAAAGCCTGCCACTTAAATTAGGGTAGGCCCAACTTGACCTTTAGGCTGCATATGCTATTTATAATACTGACAACATCAACAGTGCTATAGGAGGTAAGAAAGAGCACCGACACAGATAAAACTGTTTTTAAAAAATAAGCCACAACAACCCCCAGTGTTTCCTGGTCTCCCAAGCAGCTGTTGGCAGAGCGTTTGAATGGGATTCCTTGTAGCCAGGAGACCTGATAGGAGGGGGGCGCATAAAGATGAGTCACGTATGAGCTTGCAGAAAATCATTTCCCAAGTTAGCTCGGATTGCGGATCTCCTTGGACGCCAGGCTGGGTCTTACCTCAGTCCCCTCAGTGCGTTGCCTGTTGCCATAATAAGATGACGCCCTGGAAAGGGGAGAGGCCTGGCCACAGCCGCCTACCTGCCCGCCCATGGCCTCGGGCTGGCAGGTTTGCTCCTGGGATGGGCGTGTCTCTGACTCAGCGCCACCTTGCCCAAAAGGCTGTTTTATCAGTAAATAAATAAAATCCATGGTTTGAGTTATGAAGGGATCTATCATCTTAATTTCTATTCCTTTGTTTAGACCATCTGAGACCTGGTCTTGGGGTGTTTCTTTCCCTTTTTGGGGTCTCATTTTCTCCATCAGTGTCAGAAAGGCATGGGCTCTGGTTTAGGTTTTTGTTTGGTTTTTAAAGCAGCAGGTCCCTTTTTATATAGAAGAACGCCATTACATAGTGGCAGTGGGAAAGCCACTTCAGTCCTTGCTAAGCTGTGGGCTGTGAGGCTCCTTCTTGGACCCCCCCCCCCAAAACTGTGAAAACCCACTTCCTGGATGCTCTCACAGCCTACTCCACCAAAACTGACTTCCTGCAAGTTCTTGGTGCCTTCTCTTCCTCTAGCAGATAGTAAATTCCATGGAAAGGCCCCAAGTAAACACTTGGGTGGAATGATATTGTTTAACTCATTCAGAGTTCAAAGCACCAGTTTCCTGTCTGCAAGTTAAAAATCAACAAATAAAGCCTTAAATAGACCATTTCGCCCATGAGGGAGTGTACCTGTCTACCACTGGGGGCCACCACAGGCTAGCACGCACTAGGTTCTCAATACGTATTTATTAAAAGAATGTGAGCTTAGTTAGTTAACACTGGCATAGAATGAACTTAGTATCCTGATTTCAAGTCTCTGAGTGTCTTTTTATAAAAAATATTTTTTAGTTGTAGATGGACTACAACTAATAAATGCCTTTATTTTATTTATTTATTTTAATGTGGTGCTGAGGGTTAAACCCAGTGCCTCACACGTGCTAGCCAGGCACGTTGCCACTGAGCCACAGCCACAGCCCCTCTGATTTTCTTTAATAATTTATTTTTTGGGGGTACAGGGGGTCAAACCCATGGTCTTGCACATGATAGGCAATTGCTTTATCATGGAGCTCCACCCAGCCCTGATGAGCTGTAACTTCTGGTTTTAAATTGCCAGTCAGGCTGTGTCCTGGTGAGTTAAGAGGACCAGTGCTTTGATAAGGGGCATGCAGAGGGTTGGGCTTCTGTGTTAACCGTTTACATTAACTGGTGTTTTCCCTTAGTCCTGGAATATCAATGATGAGGTTGAGATCAAATTCCCAAGCTGGTGTATCAAGAGGCACACTTGTAGTTCTGGCTAATGGAGGCTGAGGAAGGAAAAGATGATTTGAGTCCAGGAGTTCAAGGCCAGCCTTGGCAGCCTTTAAAAAAAAAAAGGCTGGTTGCAGCTCATTGGTGAGGCCCAGAATTCTAGTCATGGGGAGACAGCCACAGCCCAGCTCTGACACAGCACACACTCCACTTGTAATGACAGCTTGCATGGGAGCAAAATGCTCTTGGGCAGTGTTGGTTCTTTGTGGAGCAGTTGTGATTTTGCCAGTACATTCACAAGGTGTGTGCCAACTCTGGCCAGCCTGGCACCCATAACTAGCACCAGAGCAGGAGTCTGTCATTACTTGTATTTTTTCTCAGTTGGTCTTGGAACATTCTTGAGGACAGCTCCCCCGTCTGTTTATGGGTAACTGGACAGTACTGAGTGCAGGGGCTGAGGAGGCTTCTGCTGACAATGCCTGGCTCCCCTTTCATTTTGTCCAGGGGCTTGATGTCTCTTGCCACAACAGCAACAACAACTTCTTCTTCTTCTTTAAACGTTTTTTTAGTTGTAGATGGACATAATATCTTTATTTTTTTGTGGTGCTGAGGATCGAACCTAGTGTCTCATTTGTGCTAGGCAAGTGCTTTACCACTGAGCCACAACCCCAGCCCCTTGCCCTCCTCTTCTGAGAGCTGAGATGCAGTGCACTTGCTGGAGTGGACTAGAAATCTGGTTTCTGATCGTCACAGTTCCTCTTTGTTGCTCCTTTTTCTTTCAGGCTGTGGTTCAAGACACAAATGGCACTCTGAACCTGAGTCCCTCCTGCTGCTTCCTACAGATTGCTTCTTCTTCCCCATGGCATGTCAGCCTGCTACACCTGTTGGCCCCTGAAAGGAGGTCTTTCTCTTGGCTTTTCCCTGCCTGCCAGAACCACAATCATTTCATGTCAAATAAAGTTTTGTAATCAGGAACTGATTTTTTTTTTAAGGGTGCTAGGGAAGGAACCTAGGCTCTCACGCATGCTAAACAAGCAGCCTACCACTGGGCTCTACCCCAGCCCAAACTGTCATGCTTTAAAGCTTAGGAATGGGTCCTGCACAGGATGGTATGTGGTGCTTCCCGGGGATGGGGACACGGCAATTTCAGGCATTTGCTTTGAAGCTTTTAAAAATGTAGGGCATTGGTGTGGACTTGGCAGATGTGGCTCCCAGGTGCACACTACAGCCTCAAGTGTGACACTGCAGTGTTGGGGAGAATGAAGGACATGGAATGGGAAGGGGGAGCTAAGTCAGTGGACAGCCACTAAGCTGACCCAAAGCAAGCAAACAAACAAAACGCCTGGCAGGACACAATCGTTGTATTTCTTTGCTGGCTATGGATCATTGCATGTGCCTGCCCTCCTTCAGTGATGGTTGTGAACACATAGATGATGATTGTGTGTGGGCCGTGGCACTGGCTCCCCTCAGCTCCTCCTTTCAATAATAAAAAAATAGTGGTAGCAGCTCACATTCATCAGACTCTCATCCCGTGCCAGTGCCAGGCTCTGTCCTGGGTCTTACACATGTGGTTTAACCCTTGCAGTAGGAGAAAGTCTCGCTGCTGCTCCCATTCAGCAGAGAGAACCAAGCCGTGGACTTTCCTTTGAGATCTGGAGTACTTAAGTCGACACAGTCTTATACTGACTGGGGCAAAGCTGGGACCAAGGCCGTGTGAGTGCTCACCCTCATCCGTGTCCTCACTGCTCTGGACACCATTCTCCACCACCAGGGATCCCTCTGCTGGGAGGCCCGGATGCTTGAGGAGAGAGCTGTCCTCCAGCCTGCACTGAGGGGCTCAGGAAGCCTTGCTTCTTGCTGTGAAAAACAGAAAGTCCAGTGGTCCATTTTAAAAATATAGTGTTCAGCCTTCAGTGGATCTGATTGTAGCCCTTCCCTTTTGCCTGCCCTATTTCTTAAATTAGCCAACCACATAGATTGTACCCAAGTCCTCCAATTAGGGCGAAGGGCCAAGCTGCCTTCGGTGTATAGACAGGTGGACTGCTGCCCAGGTGCAGCTGCTAGCTATGTTCAGTAGCACACCCTTCTGGCAGAAGCAAAGGTTTGTCTTGCCCACCTGCTTTTTGGCCCTTGTTTGATTGCTTGCATCTCAGTGTTTCTGAAATTGCTGGGAGACCTTGGGCAAACTGCTTATCTTTGTGAGCCTCTGGTGCCTCTATCAAAATTTGACTGGGTGGGCAGACCCTCCTGAGTCACATCACCAACCTTTTGTTTTATTTTATTTTTTTTGAGACAGGGTCTAAGTTACCTAGGCCTTGCTACGTTGCTGAGGCTAGCCTCCTGCCTCAGCCTCTTAGGTAGCTGAGACTGCAGGTGTGCGCACTGCACCTGGCTTTGATGGTTGAGGAGAGAGAGGTAGTGAAAGGGGAACTTGCCAAGTTCACAGATTGCGAGGAACTGACTTTCCCTTCCCCCCTCTCCCTCCACTGGGCCCTGGGTCTAGCACTGGTCTGCTCCAGTCTCAGGGCCTGGCTTGGAGGCACCACCATAGTCAATGCCTGGAACCTACTTTGGGACTCCCCTGGGGCTTTCCAGCCTCTCCACAGGATGGCAATGACAGCTCCACTTCTGCCTACAGATTTATGAAGCAACTTCTGGTTTCTTAGTTACAGAAGTGGCTTCAGAAGTACATTGACTGGAAATATTGCATATGAGTCTGCTTTGGAGAAACGTTTTGCATTTGGGGCAGCAGTGGGAAGTGGCCTGTGTGAGTCAAGATAGTTCCCTCTACCCCCTCCACCGGCCAGTACTGACTGAGTGTCCTGAGTGCCCAGCAGCCTATCCAGGCTATGGTGTTCTGAGAGGGTGAGAGGTGCCAGTGTCCTGCAGGAGTTGGTAGTCACACCTCTGCCTGTACTGTGCACAGGAGGCTGGATCTTGGCTTTCACACATTCGTCTGTGTTAAAGACAGCATGAGCCCATGTGAGGGGCAGGAAAGAGAACTTCCTGTGGCCCTGGGTCTGCACCGATGCACTGCTTAGTGTCCCTTGCAAGTCCTGAGTCTCCCCAGTACCACTCCCTGTGCAGTACTGCTGGGAGCAGTGCCAGGCCGGGACTGAGCTTGGGCCTCAGGTCCCTAGTTGGGGCTTTGGGTTCCAACTCTTTCATGTGATAATCCAGGGATATTGGGAAAGTCACTTCTCCTCCTCTGAGCCTCAGGTCCTTATCAGTGAAATGGAGAAAGCAAGACCAGCACCTGACTTGTGGTTTTGAGGGAGGAGGATGATGCTCTGTTCATAAGTAAGATTCCTTCTGCTCCAAAATGGCCATTTCTTTAAAAATGATAAAATAAAACAGACCTCAGCACTTGCAGAAGAAAGCGCGGTCTCTGGCTGTTGTGTTTTGGAGTCTCCAGTGCTGGGGATGGGACCCAGGCCCCATGCGTGCTGAGCTCCTGCCCACCACCCAGCTGCACCCTTAGCGCTCCAATCACCCTCTCTCAACACCTGAGAATACTGAATTCCAAGGAGCAGACCTTTACAAGCAAGGGGTAAACCTGCTGGGAGGGGCAGGTGGCACTGAAGTCCAGCCACTCTCGCTGGGAGGAGCGGCCTGTGTTTGTGTGCCCTGGCTTGTGGCAGACCACAGCAGTGCTGACCCATCAGCAGGTGCACTTTTGCTCTGTTCTAAAGACACCACCTGAGTGACTCTCAGATGATGGAGCCATGTTTTCAGCCCTGGAGGTGAACTGAGCACCCCGGGTTGCTTTTGTTTTCTGACTGTTAAACTACCAAGAGCCATTCAGGGCGTCCTGGGCGGGCGATTTAGAGATTAACTTCACAGTTAAGATAAGCTCAGGAATCCTGTCCTGTTGTTCTGTGTCTTCCTTGACCCAAGCTCTCCTGGGCTGTCATGAGAGTGTCTGTGGGCTCTGCGGATTTGTCAGTGCAGCTGGCATGAAGCACAGGGAGTGCTGTAGGCAGAGGGACCAAAGCCCAATCACCCCTTTCACTTTCTGCAGTCACTTGGTCCTGGAGGTACAGAACCTCTCACCTGATTGGCATAACTGCACCCCCTTGTACTTCTGTCTGGGCATGTCAAGTGCGCCTTACAAATACTAATTCTATGAGCTCATCACAAAACCAAAGGCACGAATCAAAGCATGCTCTTCTGCATGATCTGCCCTTGTTTCTTCTGCTCAGAGGGAGCTATTAATTACTCTAAATATGCAGAATTGTAGAAAGAAGTTTTTATATTGGACAAGATAGGAATTGGGCTAGGGACTTGGACCACACTTCAGTCCCAGGTTACAGGGACCCTGGCCCCAGCTTGGTAAGACAGAGCATCTATCACTGAGGAAATGATAGATGTGGATATCACTGAGGATGTGGGCTCAAATCTTCCAGGGGAGTGTAAGTCACTGTCACCAGCAAGGCTTTGAACTGTGGCATCTTTGGGTGATGCGAGAGAATGGACCTGGCACTGCGAGATTCACTCTGACCTCTGGGCAAGCCACAGTTCTTGTCTGGGCCTCAACCCGCTCCATAAACAGAGGTTCCTGCACTAAACAGTGCTTTTCCAGGTCATGGGTCTCCCACGGGGGCTCTATGTGCCCTGCCCCAAGGGGAAAGGTCAGGCGTGTTTCTGTCAACTGTAAATCCCTACGACTGTGCAACATGATCACTTGCAAACACCTGGGTCTTGGAGAGACTGAGTAGGATCTTGGGTGTTTGAAACTAGTGGACTTGGTTTCTCTTAGTTTGAATGACAATCAATAGTTTCGCATTTCTGGGATTTTGTAAGGGTCTCAGGAGATAGTGCCTACCAACCTCTTTATTTAGTGCTTATTGGATAAAAGGGGGAGCTTTCCCCTTCTGGATGAGGATTTAAAAAAAATTTACATGCAGCAAAATTGATTTTGTGAGTGTAAAGTGCTGTTGAGTTTGAACACATTTAGACTCCAGTAACCACCAGCCAGGGGGCAGAACAGCCTCCTGCTGCTCCTCCACAGTCGAACTCTACTCTAGCCCTGGGATTATTGGTCTGCTTTTCATCTTCACCTGGAGATTTGCCTTTTCCAGAGTGTCTTACAAATATCACCACTCAGGGTGTGACTGTGGACACTGGCTTCTGCCCCACACCCACCTTTGAGATTCACTTAGTCCTTGCTTTATCACTAGCCATTTTTATTGCTGAGTAGTATTCCATTGTATGGGCATGATAACTGTATCTGCCTGACTTTGGTTTGACCTTAGTTAATCATCTAACTCTGTTTCCTGGAAATAAAGATGGCATGGGATCATCAACAACAAACAACCCAAGTTTTAATTATGGGCAAAGGATTTTAGCTGCTTTGTAAATGGCCAGCATGACACGAAAGTATGCCCAGCTTCACTGAGATTAGGGAAATGCAAATCACCTCACACTCTTCTGCTTTCAAAAATCACGGAAAATGAAAGTGTTGACAAGGACTTGAAGAAATTAGAACTCATGTGCACTGTGGCTGGGAATGTAAAATGGAGCAGCCACTGGAAAACAGGATAGCGATTCCTCTAAAAATAGAAAATAGAATTAGCATGTGATCCAGCCATTCCACTTCTGCATACATATGCACAGGAGTGTTAGAAGCAAGGACTTGAAGAGCTGTGTGTAAGTCCGTCTTTATGCTAGCATTATTCACAAGTCAGCAGGTGCAAGCGACCTGGGGGTGTGTTGACAGGTGATGGATAAGTTAAAGTGGTGTGTGACACAGTGGAATATTATTCAGCCTTAGAAAGGAAGGAAACTCTGACTTGCTGCAGCCTGGACGAACCCTGGGCATGGCCCTGAGGGACTTGTGTGGTAGAAGAGATGTCTCACCCCGGGGGGCAGGAAGCTTCTTGGCTAGGGTAGATCTCATATCACAGGATGGGACTCTCCTGGGCTTTTCAGCTGTGCTTGGCCCCTGCAAAGACCCCCACAAAGGGGATTGCCTGGAGTCCTCTGGTTAGCTGCACTTCCCTCGAGTCCATTGGTGCGAGAGGACCCAGATGCCCAGTCGGGCCCCACCCCTGGTGTGTGCTGCAGCCTGGCACGTAGTGCTTAGAGCAGACCAGCTATTAGGGACATCTGAGGTCCTGCCTGGATCCCATCATTGGCACTTGCTCTGGGTCAATGGCACAGGGGGCATGCATTCCAGCACTGTTGAACAGGACCTCAGGCTGTGGCCACATTCCTGAGAAGGCATCACTGGCTTGAGGGAAGGGAAGAGACAATGTGATCTAGGCAGATGAAGCCAAGACCAGTCAGGCCTGTTGGATGGAAGGATGCCTCTGTGAGGGAGTTGTCACCAAGATTGTCATGATGGCATCTCTGGTCCACTGGTGTCATACCACATCTCTGTGGATCTGGGTGATAAGCAGTTGCCACGTTGTGTTGACACTGACACACCAACACATGAGATGTGCCTGTACTGGGGAGGGTGCTCTACCACTGAGCTGCAGCCCAGCCCTTTTTATTTTTCATATTGAGACATGATCTCGCTAAGTTGCCTAGGCCGACATGGAATTTGCAGTCCTGCTGCCTCACCCTCCCATGTAGCTGGGATTACAGGTGTGCACCACCAGGCCCTGCGTGAAATGTATTATTGATTTAATAACATCAGGATGCAAAAAAGGAAATATTCTAATAAAGTGGATTATAAAACAACAAACTTTGATTTAAAAGTTAAACTGTGAGAAAGTATATGTCTTAGAATCAAGGCAGTCCCACAGGATCCTTCCTCAGCTGGTTTCCTGAGCTCTGCTCTGCACCATTCCTGGCAGGAGATGCTTGGGACACTGAGCAGCAGTCAAGGGGCCTGCTGTGGTGGAGCTTGCTGTGCCTGGACCCAAACTTTCCCCTCCAGCTTGGACTCAGTCTGTGATTGAAGAGGTGGACTCTGGATCTTTGCCTATACATGCACCTCTGTTCTGGCCTCAGTTTGATGTCAGAACTCTTGAAGAAAATCACCTCAAGGGTCCCTGCTCATATGGACCGTGACAGATAAGGCAATGATCGCACTCACCTGCTTTTCCAAAATGGTGATTAACAGCACCTTCCCTGTTCCCGAGTGTCCTGGTGTGGATGAATTGGTCACTTGACAGCTGCAAGCTCCACAGATTTGTGTTGCAGATGGCCTGGGCTGCAGGAGAGGACTGGTTCAGAAACAGGGTTGGCTACAGGCAGGATTGCGCCCCAGGGGCCACAGGAGGGTCAGTGGAGCCGAGCTTTGGTTCCATTCTCCCTGTGCACATCTGCTGCTTTGCACGTTCCCCATGCTCAAGTTGTATAGATGCATCAAAACCTGGGAGTGTTTGGTTTGAGAAACAATAACCACGCACATAGAAAAACCAGAGTTGTATGTTCCTTGTGATAAAGGTTAACCAGATCTTAAATTAATATTTTGGGAGTGGATGGAAAGGATACTAGTGTTTGTGTCAAATTAAGTCAGAGAAAGTTAGAAAAATAATCCTATATAGGAATGTGGATTTTCTATCCTGTTTCTGAACAAGGGAGTATTAGGATAGAATTTTTATGAGAAGTTTCATTTTTTGCAAGCAGTGTATTTGGGATTGAAAGAAAACAGCCAAAAAGAAAAGTTTGTGTTTGTGACAGACTGATGTAATCTGTGTTGATCAGGATCATCTGGGGCCAGGGAGTCTTTGTCCTGAGGACCTGCTGGGTACCCAGAATACTTCTCAAGATTCAGCACCTGGAAGGGCCTGGCATTTCTAACACATTCCCTGGTGCTGCTGAGGAGCAGAGGGCACACTTTGGAAGCATGGAGAGGAATGGGAAGGGTCCTGGGGATCCGCACTGAAAACTGGAATTTTTCCCTTAGAGCAATAACAAGCATGACGATTGTGTGACAGCGCATGTGCGTTCACACGGGGAGCTGGGCTACGTGCGCACAGTCCTCCCAGCAGCACTGCAAGCAGGTCATAGTGGCATCATTTTTCAGATGATAAAACAGAGGCCCCAGAGGGCTTGTGTGACTCGTCTTGCTGGCCAGTAGGAGAGCTGGCTTGAAACCACTGCCCAGAACTGAAACAAACCCTGATAAAATAGACAGGGAGCTGAAAATATTCCTGAAAAGACATCACAAGCTGAGGATGATATTGGTAGTGAAACTGAGAGGTCACCTCCTGCTCCCGGCAGGCATGTTGTGCCAACAGTGTGGGAGGAGACAACAGTGATCCAGTGAGCTCTGACCGGAGGGGGTGGGGAGTGGAGAGAGCTCTGGTGGGTTTCACACTTAACGTATACTTTGCCTTGGGATACTAGCTAATTAATTAGCATGATGTGCTAGTCATCATGATAAGCAAGACATTTAAAAACCAACTCTCCAGAACTCAGACAAAACTCTAAAACTTCAATCACATTTAAGTCACATGTTAACATCAGTGCTTTAAAAGCACAGAGGTAAACATTCACAAGCTCTGAGTGCTCTAAACGTGCAGCTGCTCCACAAAAGGCAGCTTCCTCCCAGCCTTCCTTTTGGGGATCCTTTCTTTCTCTGCTGAATGTTCCATTTGGGAACATCCCCGAGCTGAGACCTCTGACTTCTTCTAGACAGTCCAGTCTGTCTAAATACAGGCCTTTCCCAAATGTGCACTTCCAGCCCGTGGCTCCCTGAGCTGCCTGTGTAGAATCTCTGTTCAGACAGTGTCTGGGTTGTGACGGAACAGCGCACACTGGGTGGCTTATAAACCACCGACTTCACTTCTCATGGATCTGGAGGCTGGGAAGTCCGGTATCAAAAGCCCTGGCACATTGGGTGCCGGGGGAGGCCACTCTTCCTGGTTTGCAGATGGCATCTTCTTCCTATATGGTCACTTTTATAGGGGCATCAGTCCCATCTGTGAAGGCTCTGCTCATGACCTGGTCACCTCACGAAGGCCCCACCTCCTCGTCTCACTGCATTGGGGTTATGCTTCAGTGTGCATTTGGGGTGAATTCAGACCACAGCAGACGCTTTGGAAGCCTCCAGACTTCCTGTGCTTACCTGAGCCCTTGACCCTGCACTTCACATCCTGCCTGCTGGCTCCTTGGGTTCCCCGTCACAGTCTTCTACCCATTCACCCTCGACTCCTTTCCCACAACCATACCCAGTCCCCAGCACCTCCTCCTGGGTTTATCCCAGTGAATCCTGGCTCAGGCTGCTCAGGCCCCCTCTGCCGAGCCCTACAGTCCAGGCTGCTAACTGCTGTCTTGGTTTCCACTCTTGCCTCACAAATGCCCATTTGTCTTTCAACAGCCAGAGGGTAAATTCAAGCACACTGTCCTGCTCAAAATTGCCCAGTGCGTCCCATCACCATGTGAATGAAAGCCAGACAGAGTGCTCTCCAGGCCCGGGCTCTCCCCACCACAGAGCTGTTGTGCCTTACTTAGCATGCTCTGCCTCTAAGCCTCCACCCTTGCCGTTCCTTCTGCCTGGAATGTCCCCTCCCCCAAGTACTGTGGGACACCTGCTGAGAGGTGGTCAAAACCTGGACTCAAATGCTGGTCACCCCTCTCTATCATGTGACCTTGGGAAAGTTGCTCACCCTCCCACTTCCAAAACTCAGTTTCTCGTTGATAAAATGGATCCATTGCCAGGGTTGTGAGTTCAGGCACGGGAGGTTCTTAGACTGAGTCCTGGAAAATGTGAGCTCTTCTGTGTGAGGCCCCAGGAGACCCTCCTTGACCACTGGAGCTGTAGCAGCACTCACTCCAGCACTTTCTGTCCCCTCAGGCCTGCTATTTTTTTGAATATAGCATTTATCTGCTTCTTTTTTGTGATGTTCTTCCTCACGTGGCGGTAAGCCCCGTGCCAGTTGCCTTTTCAGTGGAGCCTGGGCAGTCTGGCAGTGGCTCAGCAGCTGCTGCCACGCACCCAGCCCTCTGTGTTCAGTGCGGCACCTTGCCTCTGGAAGTAAGGGGTGGCTGCGGGCAGGGCCTGCAGGCTGAGCTCCCAGGAGGGGTGGAGGGCACAGGGCCTCCCCAGAGTGAGTATCGCCTCTTGGGATGCTGTCATGGTCACATGAAGCAGAGTCCATGGGACCCCTAAGGCTTCCTTGAGAGTGTACTGGACATCTGTTGTAGGTGTCATTTGGTTAGCTGGCGAGGAGGGAGTGAGCTCCTGCATACCCAGGCAGTCAGGAGCAGATTCACGTGGGGAAAGCGGAACTCAGGCGGGGAAGGTAGCTCCAGAGGCCTTGAGCTAGTTGAGGCCCATGAGCTGTCCTGCTGGGCCTCCAGGAAGCATCAAGAGTTTGAGGAGTATTCTCACGTGTGAAGTATTCCCAACATGAAAAAGTGACAGAGAATCTTACAATTTGGGTTCAGTTTTTGAAAATAATGTCTTCCTCTCAATTCCAGGTGGAATTGGAAAGTTGGAGGTGTGGTCTTTGTCTCCTTCCTTTTTGGGGTAGCATTAGTTCCTGGCCCAGTGCTTTGCTTCAGAAAGAGCCACAGATGAGCAGCTTACCCAGAAGGCTGGATCTGAGTAGTGGTGAGGGCAAAGTCCTTGAAGACCCAGGAGCTGTCTCATTGAGGGCCTTTGAGTCTGAGACTGGGGCTGGTTCTGAGCCTGGCTACTGAGGTCTGCCCAGGAAAGTAGCATTTGTTGCTGGGGAACACCACTGTGGGCCTGCCTGAGTGGAGACAGCAGCCTGTTTGGGGTCCCGTGTCAGAACTCAGTGAGGTTTGGCACTTGTGGTTGTTGACACATTGCCTGCAGAAGCAAGGTGCTGGCTAGCTGTAGAAACACCACACTAGGTCAGGGTGACCTGTTCTCCAGCCGCCTCAGGGAAATGGCTTTCCCTGTCTGGGCCTTAGTTTTCCCATTTTGTTGTAATGAGTCAGATGAGCTCAGGGACTTAAGCTCTTGGAACTCTTCAAGACTCTGGGAAAAACCATAGACCCCTTCTCAAAAAATGAACACACGTGGTGTGATGTCTTGGGAACCCCCGAGGCCCACTGACCCACCCACCTCCCTCCTTCACCCAGGCCTACACAGTCCTGAGCACGTGCTGCCCCTCCTGCCCAGCGTGCTCCTGGCCCCTTGGCTTGCACCCCCTGCCCACCTTCGAGTCTCACCCTTCCCTGACTTCCCAGCTTAGAGGAGGTCACTGTGCTTCCCTGCTCTACGCTGCTCAGTGCTGATGGCAGTGGCAGCAGGTGGTTCTTGGTTAAGCTGTTGGTGCGAGACCCTTCCAGCTATGATTCTCAGACTGACCTTTGAGTGTCAGAGAGAGTCCCTGTGCTTCCTTGGACACACAGTACCAGGTGCCTTTGCTTTGACCACCTCCTGGGCCAGGCAGAAAGGTCGCTTCAGAGCAGAGGCTGGAGGACCCAGAGCAGTGCTCGAGAACCTGCCCTCGTGCCCTGCCAGCCTGCCCTCCGGCCACTCACTCCCTTTGTACGTGCACTGGACCAAGCCAGGCTTGCACTTGGAGCGTTCCCACAGTGCTTGGAGCTTCCTCGTATTGTTGTGTTTTTCTCCAGGAGGGAAGTGACCAACATCAGACTTTCCTCCCAGCAGACAGATTCACAAAGCCGAGAGCCTCGCCCCGGGTGGGTGGATGCACCATTATAGGGCTCTGTGGCCCGTGCCTGCTGCGCCATTGCTGCCTTCAAAACACTCTCCCTCGAGAAGTCGGCAGTGCTCCAGAGAGCTCTCTGTGTCCAGTAGTTTCTGGCGTGTAGGCGCTCCCAACAATGTTCCTCACTTCCCTGGCCACAGTGTCACCTCTCTGGTGTACGTCGCCTTCCACAATAAAAATGTCGTTCCTATGGTATAAGTGTTTGTAAGTGGGGTTTTATTTGAATTGCTCCGAGAGAGTGAGGTATCTCTCATTGCAGCAGATCTTACTGCGATGGGGCGATCCCTGCTGTAGGGTCATAGTTTTTCTTCAGTGTGTTGTGTCTCAGGCTTGGTTGTGCGAAGGCTAAAAGGCAGCAGTTGTTTTTCTGTTTTGAGACAGGGTCTCACTATGTTGCCCATGCTGATATTGAACTCCTGGCCTCTGGTGTTCCTCCCACCTTAGCCTGTTGAGTAGCTGGAACCTAAAGGCCGGCACCACCATAGCCAGCACACAGTATCTGTTCTTTATTGAGCATCACACAAAGATTTCAACCAGGGCAGCGTGCTCCACAACCAGTTTATCCCCCTGCCCTCTTTTCCCTCCTCTGAGGCTGAGGAAATACGCAGCAAAAGTTTTCCTAGCTACGTATAATAATAAAAATTGGGGGACTAGATCCTCCCCTCTCAATAGAATGTAGCCTTGATTCTCCCCATTGCCTCCCCTACCCTACCAGGGCCTCTGGGACCTGGCACAGATGCCCCTGCATTCTGAGCCAGGGATTTGGGTCTTGTGGTAGCACTGTCATTCCTCAAGGAGCGACTCTGACTTGGGGTCAGTGTGGTCTGACTGAATGCAGCAGGTCCATCCACGGCCCTTGCCAAGTGTTTGTGCAGGATTATGAACACCACCTTGGCTGTGTCGCAAACCTTCAGCATCTGGCAGCTTTGCACTTTTTGATTTGTCCTATCATAGTCTCATGTTGGATGACGAGCATGGCCACCTCTGGAGGGTGGTCTAAACCATCTTTGGTCTGAGCTGGGAGTTCGGGAGGAATCCTTGAGGTCAGGCTCTCTGTTCATCTCCCCCTCTCCCACTCAGAGCAGTTCACGTTGGATCATTTGGGGACCACGATTACCTGAGAGGTGTTTGAACCCGAGTTCTCATTAAAAGCTGTTCTCAAGGAAATCCCAGTTCATTTGAAAGCGTCCTCAGGACGTGGGGGTTGTTTGGAATGTGGGGTACATTTGCTTGTGCACACACCTTCACAAATGTGGCAGCTAAGGAGCAGCAGGACCAGCCCTGAGCCCAGATCCTAGCTGACACATTCAGTGAGTGGGCTTGGTGAGGGACTGCCCCGCAGGCACAGCATAGGGGAGCAGAGGTGTGGGTGACACTCCAGCACAGGGAAGGGAGGTGCAGCTGTGCTCCAGCTGCCACTCGCCACTCTTGCCAGGAAAGGAGGGCTTACTTATGGTCAAGTTGCTTAACTGGGTGAGGGGGTGGGATGGGAGCATTCTCAGTGCTTCGCTTCTTCACCTGTCCACCCGTTTGTTCGGCAGTTAAGCTGTCTCGTGCCAGGTATCCTGCCGTGCTGGGTGGCGTTGTGAGTCGCTGGCCATGTGTTGGCAGGTCAAAGTGTTGCTTGGGTAAAGGGAGAGATTAAGATGCAGGTTGGTAAGCAGAGACTTTTTGATCTATTGTGGTTTTGAAGATGATCAGAACATAATCCGAAAGAAAGAGGGTCAGATATTACATCTGGTGTTGAAAACTTGCCTAAGGAAAACTGGCATGGTGTTCACTGGGGGAAATGAAGGAAGTCCCTTGGCATCTTCTTGGCGGTGGGGCTGATCAGTGGAGGGGAGTGTGCGGGGTGGGCTGCTGTGCCAGCTGAAGGCTGCCGTGGGCCCTGGGCGTGCAGGGCTCCTGCCCTTGGCTCTCCAGCTGGGGCTGCAGTTGGCCTGGGAGGAACTTTGGATCAGAGAGGGAAGTGGAGTCTTCATGCCTTTGCTCTTGGCTGCTGCATCACTGAAGAAGTGAAACAGACACATGGAATTTGCTTGGCCAAGTTTGGAATCTCAGGATATGACTTCGGAAAATGATTCCTATATTGGTGATCAACATATGAAGCCTTGACAATTCCCTGGGCATTCCGCTTTTAGGTGTAAGGGAGGTCATCACTGGCCAGCTAAAATAAAGGCTTCTTTTGGCTTTAAAAAAAATATGAACCCTCAAGATCTTGTAGAGATCTTGGAGAGGGATTGGGGTTGTAGCTGTGGTGCAGCACTCACCTAGCATGTGTGAGGCGCTGGGTTCCATCCTTAGCACCACATGAAAATAAATAAATAGGGGCTGGGGTCATGGCTCAGTGGTAGAGCACTTGCCTAGCATGTGTGAGGCACTGGGTTCGATTCTCAGCACCACATATAAATGAATGAATAAAATAAATGTCTATCAACATCTAGAAAATATTTTTTAAAAAGAAGATCAATAAATAAGGTATTATGTTTTTAAAACGACCTTGCAGAGATCTGGTCCAGCTTATTCTCTACGAATGGACGAGATCATCTCCTCTTCAGTTGGGGCTGGGGCTGCTGCAAACCATGGCTGGGTTCTTGGAAGTTGTCACAGCATCAAGTTTCTCTGGACCTCCATCTCTTTGGTTCTGAGGGCCTTTATTTAAATATTGTTTCCAATCCTACTATAATTCCATAATTTGCTCCCCTATGTATTATGAACTCTAAAGAACAAATTTACTCTCATGCCATGACTGAAGTTGGAACCCTCTGTCCTGAGCTAACATAGCCTCACAGTCTAAGATTATAAATGTGACGATGCCTGTGGCGCACAGGCTTCCTGAGTGCTGGGCAGCATGCTCAGTCCTGCACAAGCACTTTCTTTTATTTGACCCTCATTACAGCTGAGGAGGTGGGACTGACATGGTGCCCATTTAACCATGATAAGGAAACCAAGGCTGCTGCACTCGTTGGCAAGCCCAGTGGCAGGGCTGGGATTGGAGCCCAGCTGGATGGCCCCAGAGCCTGCACTCTTACCCTGGATGCTCAGGAGGTTCCTTAAGGGCTTTTATTTATTTATTTTTTGGTACTGGGGATTTAACCCAGGGGCACTTACCTGCTGAGCCACATCCCCAGCCCATTTTCGTATTTTTTTTTTTTTTTTTTTTTTAAGAGACAGAGTCTCACTGAGTTGCTTAGGGCCTCCCTAAATTGCTGAAGCTGGCTTTGAACTTGCCATCCTCCTGCCCCAGCATCCTGAGCCCACATACCACCACACCCCGCCCTTAAGGGCTTTTTTAACCCCAACTCTGGAATTGAAATAAACATCATTCACCTTAATGTTTTCTTCTATTTTACCAAAGAGTAAATGGCTTTGTGTCTTCATGTTCTTCTTGCAAGCCCATTATTTAGAATGTAGGTGCTGCAACACCGTCTCCAACACAATCGCTGCCATATGAGGTGCAGGCTTGGGGCTCCAGGTTGCAGACTCCTGGCTGCATTTGTGCCCTGTGCTCTTCTCTTAGAAACAAGTCCAGCTTGCATTTTGCCGTTTGGTTTTCCTCTTGGAAGCGCAGTATGAATGACACCAGCCTGTTTGGCTGATGGATTCTCAACTGGGACAAATGGTCTGAGAGTGAGACCTTTCCATAGAAAGTGTGACTTGGGCCTGTATGAGATTGCTTCTCAAGGCACACCCAGAACTGGCCCATTTTGACTTTCAGCTTCAACTTCTCCCACAGGGAAAGCGGTATTGAGAGTTTGGAATGCAGTCCATTCTCTGGGGCTTGCTGATGAGTAACCGCCAGGGCAGGGCTGGGCCAGAGCTGCTTAATATAGACCATTACCAGGCCCGCCGGTAGGGCGCGAGCAGGCCCTTTCCTCTGGTTTCCTCCTGGGGACTGGAGAGTTTGAAAGGCAGAGGCAGAGGCCTTTCCAAGTAGAATTCCTCCTTTTCCTCAGGAGGGTGTGCCAGGGCCCTGCTACTGGGTGATGTGGAATATCCCAGAGATGAATCCCTTTTCAACCAGTGACTTTGTCGTCTTTATTTGCTGTTCAGAAAAGACGCCTGGGCTTGGAGGAGCCCTGTGATCCCCTTGGCTTTAGAATGGGCAATGCTGTTGAAAAACAGAAGCCCCTGAGACGAAGCCATCTGTGCCCCTGGAAACAAGGTAAGAACACCCTGGCCTCAGTTTCCTGAAGAGTCAGGGCCGCAGCCTTCTGCTGGGAGACTGGCTCAGTGCCAGAGCTGAAGCTGCCCAGGGAGCACCTTCCATATCAGAGAGCCCTGCATCCAGTGTGGTTTAAAGAGATTAACAGACACTTGTGCAGAATAAAATGATTCGCATCTCATTGTGATGACGGCTGAAATTCAGTTCAGCTTAGAAGGTTTTCTTCAGTGTAGATAGGTCTGTTTGTTGAAATTGTACAGTTTTAAAGACATTTTCCAGAGTCAAAGTTCAGAAACTCGAGTTTGAGTCTTTTGTGAAAATTTTGTTGTAGAGAACGTTGTTAATATCTTTTAACTATATACCATCTTCCAAGGAATTCAGAGTACTTCTGTAAACATTTCTCATGTTCATCTGTCTTAGATCTGCTCCATCTCTGAGGGTCTCCTGTTAGTGTCAGGTCTGAGGAGAAGGAAGCCTGAGCACCTGGTGCTCCTGGACCCTGAGGGCCTTTTAACAGCACAGTGGGGGCAGTTCCTCTCTGACACCTCTTCCACTGCTGTTAACACCGCAGCGAGTGAGCTGGGTGTTGGCCTAGGGGCATGTCTGGGGTCGAACTTGCGGAATTCTACCAGGTCCTCACCTAGACTTGCCAGAAACAGTCATGATAGCCTGCGATCTGCAGCAGGACAGTTCCTTAGCAACCGTGTGTGCGTGTGTCCGTGGAACAGAAACGCAAACTGGAGTAAAATGCCTAGAAATGCTAATAGTATAGGATTTTTTTTCTCTTTAAAAGGGAAAAGTGGATGGATGCTAATTCACTGTCAAGCTCCAGCTTTTTAGACTCTCTGTAATCATTCTTTTGTCTAAGATGTTACTTTTTAAAATTGGTTCATTATAATTATACATGAAGAGTGGGATTCGTAGTGACAAGTTTGCACATGCAGGTAACAATTTGGAGGTAACAGTTTCATCCCCTAGCACCTCCCTTCCCTCCCTCCCTTCCCTCCACTCCCCTTCCTCTACTCTCCTGGTCTCCCTTGTATTTTCATGAGTCTCCACCCTCCCACCCCCCCCACCCCCCAGCTTCCACATGAGAGAAAATAACCTGTTGCTCCTTAGTGGTTCTTGATTGGATGTTGGTTTAATAAGGGGTTATCAAAGACATTTGGGGACAACTGGGGAGAACCGGATGAAATTACGACAGGAAACTGTTATTACCCACCCTCTTCATGGAGCCCAGGCTGGAGCTGGCCAGCTTGCCTCTGCCCTGCAGCAGAACACCTCCTGCCCCTGTTTCTTTCCTTCTGTGTGGTGGCAGCATCTACCCATTGGGAGAGTGTTCTTTTTTTTGGCCAGTTGTGCTGAAGTATTAAGGTTGAAGAGGGGTGCTGTCTGTAGTCTACCCATGAATGATTTGGGGGCTGGGACGTGGCTCAGTGGTGGAGTTACTGCTGGCCACGTACAGAGCCCTGGGTTCAGCCCCGGGGCAGGGTGGGTTAGTTTCAGCAAAATAATACACGCATAAGTAAACGGTACCTATGTGAACAGAATAATGTGAGTTCAACAAATATCAGCACCCAGGTCACGGATGTATGAAGCTTGTTAAATTTTCTTTAATATATTTGTACGTATTTTTAAAAACATGAAAAAGCAAACTGCTGAGTCTGACGCTGCAGTAGTTGTTCACCAAGGTGGGTCAGGACCCAGCACGCTTCTGAACTCCGTGTCTGTGGGCTGATGTCTCCAGCTACCCAGAAGAAATCAGCATTGATCAGGTAACTCAAAGCACCACTTTTATGACAGGACTTTTTATACTTACTTTGGGATTATCTCTGGTTTTCCTTTGAAAAATATTGAGTTAAAACTTACCACATTTTTCACTGGAAGCAGCTGGGTTTACAGACAAATTTAAAGAGAGTTCTACGTGCTGTGTTGTTTGGTGTGTTTATAAATCAGGGTGAGTGCGGTTGTAGGACCCCCAGGGCCAGTGGGTAGGGAATGAAGAGCAGAGCAGCTGGTGGCCCATGACTTCTGTCTTCTCAGATCCCATTTGCTGGGTGGGGTTTGCGTGTGTGTTTGCAGACCCCAGGATGGAGTTCTTCCCAGTCAGAACCCGGAGCCGTGTCCTGAGTTGCTCTGTGCCCTGCCGAGGAGTAGCCTTCACGGCTCGCTTGTCTTTTGTCTCTGTCATGAGGTTGTTCATGTTTTGGAAATGGGACTTGAGCACTGTCCTTAGGAGCTGGATTTAATGGATGTCAGGCACCACCTGGCCCTGGCCCAGAGCCTTTTCACAGTTCACCTTTGACAAAGTTGTGGATCCTGGTGGGTGAGAGATCACTCTAGGGTCCTGGACATGCCACAGTCAGGGTCTGCGTTAGGGCTAGTGAGTGGGAACCTGCCTCGTGCTCCTTTTTGCTACAGGTGATCAGGACAGCCCCGGTGGCCCCTGACTGCTGCCCAGCCTGCTGCCCTCTGTTGGAAGTCAGACTTCAGTCAGAGCCCAGGAGAATGGCTGCCCATTTCAGCCAGTCACGTTAGTTTCTGTAGCATAGTTCTGGAAAGTGGGATATTGAAGTGATGGAACACCTGTGTGAGGGGCCTGCCTGCCCCCAGCTCTGCCTGCTGCCACTGCCTCCAAGGAATCTAATGATCTCAGGCAGCGCAGGACACGCACCCAGCTGGGGACCAAACGACATGCTTTCCGACTACCCTTCTGTTTGATTTTTAATATATTTTTCAGGGCCCCAAACAAAAATGCTTTATGTTCTTTTTTTAAATAATATTTCAGATGTAGATGGACACAATAACTTTATTTTTATGTGATGCTGAGGGTCTACCCAGTACCTCACACATGCTGGGTAAGCGCTCTACCACTGAGCCCGACCCCAGCCCCTGCTTTATGTTCTTTACAGAAGTAGATAATTCCTGGGGTTGATAAATTTGACTCACTACCATCATGAGTGCTAGCCGGTCCCCATCAGGTGGGAAGCAGGATAAGACAGTGGTGGCAGTGTGGCCCTGAGGGCTCCTGCAGTTGTGCCTGTGTTTGCCATCTGACCTTGAACAACTGAATCCCTGTGGCCTCACCTGCAGTGGCCTTCTCCAAGTAACTGCTTCTTATCAAGTTTTTTTTTATTTCCTTCAAAACCATAGGATTTTTATTTCTAAAATCTGTTTACCACCTGATTGTGACCTCTCTGAGGGCTGCCTGCCAGGTTCACTGTGCTGTCCTCAGCACTCGCTGGGCACATGGCCCTTGTGCTCCTGGAGTGCTGCCTGGCCCATTATCACCGGTTGTGAATGAGGGTGGGCACAGCAAGGACAATGCCCAGTGGTTTGCTGGTGCCCCTGGGTGTGCACAGAGTGCCATCTACCAGTGCCGGCCAGGGCTCCTGGGACTTGGAAACCTGCATTCTTAGCCTTTCTCTGCCCACAGCAGAGACACTGGGGAATGAAGACAGGTACAGGTCCTCTATCCTGCAATAATTCTGAATTTACAATGAGTCGTTTTTCTGACGATCGTTCACGTTGTAGGAGATCGTCCATAAAAGGCCTTTGTAAAGAATCTACATTTAGTGTTTGATTTGTTTGCCCAGACACCTAGAGAAATTTTGAAATTGAACTTCTTGAAATAGGCTCATAATCCTGCTGTCCCAGAAGGCAGGCAGGTAGTCTCCCTCTTCCTTCCTCAGAAACAATTCGATGGGTTGCTTACAGTGTTCATTTTGGCCCTGGGAAGTATATGGGGGCAGAGGTTTCCTTGGGAATTAAAAATTGCATCAGTAATTACAAATTGAATTATTGTCTCCTTAAAAAATCCCAGCAGCTTAGGGCCATACCAGCCTGGTAAATGGAAATGTTAATGGTTTGCATGTTTGCACACAGTGTGGGTGTCAGTGATGAAGTCAGCAGTGTGGAAGGGCTGACTGCAGAACGCTCAGCCCACCCCCTGGCTGCGTGGGGTGTGCTGAGCTGGGTGAGGATTTGCCTTGGTTTCACCTGCCTATGTTCCTGTGCAGTAGGTGCAAATTTAGAGCTTTGGGTTTTAGCCAGCAGAGGTGTTTAGACTTGCCTCTGCACACTAGGTAGTGAAAAGGAATCTGGGCAGCTGAATGCCCATGTGCCAAGTAGGATCTGTCCAGAATGTGCAAGGGCACTCTGTCCTCTTGCCCGGTGCCTTCCAGCTTAGGAAGGGGACAAATTCTTTACATTCTCAAGTGTGTCCTGATCTCTAAGTGAGATTATAATAATGCCCACTTCCAGGGAGTGTTGTGAGAGTTAAATGAGATGATTCATGTAAAGGAATTATGGCCGTTAGCATACAGTAAGCGTTTAATGAATGATAGCAATTCTTGTTATCATATGCTGCCCAGTAGGAAGAACCCTGGATTTACCAGGTCCATGGATGTGGGTCCTAGGTCTAGCTCTCTCCTGATCCCAACTAGTCATGTGAGTTTGGATATTTCTCTACCCATTTCCTTCTCTCAGGCGAAGGGAAAACAGTCCCCTTGAGTTCTGTGATTCAGTGACCATCGGTATTGGTCTCTGTCATTCACATCTGCAAACTCCTGATGCTTCTAGCAGTTTGAGAAAACCTGAGTCTGGCTGACCTCTACGGGCATGACAATGCTTTTTGTGGTGTTAAATGCCTCTGAAATGGTCACTGCAGGACAGACATAGGTGTGTTGCTCTGGCTGACTTGAATATTAACTTCCTAGGACAGCCCACTTTCCAGTACTGTGCTGGTTTTTTTTTTTTTTAATTCATGGATACACAGGGTTATGGGCCTGAACTCTGGAGCTTGGGTGCCAATCCACTTTACAATTGGCTGACCTTGGGTATGCTCTTTAACCTCTGGGTCTCAGTTTTTCCACCAGCAAATAGCATTTATTTCATCAGGTGGCAGGAGGATCAAGCATGTTGTGCATGTACGCTCAGAACAGTGCCCGGCTTGAAGTAAGTGTTCAGTAAGTGCATTGGTGTTATTACTTTGGAGCTAAATGCTGAGAAGCTGCATTTTATTTTAGTTGAAATGCTGTACATTTGTCCCTTGGTGCCAGGGATGAAACCCAGAACCTGTAAGCTAGACCAGCACTCAGGTGCTGACCTGCATCCCCAGCCCTGATGCCGCATTATTAAAGAAAAAAGCTGGGAAAACTTGACACCGTGCAGGCTCAGTGTCCAGAGCTAAAGAACCTGACGGTGAGTGAGAGAACAGGTGTTGGCTGGTGCCGTTCTTTTCCCCCCGAGCTGGAGCTGCTGTGCATGCACACACGTTTTTTACATGTGGTCAGCCTGTACAAATAATTTCTCCCTTTAAGTTATCTCCTGCGTGGTCTTCACAGCTACTGTAAGGACTGGCATTCTATCATGTCAGGGATCCACACTTATTACCTCACTCACCTGCTGCCAGATGTGGGAAGTACGTCCCCTTTCTGCTCTTAAGGTAAGGCCCAGTGAGTAGCTTCTACAGGAAGGCCTTGTAATTCCACTGGATGCTTTCCTTAGGGCGAGGCTCAGCTTCAAGCCCTGACCAGGACCATTGGAGTGGCCTGAAGGATCTTGTCATGTTGTTTTCCAAAAGGACGTATCTGTGTGAGCGATGCATAGGGTCTCCAGTTAGCCATGTCAGAACTAATGTTATCCTTTTAAAATGTTCTTATAAAACTTAAACTGCACTTGCTAAGGCCACACTGCTGAGTTATCTGATGGCATGGAGCTCAGGGAAATGGTATGAGCCACTCTCAGTGCCAAAGTTCCCATTTTATTATAAAACTTGATTTCCCACAGTTTCTGGCTTTGGGTTTGACTCAGTCACACGCCAGTGCCAAGTTTCATCAAGAGAGACCTGAAGCCTTGTGTAAGGAGACCCACTCACCATCACAGCCTTTTGTCCTCTGTCTCCTAGGGAGCAGTGATTATCAAGGAGTTCCCTCCTGGGAAAACTGCAGGGTGAGCCAGAGCATGCTGGCCTTGTCGGTGGAGTGCTTGCTGCCTGCAGGGACCCAGCGCTTCCCTGCTGTTTCCTGTTGAGGGCTGATGTGCTCTCCTTGCCACCTGCTTATGTATGGTGGGGCACCAGCTCCACTGTCATGAAAGTAAACAGGCTGCGGTCTATTAGCAGCTTGTTGCGAGGGTGGTTTGGGCAGCTCCTGCAGCCTCGGTGTCAGAGCAGCCGTGATGGGCAAGGGTGCGTCTGAGTGCATTGAGTCTGTTCATCAGTGAGGTTTGAAGCCGCGTGGGGATGTGATCCTAAATAGGTCCGGGGTGGCGAGAGAAAGTTTTAAAAGCAAAGGCTATTCAGCATGCTTTTAGAATCACTGGTGTCTTGAGATAGAAGGGTAAAAAAAAATTTTCTAAACTGGTTCCCTAATTTTACCAGTGAAGAAACTGAGGCTTAGAGAAGTGAAGTGACTGGTCTGAAGCCCTGCAGCTAGTGTGCATGGCCCCGTCAGGATAGCAACGCAGCAACGAGTGCGTGCAGTTTGCTGCAGGGACAGCCTCTCTGTAGACATGTGATATCATGGTGTAGGTACAGTGGACGGGGCGCTTGGCGATGCCAGTGGCTTCCTGTGTGCAGGCGTGGTGCTGAAAGGTCAGTGTGCCCTGGCTTCCATGTGTGCGCGGTAGGCATATAATCCAGCCTCCCTGCATTGTGTTTTATTAAGCAAAAGCTCAGATGTAGGAAATGGAAACCGTACGTGTGAAGGAGTTTTTCTCATGAGAAGAGTGGGGTGTTGTTTTGGGCGTGGGTAAGAAAAGGGAAGGAAATGGCTCTGTCATCAGATCTCTCCAAGTTTAGAACAATGTCTATGCCTCACCGTTGGCTTTACGATGTGCTCTGCCCTGGGAACATGGTGCAGTACATTTCCGTGTTTAGCTCTTTCTTTTCCAGCTGTTTAGAGGGTGTCACCATTATTTAAGATAATGGCAATGGCCTGCCACCACTTTATATCTAATTACCTCTCCAGTTCTTCTCAGGGATGCGATGAGGCACTTGATTTCAGAAGTCACTTCACACTGGCACGCTGGGTGACACTTACAGGCGGCCTTGTGGACTACAGCAGAGGAGTTTGCTCTAGGATAGTGGATCTGTGTTGAGTCGATAAACTCCTTAAAGGGCCAGATAGTGAATATTTGAGAAGAAACAAAATTGAGACTGTTATGTAGATGCTTATGTAACTATTTTAAATGAAATTCATTTAAAAATATGAGAACCATTCTTTGCAAGCTATAAAAAGGGAGCCTGTGCAAAAGGTGGCTGGTGGGATTTGGGTTACGGGCAGAACTTTGCCTACCCCTGACTTCCTGTCTTTTAGTCTGGGTATTTCCTACAGTCATTGTAGTCTGAATCAGAAACAAATCACTCTTCCCTTGCAGAACATCATAGAATCTTCTGGAGCTAGGTGTGGTGGTGCACGCCTATAATCCCAGGGACTTGGGAGGCTGAGGCAGGAGGATGTCAAGTTTGAGGTCAGCCTGGCAACTCAAAGTAAAAATAAGAAGAGCTGAGGATATGGGTTAGGGGCGCAGCGCTTGCCCAGCACGTGAGGCTCCAGGTTCAATCCCTAGCGCTGCCAAAAGAAAAAGAAAAACAGTCTTCTGGTCGTCAGGTCAGAAGAGGACTTGGATGTCATCCTGCACCTGCCTTGTCTTTGTATTAGGGTCGCCAGGCTGAGCCTTTTGCTTCCAGTCTTCCACAAACAGTGTGAAGTGAGTGAGAAGCGGTGAGAGACTAGGCCCGAGCCCTGCACTCCAGCATTAGGAGGGGCACCTGGAGAGGACTAGCAGAGCCTGAGAAGGATCTTCCAGGAAGTCAGGAGGGAAATCTGGGAGCGTCCTGGAAGCCAGCATGGAGTGTTGCTTAGGAGGAGGTAGAGGTAGCAAATAATGGTGACTTGGGTCAAGTCACACGAGGCTGAGACTTGACCATGAGGTTTGGTACTGCAGCAGTCACTAGAGCCTTGAGGGTGAATGAAAGGGAACCCCAGGAAGGAGCTGGCCTGAGGAACCTGGCTGGCAAGAAGCACAGACACAGCTGCTAGTTGCAGTGATGGGGTCAAGGGCAAGATAAGGGCATGACTGAGTGCTCATGAGAATCATCCAGCAGAGAAGGAGCGCTTGATGGAAACCCAGAAATTATAACAGCTGTTTCGTTATTATTCTAGCAGTCCGTTATCCTAACAAACCACCACAGCACTTAGCTTAACTAACTAGGTATTTTACACTTCTGCACTTGGCAGTTT
>JAJEJO010000856.1:0-35327 GCA_020662805.1 Glaucomys volans | reverse complement strand
GTGTGAGCAGAGTGTGAGCAGAGTGTGAGCAGAGTGTGAGCAGAGTGTGAGCAGAGCCGTGGAATCATCGGAAGTTTGTTTTTTGCCGTGCTGGGGTTAGAACTCAGGACTTTGCAAATGCTGGCAAGTACTCTCCCGCTCAGCTACACCCAGCCCTAAAATATTAAAAGAAGCACTCCCTTTTGTTGAGGAGGCAGCAGAGCCAGGGCAGCAGACTGTGGGAGCTGGTGCCTCTGTCCAGGCTGGAGCAGAGAGGCTGGGAAGGGGTCAGATCCAAACGTGTCTTGGAAGTTAGAACCCACAGGATTTCCTGATGAATGGACGGGATGGTGGAAAGCAGAGGGATCAAGCATGCCTCTAGGGCTTCTGACCCCAACAGCCGCTGCGCGGGTGCAGTTGCTGTCAACTCAGATGGGAATGGCTGTGAGAAAGCTGGTCGTGGAGGGAGGCCAGGTCCCACTCAGTGTGATAGCAGCCCCTTAGATCTCCAAGCACCAGGCTGAGTGTGCAGTTAAACATATATCCAGGCCAGAGGTGTGAACTGGGAGTCTTGGCATGGATCACATGTGAAGCCACAGAGTGGATGAGCTCCTGTTGAGACTAAGCCTCTGGTAGGTAGAGTATGTGCAGAGAGCCTGGGGCAGAGAGTGCCAGGGAGGCTGGGTGCTGGTTCTGGGCAGTATACTTCCCTCTCACCCTCCTGATTCCAGATGTGAAGCTTTCCTTGGGTCCCAGGACATTCTTATATTCTGTGCACCTTCCGCTTTCCTTTTTACCTAAACAGGTGTCATGGGAAAGCCGAGGCTAGAGTGGTAGTGTCTTCCTCCTTTGCCCCTTTACAAGTAGGAGACAGGTTACACCAGGGTTATGCCAAGGGGTCTAGCCAGGACTGGCTCCGAGATGGGTGCCTCATTGGGGTCCCCATGTCCTTCCAGAGCTGCAGCTAGTTGTCATGCTCCGTGTGGTGTCTGAGGTGACTTGTGTGGTTTAAATGGACTTGGGCGAGGGAGCAGACTGGGCAGAGCCTCAGGATCCTGGGGCAGGGGAAGGAACCAAGGCATGGGGTGGGTGGCTCATTGATCCTTTCTTGTTTGCAGCAAACGTGATCATCTACTGTGTATCAGTATATAGGTACAAATCTTTCCAAACCTGGGTTCCTCATCTGAAGCACTGTGTGACTGTTTGCTCAGGTCTTCCAGGGACAGTACATAGCTAGTGTTATTCGAGACGTGTAGAGAGAAGCTACTATGATTCATTACTTCAGTGGTTGCTTTAGGGCTTTAGGGAACCCTGGTTAAGAAAGACAGAAACTGAAATAGCTGGGTAGATACATAATTACAGAATGATAATCACTAGGAAAGATCAGAACTGAGTTCTGAAGGCAAAGTCAGAGTTAATTAGGTGAAGTGTCAGTGGGCTTTTGAGGAGGAAGGAGATCTTGGGCACAGGCCCTGAGGCAGGGGCCCTTGGTGTCCTGAGATGTGTACTTTAGCCCTGTCAGAGCCTCCAGTTCAGGGCACCAATAAGCCACGTAGCCACAAGGCATTTTAAGTGGTGTGAGTGCATGTGCGTGTATATGTGTGTCTCTCGAAGAGATTGATGAAGAGGGAGGAGATCAGATTGTGCTTTGAAAAAATGACAAGCGTCTCCTGGCTTGGAGGGAGAGAGCCCTGGAGAGGCAGGAGTGCAGCTCTGAGGTTTCTGGGAGGGTGGTGGCAGTAGTACAGAGTCCCTGGGTACTTGGAATTCTGGTAAGATGGAAATAGAGCTGAAAGTAGACGGACTCTGGGCTTTGAAAGAGTGTAGGGGGCCTCCCGTGGCCTCAGGTTTCTGGCTTGTGTTGGAGGGTGCTTGCCATCCACTGAGACGTGGAATGCGGGAGGAAATCCATGTTGTTTATTTGGTTCATGTATAAACAGTGGAAAGTGGCTCTTGTAGGGCCTCTCAATTAGTATTAGCCATGGAAGTTCAAACTGTTGGCTGTGGGTGTTCACAGATTTGAGTAGTTGACTTCAGTTCTCCCTGACATCTCACCTTGTGGGATTCAGAGGCTTTCCACAGAGTGGCTTTCGGAGCCATGTTCCATGTGCACCTGGAGAACTCTCCCTCTTGCCTGGCACACTTCTGGCACCTGTGCCCGGGGAGGGAGCTGCTCAAGCACACCAGAAGAGGGGTGAGAGACCCTAATGAAGCTTGTTTTTCTTTCTGTTCATGGGTAGTTGGGCTCCTAATGAGAGTGTTTCTCGTTAGGGTCACAAGAAGCCCCATCCATGAGTGGCTCACGTGATCCTCAGAACTGCTCTGCCAGGTGTCCTGCGGGTAGCTAGCAGTTGCTCCAAGGGCCCCAGGATGTTGTCAGCAAGCCCTTGGGACCCATGATGACAGAGTGTCAGGAGTGACAAGTTTATTTCCTATTTATATTAAAATGAACTTCTCCAGGCCTGGGTGGAACCTCCTGGGAGTGTGGCTTGCAGGAGAGAGGTGGGTTTCTTGCTGGGTTTGGCGTCTGTCAGCAGTGTGTTCTGAAGGGTCCCTGAGGCTGGCCGTGCCAGTGACCGATATGCTTCCATGTGTCTTCCTTGCCTCTCCCAGTGAAGAACAAGCTGAGGGGCCTTGCTGTTTTCAGAAAGTGCAGTGTGAAGGAAGTGTGTTCAGCAGAGAGCAGGCTCTTGCGGAGGGATGCGGGCTTCTCCCAGGTGGCTCTGTGGCCACTCTCAGCACTACTGATGGTTCTCGAGCAAAGCCGCCACCCGACTCACCCTCTCAAACTTGCCAGCATTTTCAAGAAGCCAGACGCTGGCTTCACGTGACGTTTGGTTTAATGTAATGGATATGATTAGTAATTTTATTATCTTTGCATAGTTCTGAACAGCAGTAGCAATGTTCATCTTATTTTTGATTTTCCTTTCTGCCAGAACTCTCTTTATGGTTCAGCTAAGTAATTGTAGTAAGACTTTTTAATGGTATTTAACTGCCGTAGCTGTAAAGTACCTGAGTTTGAAAAAGCACATCATGGAATCCAGTCTTCCAATCCATTTGCCAGATGTCAGTGAGGACTTCAAAGCCTCTGGCCCTGATCTGGGCACTGGAGATGGCACCAAGCAAAACAGTTGCCTGGGGGAAGAGGGAGGCGTGTCTTAGCAGGAAACTCTGACCTGTTATCTAGTCCAGTAGGTCAGCAAGGGTCTGCGGGAGAGAGCAATAGTTTCTTTCTCCAAGTGTATCCAGATGGTCTGGATGGCGACGTGATACTGGCTTCAAGGTGGGTTTGGCAGCCCTTCGAGTTGATGCCCAGTTGTATGGTGGAGCTGCAGTGTACCCAGTCAGGGACTCGTTGACTAAGGTAACATCGGGCCCCATCAGCATCACCCATGAGAGTCGTTGTCGTCTTCTCACCCTTGGAATGGAATGCTGTTTCTCCCTCTCCCTGTCACTCCCTCTCCCCTCCCCTTCCTCTGCCCCCTTTTCCTCCACCCCTTTTTCCTGCAGTACTAGGGATTGAGCCACTACTTGAGCTACATATCAGCCCTTAATTTTTTATTTTCAGATAAGAACTCACTGAGTACTGAGGCTGGCCTCCAACTTGCTGTCCTCCTGCCTCAGCCTGAAGTAGCTGGGATTACAGGGGTGCGCTCCCCTGCTGGTCACAATACTGTTCTTTAGAGCAGTAATCATAAACTGCCAGCCGCATCCATCAGCTGCCTGGCTTTGTAGTTGGAGTTTCATTAGCACAAAGCCACACCCATCTGTACACTTATCTTTGCTGCCTGTTCATTTAAATGGCAGCTAGCTGAGCTGTTGCAGGAGACTATGGGCCACAGAACCAATGATATTTAGTATCTAGTCCTTTAAAAGGAGAGCTTGCAGCACTCTGCTATAGAGCAAATAAAGGGATTGATTTTGTATTTAGGGGCCATGGTGTAAAGGAAATTGCTATCTTTTGCCTCCAGAGTCCGAGCAGGGAATGAGGTACTGGCATCGCAGAGGGTGGGCAGGCCTAAGGAAACTGCTGCTCCTCTCCTGGGATTAGATGCTCAGCAGTAGAAATGAAAGTAGTCTCCCAAAGTCCTTAACCCACCTCCCACCCTTCTGTCTGTCTGTGTTCTGTCTGTGCATGACTGACCCTGGGGTTCAGGAGACCACCCTATGCTGTGTTCCTTCAGTCCAGGGGCGAGATCAGAGTCAGACTTACTGTGTGGGTAGGTGATGTTCCTGGACCGAGAGACACTTGAGGTCCCAGTGATGGCAGTAGGCACACCAGGAAGAGAGCTGGGTGTCATTCTGACATTTCCACATACCTGGCCCTGAGATGACTGTCTTGAACTCCCACAGCATGTCCCCTAGTTCCTGACAGTGCAGTCTCAAGGACACGGGCCACGTTGTCCACAAACCAATACTCTTCATCTGAATGTGGGGGTGGGATTAGTTTATTTGCGTTTCATTGTACGTTTGATTCAATTGACAGTTGTAAGGGGGCCATGCCCATGTGGTCTCTGATTCCTGCCTCTTGGTGTCCATACCTCTGTAGGAGTCCGCTCCCTTTGAGTGTGGACAGGACCTATGTCTTGAATATGGAGAAGACTGTCACTCCCAGGGTGACATTATTGAGCCTGTCTTGCCAGCAGACTCACTCTGGAGCCATTCTCCCTTGCTGGCTTTGAGGAAGGGAGAAGCCTGTGCAGCAGAGCTGAGGGCAGCCTCCATCCTTCAGCCAGCAGGGGCGGAGGCCCTTAATCCTAGCTGTGTAGGGGGAGAAAAATGGCTTCCCTCTCCCTGTAGGTTTCCTGGTGGGGCTATGAATTAAATTGACATAAAACAGATCAGGAAGAGGAAAACCACATTGAGTTAGGCAGGCACAGGGGTCCCACCGGGCAGGGGGCGAGAGCTGCAGGAAGGGCTGTGTGCAGGACAGAGCAGGGGCTGGGCTCCTGGAGTTACAGGAGGGGAGGGAGGAGTCGTGTGGTGGGTAAGAGCTGCTTCCTCTGCATCGTCTCTCAGGCCGTGAGAGTCTGAGCAGCTTCCTAGTGCACCCCTTTACAGTGCAGCTTTTCTTTATGGGTGCCAAGTTCTTCCACTACTGTGTCTTCTGTGTCTCAGAATAACCAGCTCAAAACTTGCTGAAGGAGTCTGTTTCAGGGTGGCACCTTCAGGTCTCCTGCAGTCACTTTTGGACCCTTCCCTGGTGGTGCCTGTGGGCAAGCACTGTGCCCACAGCACCTTACACAGCCTCCGGGAGACCTGACAGTGCTGTGCTGCGATCCTGACCCCCAGAGCCCGTGAGGCAGATGGTCATCACCTGCTGCTAAATCTGTGGTGCCTTGTTATGCAACAGTAAAAGCCTTTAAGGGGTTCACGCCAGGTGTTACTGCTTCATATTTAACATAAAAATTCTCACCAACCCCAGGAACCTGCACTAGGTATTTCCCCCTTGAAAGCTGTCCTTGAGGCTGGTGGTGCAGCTCAGTGGTGGAATACTTGCCTGGCATGTGTGAGGTGAGGTCCCGGGTTCCATCCCCAGCGTTCTCCAAGCCCCCCGCACCACCAAAAAAATGTGTCCTTAGATTATTGAGTCACTTAGCTAGGTGTGGTGGTATGCACCTGAAGTTCCAGCTCCTTGGGAGACTGGGGTGGCACGATTACTAGGGTCCAGGAGTTCAAGTCTGGCCTGGACAACTTAGGCAGACCCCATCTCAAAAGAAAAATTATTGGGTTACTTGACAAATGGAATATGAAGATGATAGCTTAGATAAAATTATGGCATCAATGTTAAATTTAATGAAGTTGATAACTGGGATGATAGAAAAGAATATCCCTATTCTTGGTAATTATTTGTGAATTATTTAAGGGAACAGGTGCTTGTGCAGAAAAGCTCAATTTCATTGACTGCTAATCCTCTCTGTCATTGCTGTCAGCAGTCCATAGTGGGGGGCTCTGGCGTATCCTGCCTGCATTTGCTGACGAGGAGGTGAGATAGATGTCCATGCTTTCACACCTCGTGAGTGGTGGAGCCAGACTTTGCAGCAAGCAGACCCCTGGCCGAGGACTGCAGAATTTCAGCCCAAGAGTGCTCTTCCCTCAGCTGAGCTCCAGGGAAGGTTTAGCCCAATCCCTGACAGGACACCACCTGGATGGGAACATCTGAATCTCCACGTTGGGAGATTCCCTTTTTCTTCTCACTGGGCAAAGCCACACATGGCACCAACACAGTATTTCTGGCCAGACACTCATAAGGAGATGCCCTGATCACTGTGTATGTGTGTGTGGGGGGGTGTGCTCTGCACACCACTGCCCCAGTCCTGTCACTGAGGAACATGCACCAGGCAGGATGACCCCACTGTCCTCCTAGGACTCAGCCCCAGCTCCTTGAAGGTGGTAGAGACACTTAGGACCCGTCCCTCAATGGCTGCTCATGTGCCACTCTTGCCAGTGAGTCCCCGTGGAGGCCTGGTTTTTTCACTTGAGCTTCAGGGGATCCTCTTCAGAGTGTGGGGCCTCATTCATAATGGCATCCAGTGGAGGGATTTCTGATGTCTTGAGGTGTCCTGTGGCCTGTTGGTCTAGCGACTGCCCTTCCAGATCTACCTGGTTTCATTCATAAAAAGAAGGGGAAATAGTACACCAAACCCTGGTGTCCTGGTGCCCCCCTGGTTCACGTTTGCAAGTGGTACCTGGGCCAGGCAGTAGGCTGCTGCGCCCCATGGCTGCTGCCAGAGATAGGCGGGAAGAGGCATATTTCTGTTAGGTTCTTCTGGGATTATTTCGGTATTAAGTTGGAGTTCCTGAAAACAGCATTCTGGGCTATGTTAATAGTTTAGATTCCCTGAGAAATATCTACTGATGTGAATTTATTGGGCTATTGATTTTTCCTAAAGTGCAGACGTTGAAGGTTTTTTGAAGAACTTTGTAGATCTCGTAAAACGAAAGTTGAAGACTCAGTTCACAGTTACTTTGCATCCCCCTTGAGATTCCTTGTAGACTCTGTACTGGGAAAAGCTACTGTCTTCCCTTGGGTCCGCATACTTTCTTCTAATGGACAAACTGGCCACTAGGAAGGAAACTTGGAGGTGACCGGCTGCAGCCCCATCACAGTTGGTCTTGGGGCCTGCTCTGGCATTGCTTGTTGACTGCATACTGGTGTGTGCTCATCGTTGCCTAGGTGGAGACTTGCCATTAGGAGAATTGTTTCGTAACTTTGCACATTAGGTTTGTGGTTTGCTTTGACTCACTGAGCAGTGAGTGTGTTGCACTGATTATTAGGCGAGTTGTTTAACTCACACAGACAAGAGCTGTGCTGTGCATGAAAACTCTGGCTTCTCTTTTGCTCAAGGGGTCAGACCCCTGTGTGGCTCTGCCCTGGGCCTGACCTGGAGGGAGCAGTGGGTTGGAACAGACCTAGACTCTTGTACCTCACAGGCTCTGCAGCAGGACCGCTGTTCAGTGGCCTCGCCTCGGGTGCTGTCCTCAACCTGCCCCAGTGGAGGAGAGGGGAGAGGAGGGAGGAGGGAGGAGGGAGGAGGGAGGAGGGAGGAGGGAGAGCTCTTGGCAGATGCCTTTTGCAGGACCCTTCGGCAGGAGGGAGAGAGCTCATTTGAGTCCTGTTTTTACATCGTGGCAGTTTGTTTGCGTCTTTCCTCTTAGGGTAGAGCATTTCAGCTTTTGTTTTTGCTTTTGCATTTCCTGTGTGCAACTCCTGGAGCAAAACGGATTGCTAAAAATGTCACTTGATGTTTGTTATTTTGTGCCTAGAATAACATTCAAGACCTTTGAAACAGTGAGTCACTAAAATACTTTTAGGAGAAAGAAATGTCGTCTCTGATACTCTTTTTTTTTTTTTTTTTTCTAGAATGTTTCCAGTTGATTTTCTGTTTTTATTTGATTGGGCTGGGGGTGTTAACTCAGTGGTAGAGCACTTGCTTTGCATGCTCAAGACCCTGGGTTCTATCCCCAAGACCACACACACCCATATGCATACACACACACACACACACACACACACATACACACACACACAGTTTCTTTTGTCAATAGTGATGCAATAACATTTTATGTGCCAACATCTTGCATCTCCACTTGTATGCAGAATATTGGGGTTTGAACCCAGAGCCTCTCACGTGCTCAGCAAGCACTCTAACACTGAGCCACATCCTTAGCCCCTGAGTACCTTATTTAAAAAAAAAAAAAAAGTATAGTGATTTTGGAAGAAGGTCATGGCTGAAGAGGAGAGCTGCTGGAAAGTACAACTGGGCCACTTACCCAGTGACCAACCAGCAAACGAGCCATGTGCATGTTTCCATGTGATTGAAGCTTGCACGTGGCCTGCCACAGGGCCGACTAGGGTTGTTCCCAGGGGTTCCCTGGGACCTAGTGTACAGCAGACATTGGGCAGTTATTTGCTGAATAATGGGGCAGCCTGGCATGGAGAGAAAGGGTGGAAAAAGATGGTTGTATAAAATAGAAGAGGGCGATTGGGCTCCCTGTTCCCTGGAGGACTTGTTCACACCAATTGCTGAGCCCTCCTGTAGTTTCCGATGGGTGGTGGGGTGAGAGTGTACATCTCTGAGTCCCTTCAGGGGACAGTGACTGCCGCAGGGTCAGGACCACACTGAGAACCACTGGCATTATTTTCCAGATGAGAAAGGGGTCGTGGGGAAGCGGTGCTCTGCCTGCTCGGCAGCACTGACAGCAGATCTCTCCCGTTTCGGGGAGGAGAACTGCATTGCCATGTCCCCAGACTGGCCAATGCTGTGGTGGTGACCGTGTGCTCACGTCTTTCCTGGGATGCAGCCCTAGCCAACTGGCAATCTTGGGACAGAACAAGAGGACTTGGTTCCAGGCATCAGCCACCCTGTGACCCAATGACATTTGCCACCAATTGAAGGAAGGGGTTCCATTGGGAGCCAGGTGAAGCCCTGTGATTGTTTGGTAGTCACACTCCCAAAGTCCCTCCCCATCTGGGAGATCTCAGCATGGCACCCGGGGAGTCAGCTACCCCACAGATTGCTGGCCACTTGGTGGGGGGCACTCTGAAGCCTCTCATTTGCTCACTACCCTCTCTCTTCTCGGGGCAGGGCTTGGGGCAGAGGGAGGTTCTCACAGCCCTTTGCTGTCCATGGTTTTCTTTTTTGTTGTTTTTAATTTCCCTTCCATGGCACTGCTATCCCACCTACCCAGTTCCTGCCCACCCCAAATACCCAGCCACTGATGGTGCTTAGGTGTCAGGAGCATTCAGTGAGCTTGCAGCTGGCTAAGCAGTGTCTGTGCTCAGGCTCTCCCAGGTGCTATGTGGCTTTGGGTCTGCTCCTTTCCTCTGAGCTTTAGGTTCTGAACCTTAGAAGTGGCCACTGAAAGACGGCCTGCGGGCAGGGCTGGCAGTGGGTGCTGCCTGCATCACAGGTTACTGCCAGAGCTCAGTGTGGAAGGGAGGGGCCCCTGCTCACCTTCACTCCTCTTCTTCACCCTCCCCCAGGGGCTCTCCCAGGGCGCGCTTTGGATTTTGCCTTGTGGCCATTTACTTTAACACAAAGTTGGAAGAATTCATTTTTGGCTAGGCATCTCCTCATCACCAGAACATTAGTAACAACGGAATCTCTTGGTTGGAGGGAAGATGGCAGGGTAGATGGCTTCCTGCCTTGAATGCCATATTTGGATTTCTGAATAGTGATTTCTACAGCAGAAAAGGAAGTGTATCCTATACTCCAGAACCACATGTCGCAGCATCCTTGGGAGGCGGTAAGGACCCACATGGTCCCACTTCCCTGTTGGCACTCACGAGCCCCGGCCTCCAGGGCCAACCTCTGCCAGCTCTCTGGTACACCTGACTCAGTGTGCTCTTGCCTCTCCTTGCACCCATGCATGCCCTCCTCAGGCCACACCCACTTCGACAGCCACCACAGTATGTCTCCCAAGGATGCAGCCGCCCCCCTGCGGCCCCCATGGAAAAGGTCTGAAGGCATGCCTTTTCTTGACTGCCTTGCTACCCGGCTTCACTCCCAGGTCACTGCATCTCCCCAGAAACCATTTCTCAAGAGCCTGCTGAGAAGCCCATTCCAAAGTGTAAGTGTTAGCTGGAGAGGCCCATGCTCCCCAGATTTGGCTGGGGTCTTTGGGCTCACTTTTACAGCCGTTGCCCTTGATGCATTTCAGACCTGCCCTCCCTGCCCCTCTGAGTATTGATGACCATCTGCCTACCTCATCCACCACAGCCCTGCCTGCCCTATTTCTTCCCACTGTTCTCCTGCACCTGGGGTTCTTCCTCTCAGAGGAGAGTTGACCATAGCAGGCAACCAGCTCCATTAGTTTTTCCTTATAGGGAGTTCTCTGCTGCTGGAACCGTGGAGAGCCAGAGCAGGTGGGGGCAGTGTCATGGGCATCTGTGCTCAGCAGGATGGACCCACACCCACACCTCCCCAGGCTCCTGCCAGTCACCAACTGGGAGATGGGGCAACTGCAGTTGTTTCCTGAACTAAATGCAGAGATCCAGAACCTTTGGTACCTGCGGAAGAGGGACATTAGTGTTGGCCTTTTGTGTGCACACTGGGGAGCTGACCCAGGGCCAGTTATGACACAGAGGTCTGAGCTCGTGTTTATGTCAGGTTGGCTTCCTTGGGTAAAAGATTGGGATTTTAAAACCAGACAGTGCTCTGTAAGACTGGATTGAAGCAGTTGTGTATTTTAGCTTTTTTTTTTTTTTTTTTAATGGTCTGGGGCTGGAACCTAGACGCGCTTTACCGCTGAGCTACATCCCCAGCCCTTTTTTATTTTTTACTGTGAGACAGGATTTCACTAAGTTGCTGAGGCTGGCCTCAAACTTGCTATGCTCCTGCCTCAGCCTCCTGAGTTGCTGGGATTACAGGCCTGCACAGGTTATTCTATTTTAGTATTTTAGAACTATCCTTTTTTCATGGTTGGTTTGGGATCATTGCTCTTGGAAGTTCATGTTGAAGATAAAGTGACAAGCAGCCGTTTGAAGCAGCCCAGACTTTACTCAAGCTTCAGGACACATAGTTCTGTGCTAATATTTTTGCTTTGATGAAAAATTTTAAAATACTAAGCTCAACCCCTGCCACAAAGAATACAAAAATATTATTATAAAGAAAGTAGATGTATTTCAATTCCTGCTCTGTGGTAGTGCTTAAATTTGTAAAGAATATTAAACCAAATATGCTTTAAAAGGTAGCCTCAAAAAAATGTGCATAGCTTTGGCTGGGCGTGGTGGCGCACGCCTGTAAGCCCAGCGGCTCGGGAGGCTGAGGCAGGAGGGTCGAGGCAGGTTCAAAGCCAGCCTCAGCACGGGTAACGCACTAGGCAACTCAGTGAAACCCTGTCTAAATAAAATACAGAACAGGGCTGGGGATGTGGCTCAGTGGCTCAGTGCCCCTGAGTTCAATCCCTGGTTCAAAAAAAAAAAAAATGTGTGTTGGTCTCTGGCTTCATAATACGCCTCTTCAAAGCACCCAGACCCGTTTGCAGCTGCAGCCACAGCTCTCGCGCCTCCACAGGCATATCTTCACAACCAAGGAACCCAGAGGTCTGAGGACACGGTGACTAGAGACACCAGTCACAGAATGAAAGCTGTCTTTTAGAAGCCACGGCCATGGTGAATACACCAAGGGCCAGTCTTCCTGGAAGAAAACCAAGTGGCATGTTTTCTTCATGGTCACTTGGTGGCTCTTGGAAATTTCCGTTGAAAATTGTGGCATGGCCCTGCCTCCTCCTTCCCTCCCTAAGGAAGGAGCTAGTGTGACCCCGCACAGGTGGGGGTCCTCCTGGACAGGCCCTCCTGCTTTCTTCAGGCCTGGAGGACCTGTGCTCAGGGCTGCTTGTTTTCCCAGTTGATTGTGTTTTCCTGTTGAGAAACTCAACAGTTTCCATTTCAAATGTAAAATGTGTCTTACAATGTGCTGGAGGGACTTTAAAGTTTCTTTGTTTTCCACTGAGGATACAGTTAAACCACAGGTCAGGTCAGCAGTGGAATCCAGCCCCAGACTGCAGGCTCTGGGCCTCCTCCTGAGCAGAACCAGCCCCAGGCCACCCGGCTTGGGTGTGTTAACATTGCCCCTTCCCCTGTAGAAATTCTGCAATTAAAAATCAGTGTGTATGCTTTGTGTTTCCCAGAGAAACAAAAAGATTGTGTCCAGATCTGCTTTCTTATGACTGTGAGGCCGGTGGTGGTGTGTGCACGCCCTCTGACCCACTGTCCTCCCTCTGGAGAATACTGTTGCCGAGCAGTTACTCCAGGGTGAAAGGCACATTTTTTCCCAGCCCAGAGTAGGTGCTAAGCAAACACGACAGCTATGTAAACAAGAAAGTTGTTCAGCAGGAGGAAGAGCAACCTCGACCCCTTTGTTCCTCTGCTCTGGATGAAATGTGTCTGTTATCGCAGGCCCGCACACAGCAGGGTCTTTGGGAATCACTTACCCACTCTCGTGCTCTTGCCTGTGCTCGAAGATCCCTGGCCTGACTAAGTTTCCTCACTAGGGGGTGACTGGTCACTTGGACTTTGGTGGCCGGAACTGATGGGTCATAGCTTCCCACGACATCCGTAATGTGCCCTACTGGGCACAGATTTGTTCCCCAGCAGGAGAGGCTCATCCTGGGATGGGGTGGATCCCACCGGCCTGTCCCCTTCCCTGTGGCCTTGCTGTACTGGGCACACCCACCTCCTCTCCAGCTGAGATTTGGAATCTTGTAGCAGCTTCGCCTTTCTCCCTCACACTTTGTCTTCTGAGCCAGCTCACTGCAGTCACCTGCAGGATTGTGAGAACCCAGGTTCAACAGAGGCAGGAGTCCCCTGTCGAATGGTCTGGAGAGCTGGCGACAGTGACTATCATCTCAGGCCTCACCCTGCCCCGCTTACATGAGAGGATCAAGACACTCCTTTGTTGGAAAATAACCCAGTGAAAAAGAGTTTAAATCCTTTGTGTACTTGGTCGTGGTCTAAACTATTTGGACGTTGTGAAAGCTACCCCCATAGTTCATTCTTCCTAAGAAATGGCACCCCTTTGTCTTCACCTCAGTTTCCAGGCCCTGCTCAGGAAGCTCAGCCAGTGTCATAGCAACTTGGTCAAAGGTTGTGGTCCCTACCACTGGACCTGACCCCTGAACCTGCAGCAGCACCTCTGAGTGCCAGCGAGGGGTTCCCCAGCCTACTGCCCAGGGAAAGGGAAAGCTGTCTCAAGCGAGTCACGGCAGGAGTGAGTTTCAAGAATTTGGCCATACTACCTGTGGTGCCCTCTGGCATCTTCTGTTTCACTTCATGTTTTAAGCTGTGAAATTGATTTGGGGACGTACTAATGGGTTGACTGTAGTTACGGTTAGCAGTGGAGTGCTGGCCCTCCACCAGGCAGCCAGGGCTGCTTCTGACTCTCTCCAGCTCAGCACCACATCCCTGCCTCTATTTGTGTGTGTGTGTGTGGGGGCGGGTACTGGTGATGGAACTCAGCCTGGTGTGTGCTGGGCAAGCATTCTGTCACTGAGCCATGTCCCAATCCTTTGTATTTTTCATTTTGAGACAGAGTCTTGCCAAGTTGCCCAGGTGGACCTCAAGCCTCCTAAGTGTCTAGGATCATAGGTGTGTGCCACCACAACTGGCTCTGCGTTCTCTTTTTCATGGCCAGATTTACACTGTCTGGTGGACTCCGTTCAGGCCTTCTCTCATGAATTTCTTCTGGATCTCTCAAAAGTAGCCCTTGGTGTGGTCGGCATTCAGTTCTCTCTGCAGGCAGGCTCTACTTCCCTTTGTCTTTTGTAGGGGGGCCTGTATTGCTGTTCAGCTCCACACTCACCCTCTTCTGCAACTCGCCAGGCCTGGGCTGGTTGAAGTCTCTCAGGCAAGCTGTGTTCAACACGGCGGGGGGCAGGCCTTGGGTCTGGACTTGGTTTTTAACCTAGGTCCATGGAGCAGGTGCCTTTGGTTGCCAAGCTCCCAACTTGGAGAGGACAGGTGTGTGCCATCCTCTGGCCTGTGCTCATGGAGATGTGGTTCCTCCAACAAGCAGAGCCTGCCTTCTGTGGGAACACTAGCTCTTTTATAATAGGAGATAAAAAGGGTATAACATCAGAGGAAGAACAATGAAAAATGAGACCCCCTCTCCCATGGCATGCCAGTTCCTGCCCTGAGGATTCTAGCAGGAAGCGACCGAGGGATTTTGGTATGTGTGTTATCGTTGAGAAGAGGTCTCTCCACGTTGCCCAGAACACCTGGGCTCAAGTGATCCTCCTGCTTCAACTTGCTGCGTACTGCCCAGGCAAGTTTTTGAAGTCAGGTTGCCCCCTGGATTTTCCCTGAAGCACTCTCCTGGATGGGGTGGGTAATTTGGAAGGAGGTGGAGGAGTGTTGGGGCCAGGAGAGAGGATGGCTATCTCTTCAGAACACGTTGCCAAGCACTGTGGCACATGCCTAACGATCTCAGCAACTCAGGAGGCTGAGGCGGGAGGTTCCCAAGTTTGAGCTCAGCAACTTAGCAAAACTCTGTCTCAAAATAAAAAAATGAAAAGGCCAGGTGTGGTGGCACATACCTGTAATCCCAGCAGCTCGGGAGGCTTAAGGCAGGAGGATCATAAATTCAAGGTCAGCCTCAGCAATTTAGCAAGGCCCTAAGCAACTTAATGAAACCCTGTCTCTAAATGAAATTTTTTTTAAAAAGGAGGGAGGGCTGGGGATGTGACTCAGTAGTTAAGTACCTTTGGGTTCAATCCCCAGGACCCTAAATAAATATATAGGACTAGGGATGTAGCTCAGTGGTAAAGTTCCCCTGCATTCAAATTCTCAGTACCCCCTCCAAAACAAACAAACAAAAAACCACCTTGCTGATTAGCCTTTTAATCATTATTGTGAAGCCCTTCTGTCACTGATCCCAGATGGTTCAGGTACACATCCAGTGAGAAGGGGAGCCTCTTTGACAAGAAAACCCCTTTCCCTGCTTCCTAGCAACCTCCCACTCCAGGTACCCCTGAAGCACAAGTTCTCCTCCAGCCCATTGTTTAAAAATAGTCCAGGCTCCATCCACAGCCCCCCCCCCCCAAAGTTGGAGGGCTAGTGTGTGACAGTGGCCTCTTCCTCCTAGGCCTGAGTGGTTTAGCAGATGCCAACCAGCCAGCCCTCTGTGTGCCCCTGCTCTGCCCCGCCACCTGGGCCAGCCAGCTCTTCCAGAGGGTGAATCACTTTTACAAGCCCCACTGGCCTGAAAGTCTTCCTTTGGTCTTGTGGTGACTTGCTGCCCTGATGGAGAGGCTGTGAGCACATCTAACAAGCAGCTCTGCTGGGCTTCGGCTTTCCAGAGGGGTGTGAGCTGGACCTAGGGTGACGGCACCACTCAGGTGGGAAGCTGGTGGGGACGGTTGGTGGTCCTCAAGGCGAGCGCTGTGCCTGCCCGTAGTAGGTGCTGGCTTGTCAGAAACAGAACACTGATGCAGGGCGAGGCCTGCCTCCTGCCTTGTATTCTGCCTGGTTGAATTTCCCCTAGGGTACTGCCCCCTGGGGTCCCTGCCTCGCAGCAGTTCTGCTGCCTGTGAAGCGAGGGCATGGGACGCCCTGAGGACACCAGAGTGAAATGGGCAGGACCTGCAGGGTGTGGACGCACCGTGTCAGGACGGGTCCTAGCTGCTGCTGCGCTGTCCTCACCGCCTGGACAGGGGAGGCGCATGTGTGACAGAGGCTGACACAGTGTTCAGCACACAGAGGGGACTCGTGCACTTGCCTGGGGAGGAAGTAGGTGGGATTTTAGGTTCTAAATCAATGACATTCTGTCTTTGCCTGAACCAGGGTAGTTTCATATTTTTGTCCCAAGATTTCTTGGGTCCTCAGGAGCCTCTGGTGGGCTATTAGACTACCTATGGCTGTGACTTAAGAGTGAGAGCATTGGTGAGGTCACCCGCACCGGGGCCAGCTGTCTCCTTCCAGCCATCGGAGCACTCACTGGGTGGAAGTTGCCCCATGAGGCAGAGCAGTGACTGTGGGAGGCTAGTTGATGCCTTTGGCCATGCCTGAGGTACAGGAGTTGGCCTGGCCTTGTCTGGGGGTCCCAGTCCTCAGCTGGTGACTCCTTCTGGCCCTGACACCTGGTAAGTGGGTGGGTTAGGGTTAGGGTTAGGGTCTGTGTTATGCCCATGGTGGTGGTATGAGTGTGTTCACTAGAGTAAGCCCTCGTTACCATCGCTTCTTTTTTCATTTTGTCTCTGGAAGTGAAACTGGAGCAATGATTCATTCACATCTCCAGAAGTCCTTGTTTTTAACCTCAAGGTCAGTACCACCCAGTAACAGGAAAGAGACGCTTCCTTGGAGCAGACTGCCATGGGGACAGCGGGTTTGAGAGGCTCAGACACCTGCTAGTCCTGCCATCGACTTGAGCCTGTGGGGGAGGGGTTGACCATATGACCTTGACCGAGGTCTGTGGCACCCATGACCTGCTTTGTCCATCTGTGGATGGTGATGAGAACCCTTCCCTTCCAGTGCTGGCGAGAAGGGGAGTGTGGAGGACTCCCCCACCATGCCGGTCTCTGGGCTCCACAGCAGCGCTGTCTCAGGTCTCCCTTTCTTCCCTTGTGGCTGGCTGGCTCTGGTCTGTCAGGTGGGGAAGGGCCGAAGTTGGTTGGTGTCTTCAGAGGTGACTCTTATAGGAAGGACAAGGGCCCCTCAGGAGGCCTTGCATGCTCTGCTCATGCCTGAAGTTAGCTTCTCCTTAAGTCCTACGAGATACCTGAGTCATTCGAGTGTCCCTTGGTTTTTAAGCCTCCTTTGTTGAGAAGTAGTAGCTGTCCACTCACTGGTGGCAATACTTCTGGAGTATTTCTCAGCAATGTTTGGGTGACAGCAGGTGGCATATACTAAACGCTTACCAACACGTTTACTGTGCTGTGACTTCACATGGAGTCCCGTGTCCAGCCTTCTGGCAGCCTGTTGAAGTCAGGATAGCTACTGCCATTTTACACTGAGGGGTCTTGGCTTCCATCCGAGACGTGGGTAGGGGAGGCATGGTCGTGGCGCTGTCCTGGTCTGGCTGTGGCAGTCAGCATCGCTCATTTCTGCACATATCCCGGCCATACCACCTGGCGGGAGAGCCACAGAGAGCCACCGACAGTGTTCTTTGTCCCTTATGCTGCAGGCAAGCTGAGACCCAGAAGGTCCTGCTGTCGACACAACAGAAGGCTGCCTCTGCTCCCCTCTGCCTTCCTCCAGCACTGTCCCCCAGCCAGGTGCCCTGTGGGACAAGATCCTGCAGGACCGCAGGTGGAGTGCGCAGGGAGGCTTTCTGGCCTGGAGCTGAGCCGCCCGCATTCTGCAGCTGCACTCCCTCCGCCCACAGCCTGGAGCAGTTAAATCCAACCCAGCTCCAGGCACTTTCTTTCAGGAAGCCGAAGGTGGGCAGGGGCTTCCTGGGTATGGAGGTGAGGGCTCGAGCTGCCTGCTCTGGAGCTGGCGATGGCCATGTGGAGGAGACACCAGAGTAGTGTGGAAGAAAAACAGGTGCAGTCACTCATCAGTGGTAGCTATATAAATTATCTGTTGACATAATATTTTAGATAAATTTGTTTACTAAAACCTTTTTTTTCTTCCTTTTCATTTTTTTGGTTGTTTTTTGTCTGTTTTGTTTTATTTTTGGTGGTACTGGGGGTTGGACCTAGAGGTGCTCTACCTCTGAACTATATCCTCAGCCCTTTTTATTTTATTTTGAGACAGGGTCTTGCTAAGATGCTGGGGCTGGCCTTGAATTTGAACTTGCAATCTTCCTGCTTCAGCCTCCAAGGTTGCTGGGATTACGGGCAGTGCTACCACGCCCAGCTTAACTAAAAGTATTTTTAAATTGCACCTGTGCCTTCCATTGGGTTCTTTTGTCAGTACTGGCCCAGGGAGCCTGATGTCCTCCAAAGACCTAGAGGAAGAGGGTGGAAGGGACAGTTTTCCTCTGCTCCCTGTGAGGGCTTGAACAACAAACGTTGTTGTCAACTGAAGTGACCAGATCTAAGCACCCCACCAAAGGAACTCCTGAGTGAGTCATCTGCTCCTGTGTGTTGCCAGTACTTGAAGAATTACCTTAAAAATGATGCGAACTGTCTCCTCTCGCCCTCTGGTCAGGCATCCCCTTTTGGTGTGGATGGAGTGAGTAGTTGCTGGTGTTGCAGAACTCACTCGTCAGTGTTGTGCATTTCCTAACAAGCACTTACTGCGACCCCTGCATGTTCATTATTGGGCCAAGTGCCCGAGTCCAATTGAATAAGGCTCTCCTTTTTGGGGCCTTAAGGGGACAATAAATAGAACCCTTTTTCTCTCCCCTGAATTCTGAAAGTTGGAAGACAGAGAGATAGATGGAGACCAAAGTTTCACTGCAGTTTCTGGGATAGCCTTGCTTTGAAGGGTGTGGTGTGCTGGAGAGCCCAGTGAGCTTACTGAGGCTGAGGCCCCGGGGACCCTGATGGGCGTTACTCTTAGTCCAGGCTGCCCCATGCCTATCATATGGAGAACACTGAACCTGTCAGTGAGACCAGTGCACACCGAGAATCCCCCCAGCTGGCTGATTCCCTGTCTCATGGCCATGTCACCAGCCCTCCTCCAGCATGACCACCATCTCCACCCCAGATGATAGGTCGGTGATGCCTGCTTCTACATTTATGTAAACAGAATGCATGTGCAATGTGCCTTCCTGTGTCTTACTCCTTTCTCCACCATGAGGTTAGCTGGTCTCACTGAAGCCCAGTGCGTCTTGGGCTCATTGTGTACAGCTGCTGCTCCCCCAATTCCGCTATGCACAGGCCCTCAGACAGCACTGCCCAGAATGTTCCAGTACTTGTCTTATAGACTGAGGGCCTGGGGAGTGTGGGAGGGTCAGCAGTGACTGTGAACAAGCAGCTGTGGGAGGGCCCACCTCACTTGCATCCTTGCCACTGCTCCACATCTCCAGTGTCCTCCCTGGTCACTTAGGCAGGGGGCTGGTTGTGACTCACTGTGTTTTTGTTTTGTTTTGTTTTGTTTTGTTTTTTTGGTACTGGGGATTGAACCCAGGGGCACTCGACCACTGAACCACATCCCCAGCCCTATTTTGTATTTTATTTAGAGACAGGGTCTCACTGAGTTGCTTAGAGCCTTGCTAAGTTGCTGAGGCTGGCTTTGAACTCATGATCCTCCTACCTCAGCCTCCCAGGTGCTGGGATTACAGGGATGTGCCACCACGCCGGGCTCACTGTGTTTTTAATGCCTGGTTTCCTGATGACAAAGGCAGTTGAGCACCTTGCGTGTACTTGCCGTCCATGTGGGTGTCAGCTGTTATGTCTCCAGTTCTGATTGGTCCTTACCAGTTATGCACATACAAGCAAGATGGTTCTGTCAGATTGGAGGCCTAACCCTCAGCACAGCCTGGCTTCTTCATAGGGCAGGGTGCTGTGGGCCCAGCACCCTGTACCTGACCTCTTCTGCAGCTGCCCAGAGCCTCGCTGCAGACTGCACCCAGCCCAGGCTGGCACAGGGCAGCTTGCCAGCCTTTCATCGAACTTTGGATGCTCACCCCCTTCGACCCAGCAGTTCCAGTTCTCAGTCTGTTTCGTCGCATAAGTGCACAGAGGCCGGCGTGGGGTGTGAATCAGCACAGTGTTGTCTGAGAGCCAAGGACAGAATCCATTCAGCTCGGAGCCTGACTGCTGGTGGCATGGTCTACCATTCAGCCATTGGCTGCACTCGCGTGGGGAATGCTCACAGTGATCACTAAGATGAAAAGACAAGCAAGGCTGGGCAAGTGGCCACACCTGTAATCCCAGCTACTCGGGATGCTGAGGCAGGACGATTACAAGTTCAAGACCAGCCTGGGCAAGTTAGGGAGACCCTCTCTCAAGAACGAAAAGGGCTGGGGATGTAGCTCAGTGATAGAGCATTACCCTAGCATGGGCAAGGCCTTGGGTTCCATCCCTAGCACCTCAAAAAAACCAAAAACAAAAACACATCAGCTCTACCATATAGGAGTTATGAAGGATTTTCACTTTCCATTGCATTTTTTCAGTGTTCAGATTTTTGAGATTGTTTTACCTTTGTTGTTGAGAAAGAAAAAAAGGTACATGTGTTTTCGTCAGCCCTGTCCATGGTGGCAGTAGAGTTGATAAACAAGGGGTCATATGAGCAGAACTCCGTGTCAGAGAGCATTTGGTGTTGCAAACTTCAAATCCTGTTTTCCCTCTGTTTTCACATGAATAGTTCTATGTTAAGTAGCACAGAGGACTTTCAGTGTGGAAATTGTTAGGAAGAAATGAAACACCAGGTTGCTTTTAGCTCTACTTGACTGGACTATTTTTAGCTTTTGCCTTATTAAGAGTCGGTAGAGCACTGGCAGTGTGATCAGATGACAGACATGGCTGCCATCTATGGAGCCTCGTGGTGTTTCAGGCCCCTTCAGTCCCTGCTTTACACACAGGGTGACATTTATCCACCCAAGAAGGAAGTCAGTCTGCAGTAGGTGAGGAGAAGTGAGAGAGGCCCAGGAAAAGTTGTCCAGTTAGTGGCCAAGCTCAAGTTAAACTAGATTGCCTGGCTCTGCGGCCCTGTGCTTCTGCGGTAACTCAAGGCCCTCCGCCCACCTCCTCGCCTTCAGCCTGGCATTGCTGTCCGTAAGGTATTAGCCAGGTGAGCACGCTGTTAAAGAGTCCTGAATCCTTATATTACAGTTCTTCCCAATACTCTCAAGTCACTCCTGTACTACAGCGTCCTGACGCGTCTAAAGAGTGGGGGATGAGGAATAAGTGGGCCATCTGTAGACCCCTCCTAGGGCTGCAGCTCTGAGCCCAGTGTATGTTAGATAAGCAGATATTACCCACCCCGACTTTCTTAGGTTGACTGTAGTCATTTTGGAACTGCCTCAAAGTGTCACCCTCCATGACCTTGACTCTGTGTGGGTGATGTGTAGAGACTTGCCCATCTCGTGATGAAATTAAACCCTGACAGAAACCCCTGCTAAGTTGGGATCCCAGCTGCTGCTGCAAGTGACATTTGAAAGAGGGCTGGTTGATGTGCACATTTGTCAGCAACAGGCAGATGGCGGTTAGTCCTGGCTGAGGGGTGAGCTGAAGATCTAAGAATGAAATATTAGCACCTGGCAGACCACTTTGGAAGAAGGTGGAGTCTTCATGTGGCTTTGTCCTGCTTGGGTTTCTGCGGAGACACAGCGTGCGAGCAGGCCCCCCCTTTCTCTCTGGGTGGAGGGACTGCGGCCCTTGCCGGTTGTCCAAGAACGCGGCTGCTGCTGGTAGCCACAGGCATGTATGCAGAAATCGTTTATGAGGGCTGGGGACATAGCTCAGTTTAGAGAGTGCTTGCCTTGCAAGCACAAGGCCCTGGGTTCAAATCCCCACCACTGCAAAAAAAAAAAAAAAAAAAGAAGAAGAAGAAATCGTTTATGATGTCACCTCAGTGAAGAGGTGACGAGTAGATGAGCCTCTGGCCTTTTCCAAGCAGCAGTGGGGCTTTCACCACTGACCTTTCAGGTTGCTGTCACACGTTTGTAGGTCACATTGAGTTACCCCAGTTTTCCAGTTTGAGGCACTTGGCTGTGAAGGTGGGCTTCTGCTTCCTGTGGCTGGACAGGGTGCATGTGAAAACCTATGTGTCTGGTGTGGGTAGAGGTGCGGAGCACCTGCGTCTCCCCCCACTCCCCACCCCCCGCTAGGACGACTGTGAAGTGGCTCGGCCACTGTGGGGAACCATTTGACCATGTCTGCAGGGTTAAATATAGCACAGGTCCTACAGCCCAGCCGTTTTACCAGAAGAGGACTCCAGCACGTGTCCAGGAGACACGTCTGAGAATGTTCACAGCAGCATTGTTTACCAAAGCTAGAATTCTGGAAACAAACCAGTGTCCATGGCAAGTGAGCAGATAAATAAGAGAGGTATTGTGGAATCTGTGGAGGGCACAGGTACTGACATGTCAGTGAGCTAAACCTCAGACCTCCTATGGGGGAAACTGCGAGAGTGTGTCTCCCCTGTGCGATGTTCATGTGGAGTTGCAGACCTACAGACGGAACCCCACGTGCAGATACAGACCGTCACAGGGCGGTCAGCACGAACCCTGAGCAGATGTCGATGCAGCTCCTGCATGCACCTTCAGCACCTTCAGAGCCCTGTTTAAACTGTAATTTAATTACGGGTTCAGTTCCTCAGCCTTAGGAGCCACCGTCGCTTCTGTGTTGCTGAGATGTAGACCATTCCATTCTTGTGGAACCTTCTGGAAAAGGCATGGGTTTGAATCATCATCTGTACTTTGTATATGTATAATATGAAATCTTTAAAATTTTTGTTTTGAAATGTAGTTTTATTCAACCATAAAAAAAGGAAATTATGTCATTTGCAGGAAAGTAGATGGAACTAGAGATCATTATGTTAAGTGAAATAAGCCAAACTCAGAAGGTCAAGGGTTGTATGTTCTCTCTCACACGTGGAAGCTAGAGAGGAAAAGGGAGATCAGTAGAGGAAAGGGGTTGGGGATGAGAGGAGGGGAGGGAGGGAGAAGTGTAAGGGAGTGATCTTGACCAAATGCTGTTATATTGTGTGTGGGTATGAATATGTAACAACAAATCCCATCATTATGTACAGCTATCATGCACCAATAAAAAAGTTAGGGAAAAAAATTTTGTTTTGAATTGGGTACCATAGCACACTCTTGTAATTCCAGGTACTTGGGAGGCTGAAACAGGAGGATTTGCAGTTCAAGGTCAGCCTAGGCAACTGAGCAAGATCCTGTATCAAATTTAAAAAATAATAAAAGGGATGGGGATACAGTTCAGTGGTAGAGCACCTCTGGGTTCGATTTCCACTTCTACCAAAAAATAAAGATTAAAGAAATAATTTTTAAAATTTCAGTACTATAAAATCTTTAAAGAGACACATTTACAAACTATGTGGTGTGGTTTTGTGAGAAGTCAGGGAGCAGTGGGAGAAAGGGGAAAATCTGCCCAGGACAGCAGCAGTGTGGGAACCCCTCTCCGGCCTCACTCTCCGCCCCAGCAATGGCTGTGCGGGGCAGGGGCAGCACTGTGCGCTCCTTGGCTGTGTGCAGCGCTGCAGGATCACTCTGACAGCAGTGTTCCTGCGAATGCCATCTGCTGCCCCATCCCCTGCTACCGCTGGCCATCACAAAGGTGCTTCTCCAGCACCCAGCTTCATGATTTGAAGGACCTTGAACATCACCTGACACCTGTGCCACCAACCTTTTGTTCCAAGGAGAAGTTGATAAAGAGCCTCATGTCAAAATCTGGCCTAGTTTTGCCACCACCCTTGATTTCCAGAAGTGAGCAGATGGGTTATCGATTACAAAGACTGTCCTTTCTCCACCTGCTGTATTGCATCTGTGCCTGGCTTCTTTGTGGCCACTGAATACCCCAAGGAGAGAGCTTGGCTGGTGATGTCACACTGCCTGTGGGTGCCACCATGGCTTCCCCGCTGTTCCCCAAGACAGATGTGGCTGCAGGGCAGAAGTGAGGAGAGTGCTCTCACCTTCCTGGGTCTGCAGCTCACAGGTAGAGCTGCCCCTCGTGGTCCCTGCGTCAAAGTCTGGGCCAGCCTGCCCTTGCCTGCCTAGGTCATGAAGGCAGGGTTGTGAGTCTGGCCAGCTCCTCAGCCCCACACCTGCCCCAGGCTCTGACCAGACTGCACGTCCTGCCCTGGCTTCCCTGTTAGTGTTTGCCTTGCTGTCCCTGCTTCTACTTTTGTGCAGATATGTGGGTTGACCTAGCATCCCACCTGGCCTGCCGGCCTACCTGGTGAGTGATGTGCATATTTCCTAGGGATCTTGTGAGGCTGGTGTCTGAAGGGGTAGGATGGGGCAGCAGTAAGATGGGTACTGAAGTTATATCCAAGAGGGAGGTGGATTAACAGGCACATGGAGGAAAAGAGTGGGCCTTTGGGAGGCTCTCATTTACTTAGGAGAGAGAGGTAAGTGTTCAGTGCTGCAGAATAACCTGGTAAATGTCGGTAAGCACTGCTGTCTGGTATTGAGCAGGTACCCTGTGCTCAGCACTTGGCTAATTACAGATGCTCCTTGACTTAACCATGGAGTTTAACCCCAGCAAACCCATTGCACGTTATAACATAAGTAAAACATGCAGGCGAGGCACTTAACTTAGACCACAGCCTAGACCTGCCCACAGTGACCGTGCCCAGGACACTTTCCTTAGCCTGCAGTTGGACAGCATCATCTAACACATGGCCCGCTTTATAATAGAGTGTCAAGCATCTCATGCAATCTATTGAATACTCACACTCACAGAACGCTGTCCACGTGGTTCCTGCTGGTTGCTTCTCTTGTAAAGGTGTGGTTGGCCCGGGGCTGTGTCTGGCTGCCTGGCCCAGAGCTATGGCTTGCTGGCTTGCCCAGCCTGTACCACACATTGCAGGCCAGGACAGCATCATAGGTGACGTTGGTTTCTCCTGCATGCATTCACCACAAGCACAAACCCATTGAATTCACATCCCTTCAAGGACAGTCGTTCCAGCCCCACTTTCAGGACAAAGCAGGTAAAGATTTAGAGGAGTAACTTCTAAGTATTTCAGCCCAGGCAGTCTGACTGTGTGCATGCCATGTTAACGCGAGCTGTAAATGGGGCCACCCAAGCGGGCAGAAGCAGGAACGGAGGGATGCTGGGAAGTCACACCGTCCCAGTTCACCTGCTCCAAGTCCCAGGGATGTAGGCTGGTGCTAAAAGCCCCTCCTGACCCTGGGAGCCAGTCCAGGTGACCAGCCAGGTGCGCACTGCTTCCTGGAGACCTGTGTCCCATCTGGGCCCCAGGAAGGACTTCAGGCAGCTCTGGTCAGTACCTACTGTCCTGACTCTGGCCTCTTCTAAGTGCTGTAGGCTCCTGGGTAACTTGCACAGGGCAGATGGTTTCTCTGATCCTACTTGGCCACCTGAAAGGTCTCTGACCAAAAAGAATTGGACTTTGGCCTTACTAGGTCATGTGGAATACTAATGGACTTGGCTGCAGTTCTATGGTGCAAAGTGCCGTGTCATCCATCTGTGTGTGTGTGTGTGTGTGTGTGTGTGTGCGCGCGCGCGCGCACGTGCATGTACACTAGATCATTTATTTGGAGGAGGTTTTTTCCTGAAAAATTCGATGGAATGCTTTTTATTTTTAAAAATGCAGATACTTACTTTTCCAATTGCATAGGATGGTGTTTTATTCTTTAACTGTCAGCCAATTTTAGATATTCTCTGTGAACCTTTACTATTGCTGAAAGAAGCAGTCTCTTTTCTGGTGCATATTCTGGTTGGTGGATTTGTCATTGAGCATCTTCCCTGGGGTCAGGTACAGTGTCACCACTGGGACAACAGGCATGAACAACCCAGGTGCTGCCCTCAGGACACTAGCATTCTTGTGAGGAGACAAATGCATGATTTAATTAACAAGATGGTTTCAGACTCTGGGAAGTTGTGGTAAAGGGTGAGAAGGAGGGAGAATACCCAGCTCCACTGAGATAGAGTTCATCTATCATGCGGTCCACTCATTTTAAATGTGCACTTGAACGTCCTTTTAATAATTCACTGGAGCTGGGCATGGTGGCGCACGCCTGTAATCCAAGCAACTCGGGAGGCTGTCAGGAGGATCGAGAGTTCAAAGCCAGCCTCAGCAACTTAGCGAGGCCCTAAGCAACTCAGTGAGACCCTGTCTCTAAATAAAATACAAAATAGGGCTGGGGATGTGGCTCAGTGGCTGAGTGTCCCTGAGTTCAATCCCTGGTTCCAAAAAAAATAATAATAATAATTCACTGGGTTGTGCAATTAGCACGAGATTCTAATTTTAGAATGTTTGTCTCCACCAGAAGAATCCCCAAACCAGTCAGCTGTCACACTCCCTCCTACCCCCAACAGTCTTATACAACCACAAGTTTACTTTCTGTCTCTATAGGTCTGCTATTCTGGACATTGTAGATAAAAGGAATCATACAATATATGGTGTTTTGTGACTGGCAACCATCACTTAGCACAGTGTTTTCAAGATTCATCTATGTTTAGATGAGTCAGTGTTTAATTTCCTTTTTATTACTGAATAATATCCCATTATATGAACATAGCACATTTTATTTATTCATTCATGGACATTTGGATATTTGCATTGTTTCCACCTTTTAGCTCTTATGAAAAATGCTGCTTTGGACTTTCCTGTATAAGTCTTGTGGATATATGTTTTCATTTCTCCTGGGCATATGCTTAGGAGTAGAATTGCTAGGTCAGCTGGGCACGATGGCGCACGCCTGTAATCCCAGAGGCTCAGGAGGCTGAGTCAGGAGGATCGCGAGTTCAAAGCCAGCCTCAGCAACTTAGTGAGGTCCTAAGCAACTCAGTGAGACCCTGTCTCTAAATAATATATAAAAAAGGTCTGGGGATGTGACTCAGCGGTAGAGTGTCCCTGAGTTCAATTCCTGGCACCAAAAGAAAAAAGAATTGCTGGATCCTATGTGAAGAGCTGCTGGATGCCCCCCAAAGCAGCTGTACTATCTTACACACCCACCAACAGTGTCTGAGGCTGCCAGTTTCTCCAATCCTCACCAATGTTTGGCATTTTTATTTTTTTCTTTCTTTTTTTTATTTTTATTATTTATTTTTTATTTATTTATTATTACATTTTTATTTTTATTTCTTTTCTTTTTTATTATACCTGGGTATGAGGTGGCAACTTCCATGTCCCTAAGGAGCAGTGCTGTTGACTGTCTTCCCACGTGCTTATTACCAAATTGTGCATCTTCTTTGCAGAAATGCCTTTTCAAGTCCTTTGTTCATTTTAAATTGGGTTATCACTCTATTGTTGGATTGTAAGAATGCTTTCAATTTCTCTCTCTCTCTCTCTCTCTCTCTCCTGTTTCTTTCTCTTGCTCTTTAAAAAATATTTTTAGCTGTAGATGAACACATTGCCTTTATCTTGTTTATTTATTTATTTTTTTGTGGTGATGAGGATTGAACCCAGAGCCTCATACATGCCAGGCGAGCACTCTGCCACTGAACCACAACCCCAGCCCTTGGCTCTTTTTCTTTGCTTTGCTGGGAGTCAAATGCATGCCAATTTCTATATAAAATCCCTTATCAGATATATGATTTGCAGATTTTTTCTCCCATCCTGCAGATCATCTTACCACTTTCTTGATAGGACTATTACAGAAAAAAGTTTTCGATTTTGTTGAAGTCCAGTTTATCTGTTTTTACTTTTGTTGCTTATACTTCTGGCATTGTGTCTTAACAATACATGGTCAAATACAAGGTCACAAAAATTCCAGTGTTTTCTTCTGAGTTTTATGGTTTCAAGTCTTGGGTTAGGTCTTGCATTCACTCGCTCATTTTTACAGATGATGTGATACAGGGGCCCAGGTTCATCTTTTGTATGTGATGTTTCATCATCCCAGCACCATTTGTTGAAGAGACTGTTCTTAACCCCACTGCATGGTCTTGGCTTCCTGGTTGAAAATTAGTTGGTTGAAAATCATGCAAGTTTATTTCTGGACCCTCAGTTCTATTCCACTGATCCACATATCTGTCTTCACATCAGTCCATGCTGTCTTCATTAGCATGGCTCTCTAACAGTTTTAGATTGAGAAATGTGAGTCCTCCCAGCTTGGTTCTTCTCCAGGACTGCTTTGGCTATTCTGGATCGCTTATATTTCCATACTGAGTTTAAAATGAGCGTGCCAATTCCTACAGGAGAGTCAGCTGGGGTTCTCATGGGAGCCATAAGCTGTCACACAGGGAGTGTTAACCTGATAACAGTAAGCCTGGATCCATGGAAGAGGACACCCTTCCATCCACAAAGGTTGTCTTTGATTTCTTTCAGCAATATTTTGTAATTTTCAGTGTGTAAGTCTTGCATTTATTTGGTTAAATCTATGCCTAAGTATTTTATTCTTTTTGATGATATTATAGATGAAATAGTATAAATTGTTATATTTATTTATAAATAATATATTATAATTTATATTATTTATAATGATTATAATATAAATTACATGTAATTATTATATGTTATAACAATATAGTCATTTTATATTATAATAATATAAATTATAATATTTATAAATGTAAGTATTGTAATATCAAGTACTATTTGTTGATATAAATGCAATTTTTAAAACTTTCATTTTGGAATGTTCATTGCTACTATAAATAAATGCAATTTGGTTTTTGTGTTTTGGTCTTGTCCTGTGACTTTCCTGGGCTTATGGGTAGTAGTAGTTGTTTTGTTTGCTCGCACTGCTGGGATGGACCCAGCTTCTCAGACATGCTAGGCAAGTGCTCTACTGTTGCGCTGCCCCTGCATCTTGGTTCTGTTTTCCAGTGGATTGCTTGAGGGCTTCCATACACATCACATTGTCTACAAATAGTTTTGCATGTCCACTTCCAATCTGGATGCCCTTTATATTCTCCTGCCTAATTTCCCTGCAGTAACCTGCAGTGCAGTGTCAGATCAGAACAGTGAGAGCAGACCCCCTGGTCTCATCTAGATCGTAGCAGGAAGGCATCCAGCCTTTCGCCATGGCACAGAGGGTTTGAGCACCTTTTTTCTAGTTCAGTCTCCACTACTAGCTTTGGGGCTGGCCCTTGTCACTTGAGGCAATTCCCCACTCTAAAGGACAAGGAGTTGGACTTAGAAGGCCCTCCTTGCTAATTTTCCATCCCGCACTTATGTGATTCTACCTGTGTTCCTTCTTCATAGCTAGTTGCCTTGGACATGGGTTAAATCATCAAAGTGAAAGGACACTTAGACATATTTGCAAGTCCTTTCTCCATACCCACTTTGACTGTTTTTGGTGTCCCCATTCTGAACAACCTAACCTAGATGGAAATTGCAGAAGTTGAAGCATGTGAGCAGAGCAGAGATTGTTTTTCCTTTGTATGGTCCTGACAATAGAACCCAGGCCTTGCTCCTGCTAGGCAAGTGCTCTGCCTCTGAGCTCCACCCAGCCCCAGAGATGTCTCAGTGGGTGCATGTTTCCTTTCCTTTTATCCCTGATCAGAGAGAGTTCCAACTCTCTGAGGACACTGCTCCTTCCCCAGCAGCTCAGCAGCCACAGCCTCCTGGCACCACCCTCTAACCGTCAGTCCCTCTGTGTTCTCAGACTCCCAGCGCTCTCACCTCTCCTCCTTCACCATGAAGCTGATGGACAAATTCCACTCACCCAAAATCAAGAGAACACCATCAAAGAAGGGAAAGCCTGCTGAGGTGTCTGTGAAGATTCCAGAGAAGCCTGTGAACAAAGTAAGCTGCCTCTCCAGGTGTCTGTCCTGCCCTGTCCTGCGGCCCGCGGTCGGAGTGGTGCTGTTTGTAGGTGTGCTCCCTGGGCCTCCTTTAGACGGTGCCATGTGAGTCAGCTAGTTCGCTAGGACGGTCCTCCCTTCTGAGCCGTGTCTTCCTCTGGGCACTGTGCTCACACCCTGGATGCTGCCTCCTGCCCGGGGTCCCCACATTACCCCGGGCACACTCACATGGGAAGTTTGTGATGTCCAGGATGCCCACCATTCGGCTTAGGGCTCTGAAACATGCAACCCCTGGGACCCAACCAGAGACGTCCTCGTGCTCTAGCAACCTCAGCAGGGCCAGCCAGCCAGGATGTTGAGCCGCTGTTGCTTTTCACCAGCCCCTTTCAGCTTGCCACGGCCATTTCAATTTCTGTAGGAATCCAGGTTTCCTCTCTTCCAGGAGGCAAGAGACAGATTTCTGCCAGAGGGCTACCCTATCCCCTTGGATCTGGAGCAGCAGGCAGTAGAATTTATGTCCACCAGTGCTGTGGCTTCCAGGTCTCAGAGGCAGAAGGTCAGTGTGACATTAAGAACAATTGGTTTTGCCTTGCCTTCTACTGCAGAATCCTGGCCCATGGTTTGGGGATGAGAAAACCTCTTGCAGTGTCATTGTTTCTGACTGGGTGGTGACTGGGCTGAAGTGTACAGAAGAATGCACAGGGCCTTGGATAAGGGGAGTGTTTATCCAAGCTCTCCTGGTTTGTGGAGAGAATTCAGTACTCCACAGAAGTTTGGGGTCCTCTCCAGGGTTGGTGTGGGTGTGCTGCTTGGGCACGGTGGGTTCAGGGGTATGAGGGCGAGCCTCTCGCGAGCAGCTGTTCTTTCCTTAAATTGCTGAGACGAGGTGAGTAGTTCAGTAGCGAGGCTTGGAAAGCCTGGGGACACTGTCCTAACCATTTGCAAGGTTTGGGGTGGGGCAAGGCCAAGTGCTCTGGGGACCTGGACTCTGTTGCCAACAGTGCTGCGGCCTTTTCCTGGCCCGTGCTCGGTGCTTGACACATGTTCTCTTCCTTAATCTTCATAGCGGCTGTAACAGGTGAAAATCTGTTTTGCTGTGAAGGAAGCTGGGTCTGTAGAGATAGGAATCATTCAGCCAGTCACCCAGCGGTAAAGGTGGTGAAGTCGAGAGTGGGCCCAGGCTGTCCTGCCAGCCTGAAGTATCTATGCTACATTTCTTTTTTTAAGAAAGGAAGACAGAGTTCATTTTTTAATGTCTCACACACTTAAATACTGATCCTGTTATACTTAAATAAAATAAATTAACTACGTAAAGTGAAAGCAAACTTTATAGACAGATTGGTTCTTAATCCCCTGGTGATTATCCAAAGGGATCTTATCATGGAACTGTTGTCACAGCCACAATTAAGTACAATTGACAAGTACTATCCCATTGTTTAAACACAAAATTATTGAATTTTGCGATTCCTCTACTTTGGGTTTTCCTGTTGGCCAGCAGCATAGCTGAAAAGCCTCGTTAAAAGTAGAGAAAATAAAGCCTTTAAATCCAAAACTCCTTTGTGGAATCCTAGTTTTTTCTGCGCAGTGTGTTAACACAAGCAGCCTGGGAGCACGAGGGAGGCCTCGCCCGCCAGAGGCCTGGATTCCCGGGGAAGCAGAGTGGTGGGCGCAGCTCGGCCTGTGCCTCAGCTGTTTTTGGGCGATCTGCTCAGCAGCTCTCCGAGTGTTGCCCTCCGTGGAGAGTAAACTGCCGTCAGACTCTGGGCCAGGCAGGTCAGAGTAAAGTGGTGTACTAACAACTTCGCCCTGCTGCTGAACTCAGCAAACTGCAGCCATTCAAATCTTGAATTTCCCCTCTTTATTCTTTATCCAGGAGAGGTCATGGAGGACAATGTGATATGGAAGCACTCCTCGAATACTGCGGCACCTGCAGACCCCAGGGGGCATTTGGCAGTATCTGGGGACATTTCTAATTGTCAGCATGGGAGGGTGAAGCAGGCGCTACTGGGCATCTAGTTGGGAGGGGGCACTACTGAGCAGGGAAGTGGGTCAGTGGTGCCAGAGCTTGCAGGTGTGGCCCTCCCCAGAGAGGACTGTCGGCCTGCTCCACGTGCAGCCTGCAGTGCGTGAGGGCGGGCCTGCTGCTTCGTGGGGAAGCTCTTCAGGCAGAACTGCAGCTGCAGGCGTCTGCCACGTGTCAGAGACCTCTGCAGGGCCTGTCTGCCATCTTGCCTGCTGTTTGTTGCTCCCTTGCCCCTTGGAGAGTATTCGCACACTCAGAGAGCAGGGCTGCAGGTGAAATGAGGTGTGGGCTGCAGCTTGGGTGTCGCTGCTGCTCTGCAGTCCCAGGAGGACCTGAAGAGCAGGCCAGTTCTCCTCCCGTCTCTAACAAAGCTGTCCCTGCTTTGCAGCCCACAGAGCCATGCACAGCCTCAGGTCCAGTTGATACCACCCTCCACCAGCAGGAAAGCAATTTCAATTTCTGTCCATCTAGGCCTTGTTTTTTCACTTAGGAAATGAGAGCTTTGGAGCGAGGGATTGCTAAAGCATTTCTGTACTTATTCCAGGATATCGATCAGTCTTTTTCCCCCGTTCAGCCTCCCCAGGCTCTGGAATCAAACAGGCTAAGTTCAAATTCCAGTTCTGTGCTACTGCTTGACCTCCCCACTGCCCACCAAGCCCCCATTTCCTCACCTGTGGAATAATAGTATCTGCTCCATGGGGTGGTTGTAGCCCTCCATGAAATGGTGCACAGGAAACGCTGCCCTGCAGATGACCTGTGGTGCCCAGTGAGTGTGGCTGTGATCCAGACCCTTTTCTTCCCTTTTAGATTTTTTCATGCTTTGTCCAGCTTCTTTGCTTTAATATTAGCAGATATAAAATCTTGGATGCTGGTATTGTATCTGTGAAGTGCTATGAATAATTTCCATCCGTGTCCTCATTCTGCCCCCCACCGCATCAGTCTCTGCATCACACAGGGCAGATACATTCTCCTGCTTTGTAGACAGAGCCTGGAATCCACCACTTCCCTGGGGTTGTGGTGGGCTTTGGATCTGGGCCCTCCCAGGACTGATAGCCACTGGTAGACACCAGGCTTGTGGGGACCAAGAGCAGCAACTGCTTCCTCAGGGCAGCAGGGGTGTGCAGGTGGTTGCATCTGCCAAGCCGAGAGTATGAGGCTGGGCGACTTTAGCAAAGTCACAGGAAGTGAGTCCCCAGATCCAGCTAACACTGTATCCACCACCAAAGGGCTGGAAGGCACTCGGTTAAAGGCCATGGCTTCTGGGAACAGCCGTTGCTGAAAAACTGACAGAGTGCCTGACTGCGTCACTGCCCCTTTCCTAGGAGCCCAGGCAGCTGGCTCTTACATGGCTGATGGGACCTCTCTGCAGTGACAGGGAAGTTCTCTTCTGCTCTGAAGCACCTGCCAGCCTCTTTTTCCTTTACATACTCAGTGACACACATTTTCTTGAAGTATTTCCTGTTCCCTCACCAAGTTTCATCACTGCTGGCTTCCATGGTTTTCCGATGTGCCAGGATGGCAGGTTTGTCCTAGTCCTCCTCTTGCGGGGCAAACTGTGGCTTGGTTCATGTTTGCTGTCAGCAACCCCAGTGGGCCTGACTCCTCAGGCTCCTCCTGGTCATGGGTAGGTGATGGCAAAGCTGAGAGCACTTGTCCAGGAGGTAGAAAGACCAGCGCCTGGAGATGGTGAGCAGACAAACCTGTCAGGAGTGGAAGGAGAAAAGAAGGCGAGGGGGACGGGCACCCAGTGGTGCCTCGAGAAGAGCACACTCCCTGCTGGCGGTGTCTCTGGTCTCGAGAGCACTTTGGGGAGGTGCCCACAGAAGGGGGCCACTCCTGGTCTTTGGGAGGAGTCTGACTACAGAACCCATTTACTCACTCATCCTATTCATGTATAGATTTTTCTTTGATATTCCTATGAAATGAAAGCCTCCTCTGTACAATTTTTTAAAGTTTAAAGTGGCATTCCCTCTCATTTTAGAGGAAAAGAGCTAATGTTCAAAATCATAATCTTTTTTTTTTTTTAGTTGTCAGTGGACCTTTATTTGACTTCCATGTGGTGCTGAGAATTGAACCCAGTGCCTGATCCATTCTGCTTGAGTAGGCCATCCACTCCTGAGCCTGCCCCTGTGTCAATTACTCAGTTTCCCCACCTGCCAGCTGGGGCCTGGACACTAGGGCCATTCCAGGGGGAGGTTGAAGGAAGGGAGCTGGAAGGGTACGTAGCCACATCCAAGGAGAAGGATTGGGTGCTGGCTTGACTTCTGGAACACGCCGCACCCTGGGTCTCCTTTTCCTCACAGGTGGTGTTCCTCAGGAGCAGGGGGCCTGATGCTCTTGCACAAGTAGCAGCTGAGCTGTTGCCACCTGTCCAGCAATCTCAGCTTCCACCCGAGCTGCCTGCCTTCCTGCCTGGGTGGCCAGGCGCTTTGGGAGCTGCATGTCATGTCACTGAGAGGAGGCTGAACAGCAGGGGACATGGGGTGTGCACCCTGGGTCTCCAGATTGGTTACAGGACAGGTGTGCCGTGGGGCTTGGCTGTTGCCCCCCACCCAAGACTGCAGCAAGTTAGCTCATGCTGTACTTGATGAGATTAGTGGTGGTTCTCAGTGTGGCTGGTTAGGACATGGAAGAGAATGGTTTTGGGAACCTCAGGGTGTGGAGGGAGAATTCAGGAATTTCTCAGTGATCTTTCTTAGTCCAAGCTCCTTCTTCCTTCAGTTTGGCCTCTGTCTCCTGATCACAATCCACAGAAAAATAATCTGACTTGGTTTCTGCAACCAGAATGTTTTCTATTCATAGAAGTCCCAAGCTGGTTTGTGGGAACTTTTATTCATTTATTTTTCAAACAGCTGTCTTCAATCTCTCTCCTCCTGCTTATACTTCACGTTTCCTTTCAGAACCTGAGCTGGCTGGAAGAGAAGGAGAAGGAAGTTGTCAGTGCCTTGCGCTACTTTAAGACCATTGTGGACAAAATGGCTATTGACAAGAAGGTACTGGAGATGCTTCCAGGCTCAGCCAGCAAGGTGCTGGAGGCCATCTTACCTCTGGTGCAGACTGACCCTCGGGTCCAGCACAGGTGAGTTGCTCCCAAGTCCTTGGCTGTGTCACCAGGGAAGGTGCAGAGGCATCTTAGTTTGGGGCACTTGAAACACAGGTTTCTAGAAACGGGAAATGATTCTTCTCCCTCCCCCAGCTGTCCCTGGGCTGTCCCAGCAATGAGATCCTTGCTCCTCCTGGGGCCTTGACACTGACGGAGGTCACTGCCAACCCAAGGAACATTCTCTGAGTACTTTCAGTCACCCTACTTGTTTAACCACCTTTTATTAGGACCTTCAGTCCCATCATTAGAGTCCTTAACTGCTTGGATGATCAAGGAAAGAGGCAGAGAAGAGCCAGCCTCAGGGCTCGAGTAGGGGAACCCTTGCCTGGGGCAGGCCAGGGCCTCCTGAGCAGCCTGGGAACTGGAGGCATCGGCAGCTTCATTGAGTGCAGGGGCTTGTTCTGCTAGAGTGCATATCTTAAAGGTCAGCAAGCAGTTGGCCCCACATTGATTGCTAAGTATAAAAAGAAGGGCCGAATTAGTTGTAATCTCAAATGAAAGCCTAGTGGGAGCTTTCTCTTAGGAGGCTGGCCAATTACTTGTTTTCAGCATGGTACCTCTTCAGAGTAAACGCATCTCTGTTTCAGTTCCTCTAGATGGCTCAGTGGTTATTTGGCCCCCATGAGGCTGAGCGTTTATGAATGACTTTCAGAACTTGGCAACAAAATTCAGTTTCCTTCTTGTGGAAGATAAAGCCAACAGTGTCTTTATTTCCAAGGAACTCTGCCCTGAGCGTCCCACGGGCATTTCTGCTGATCGATAGAGATCTTGGCCTTTAGGCTAGGAGCTCCCTGCTGCTGGGTGGTGTGGTTGGCCTGTTGCTGTCTGTACTGTGCCTCCCATGACTAATCCCTGCCCACCTCCCAGGAGGGCTTGCTCTGTTCTACTTCAAGGAGTCTGACCTTAGGCTGTAGTCAGATGCACAGTGGCTTCCTGTTGAATCCTCTCAAGTATCTCTTTTTGTGTGATGGTCCCTGTCAGGGAAGAGTTAAA
>JAJEJO010000855.1:302064-335842 GCA_020662805.1 Glaucomys volans | reverse complement strand
CTCAATATGTAGAAATTCTCTGCATTTTCACCCTGAAGAAAAATTCCTTCTCCAGACCAATAGGTTTTCTCCTCTAATACATCCAACATTTTTTTATACTTCTTTCTCCAAGGATTTGGAAAAGGGCACAGAACCAGTGAGCAATTCTTTTCTTCCTTTCTTTCTCCCTTGACCCCTACTCTGGCTATCTTTGTGATTGATCAGAAAATGATTCTTTCCTGGCCCAAAGGCTTCCTTCTCTGGTTACAATAATAGTAGCAGGTCTGGCACGCAAGTATGTTAAAGCAGGCTGTCCACAAAGACACAGCTGTTAAACCGACCAGTCCAGCACTTCTGGTTCTTAACCTCCCCATAAGGTCATACTGTTCTGACAAAGAAGCAATCCTCATAATCTGTCCAACAATCTGCCCCTGTAACTTGACTTTTGTGTCATACATGCCATTGAACAACTGAAAAAGCAACTTTCCTCAAGATCCCTAGAGGGAAAGAGTTTAGAAGCTTCTCTTAGTTTCCATGTTTGATATTCTGCCTTGATACAGCAAGATTACACACTATAGTTTATGCCATAAACCACATCTCCAGAGGTGTCATCAAATGATGTTCACCCAAGTCAGCTGACCAGTCACACCTGTCATCAACCTGGCTATTCTGAATTTATTTTTATCCAGCAAGAGAGGAGAACAGCACATTTCTTCTTGAACTCTGGTTCTTGGCAGGATTGGGCAAACAACCTCTTCTGTACAGGGAAAGGAGTCTCTAGAGCTCCCTCATATGCATGGCTAACCTAGGACCTGATTTCAGAGCTATTTACTTTTTGGCACAGATCATTCAAAAAGAGTGCTGTTTGGATTTTCGCCCATGAGTTGCAAAGACTTGCTTTGTGACCAGATGTGGCCTCTTCCCTAATAAGCCTCTGGATTTTGCACCACCTTCCGAGGTGAGAGTGTAAAGGGGAACGTCCTAAACACGACCCAAGAGAGCATCTTGGCACAGGCATCCAGCACCAAGAAGACCAATGGGCAATGGCTTGGGAAGTTGATAGACAAGGGGAGAGGAAGCAGTGGGCGGGGCTTCTTATGATTGGGCAGGAAGCAAGCCAGACCCGCCAGTGGTCAAGATGACCCCAGAAGCCTAAGATGCGGGAAACCAGAGCACTGACAACTTTGACTCTGAAAACCAGCTCGCTCCACCCAAAATGACAAGGCTGTTGAAAGCCAAAGCACCACAGGTACTACTTGGCTGACCTAGTCACGGTGGAATGAGATGTCCTATAGATGCCGCAGCCGTTTCCCGGTGGTCATGAGGGGTTCAGTTGCACCCATGTGCAGAGCAACCCCTGTTAGTCCACACCAGCACTGCCCCCGCACCAGGGGCCTCACGGCACCCAGCCCTGAGTGAAATGCCTTAATACAGTGACCCCCTACTTGTGGGATTCATTCAGCATTTCCTAATCTCCCCACCGGAATACAGTGGTATTTGGCTTCTTGCCCATGAGTTGCAAATACTTTCTTTGTATAGCAAGGTTCAGAAGGTTGGACTTAATATTCAAGGGCCAGGTAAAGTTCTTCACAGGTTTTCTTAGAAGGAAATATCCTAGAATGGGACAATCTAAAAAGAATGACCTACCCACCAAATGCTAAAACAATTAAAATTATCAGTAACTTCTCTTCTGCTGATACATCAGCATCTGTTGGTTTTGTACCCATTCTACTGCAAGGTTGTGGTGTGAGGTTTTTATATGGTAGTGATTATGTTTAACAGTATGCTCTGCAGCCTGCACATGCCTGTAATCCCAGGAGCTCGGCAGGCTGAGGCAGGCCGATCACAAGTTGGAGGCCAGAGCAATTTAGTGAGCCCCTGTCTCAAAAAAAAGAAAAGAAAAAGAAAAAAGTAAAAGGATTAGGGATGTTGGCTCAGTGGTTAAGTGCCCCTGGATTTAATCTTGTACCAAGCAAACACACAAACAAAAACAAAGCACTGCTGGACCCAATGGCACAAACCTGTAGTCTCAGCTACTCGGAAGCCGAGGCAGGAGGATCCCAAGTTTAAGACCAGCCTAAGCAACTTAGTGAAACCTTGTCTCAAAATAAAATTTCTAAAAAAGGACTGGGAGACTTAGGATGTAGGTCAGTGGTAGAGTACTTTCCTATCATGTGCAAGGCCCCATGTTCAATTCCTAGGAAAGAAGGGAGACAGGGAGGAAGGAAAAAGAAGAAGAAAAAAAGTGTGTGCTGATCAGTCTTTGGAAATTGTAGGAATGAGTTTGAGCAACTGTGGAAGATTTCTGTGGAGTTACATAGCTGTCCTACAACTTCTGCTTGCTAAAGCCCTTCCTGTACTTAGCTAAGAGCATGTCACTCCTTTAAGCAAGTTGTTTGGGTTTACAAGCTTTTGAAGTCTGCAGATTAACTTCATTTCTTTTTCATGATTCTAAATCCCAAGTGTCAGTAACTACTGAGGTTCAATGCAAAAGTGACAGAGCCAACACAAATTAAATTTGACCTGGAGACCACCTTTTGGTACAAAGAGCCCCTGGAGATGCATAAATGGTCTTTGCTCTCCAGTGGAACACCATTTGGAAAGCAGCCAAATAATGCACTGCAGAAGTAATGTCAAATGGTCCCCTAATGATCCAAGTGAATACCTAATATAATTTTGCTATTCTGTGACCGCTCCCAACTTGTTTTCTATCTCATGATGGGAGTATTTATAGTATATGTGGTGGTTTTTAAAAAGGCAAATTTTGCTGGGCACAGTGGTGCACTCCTATAATCCCAGTGACTCAGGAGGCTGAGGCAGGAGGAACCCAAGTTTGAGGCCAGCCTCAGCAACTTAGCCAGACCCCGTCTCAAAATAAGAAAAATAAAAAGAACTGTGGATGGGGATTGGCTCAGTAGTTAAGCACCCCTAGATTCAATCTCTGGCCCCCCAAAAAAACAAAAACCCACAAATTTTATATTAAACTAGCTCTGTTTCTTACTAGCCATGGGACCTTGGACATGAAACTTTATCTGTCTTAAATTTCAACTCTCAACAGGCCCCGTGGCATGTGCCTGTAATCCCAGTGGCTCTGGAGGTTGAGACCAGAGAATCGCGAGTTCAAAGCTAGCCTTAGCATTGGCAAGGCACTAAGCAATTCAGTGAGACCCTGTCTCTAAATAAAATAAAATAGGGCTGGGGATGTGGCTCAATAGGCATGGGCCCCTGAGTTCAATCCCCAGTACCAAAAAAAGAAAAAGAAAAAAATTTCAACTCTCTTACAGGTAAAATATTTATCTCAGGATCAATAAGAAGACGAAATGAGGTTGTATATGTATGTATAAGTGCCCAGCAAAGGGGCTGGGGGTATAGCTCAGTTGGTAGGGTGCTTACCTCGCATGCACAATGCCATAGGTTCAATCCCCAGCACCAAAAAAAAAAAAAAAAAAAATCCAGCAAAGTGCTTGACATACATATTTAAATGTTGAGCATATGGTAACTATAGTTTTAATTATGATATCTGATGATGTTCATAAAGAAAAATAAGATTAGCCAGGTGCAGTGGCGCACACCTATAATCTCAATGGCTCAAGAGGCTGAGACAGGAGGACTTCGAGTTCAAAGCCAGTCTCAGCAACAGCGAGATGCTAAGCAACTCAGTGAGGCCTGTCTCTAAATAAAATACAGAATAGGACTGGGGATGTGGCTGAATGATCAAGTGCCCCTGAGTTCAATTCCCAGTACCCCCCCCAAAAAAAGAAAAGTAAGATTAGAACATCTGTATTGATTGCCATAAATCTGGAAACTCCTAGAAATGTAAAATGCATGCCTTTTTGACAGAAACAAATGCCAAGGATCATTACAAAAGGCAGCATGTTAAAGATGCCTGTAACAGTGAGCACTTAACAAATACTGAGTTTCCAAAGTGCATACGTTCGTAGAGAAATAGGGAAATAGATGTGATGCAAGCTTGTAGAAAGATAACACATGGGTGAGCTAGACAACTGTGTAGACTTTACAGACCTCAGGGGACCATGACCCAAGCTTCAACATTGCTGATGTTGGATGATTGATACACCGATCTTGAGTGTTCATTTTTATCATTTGGTTGTCCTCTGAAGTTCCTAAGTTATTAATATGGTGGTTTTCCAGAAAGCTGTGAGTTTTTTGTAAAGATGAGGACTTTCATCTGGTTAAATGCTTGTTTGTCCAGCAACGCAGAGGTTACGCTGGTTCGGCTTGACTGGGTGGGTGTAAGTAATAGCTAATGTTGAGTCAGATCCCAGCCTGCCTGATGATTAAGTGAACAGCAACTTCCCACAAAGCAGTCTCAGACTTTTACGTGGATTGCTTTGCTACAATGGAAATCTTGACAGTTGAATCCACATAAGTTAAAAAATGTTCAATAACAAAGTGAAATGTGTCCTTAAATTCTCCTACCTTTTCCTGACTGCTTCTTTTGAAATAATGATATCCGGGCCTTAGCTGAGGGATTCAATAAGCTCCCCCAGTAACAAATTGATAAACTTCCCTGGTATCCTGCTGAAGCTCTTTCAAGGCGTGTCAAGGTGTGTCAGTAAAAAGAAAAAACTCACCCGAATGGCCATGCCATCATATATGACGGATATTTTTAGCTTGGAATTTAAAGGAGGATAGGATATGAAAAAGAAGTTGCAGAAGTTATAAGAATGTAGACATCTAGCCAAAGTCATTGAGGTTGGAATTTCAAAGTAATTCTAGTAGGGTTTGCAGAGGATGTTATCAGAAAGTTTATATAATCTGGAAAATGGCCTCATTTCTTATTTTACTTATTCCTTTCCCACCAGCCTGAGGTTATTTATTTTCCTCTATATTTAGTGAAAGGACAACAGCCATTTTCCTATTTTCTTGTGACCTTGCATTTGACTTGTATTAGAGTAACTTCCCTGCATTCTCTCTAGGGATCTCTGGAGGGTGTGAATTCCTGAGAGAAGTGGTAGCATTGTAGTGGATTGATCCCCCCACCTCCCTGAGTTATTTTTGAAATGGAAAACAAGTAGCCTAACTTGCAACATCCACTTCAATAACCGATTGGCTGTGACGAATCCCTGGGTTTGGATGACATTCCCTTTATGTACACTACAAAATGCCATCCTGTCAAATCCCTTCCCTTCCTTCTGAGTGCACCCCCTGCCTTTTGCTCAAGGCTCTGGACCTGATGAGGCTCTTCAGCCTCTCTCCCTAGTATGCTGCCATGCCCACTTGCTGCCATGCCTGCCGGTGTGGTGGTGTGCAAACACGCAGACTCGACGAATTAGCCTCGATATTTTCTGCTTTTGTTTTAGGATTTGGAATTTGTGTTTGTTTCTGTTTTGCTGGCTTTGTCCCTTTTGATGTTCTCTGCTTTGTTTTTCTTTGGTAGATTGAATGTGGACAGCATTAGGGTAATTATGGGCAGAAAAACTTGGGCGGCTCATGAGCTTTCTATTTGGAGTCAAGATGTAAACTTTTGACTGCTGGAAGGCTCAGTGCATGGAAAGAGAGGATCTCTACCAGCATGGAATGCCAAAGTAGAGGTTGGGCAGTGGGCTTCTCATTTAATAGACTAAAAGGGAAAAAAGGCGATAATGGAAGTCCAGGGATTCTGGTGAATGTGAGAAGATTGAATGTGATACAAAGAAGTCAAAAAAAGGGGAGCCATGTTTTCAAAGGGCTCTGCTGGCACTTCGTTTGGTTTGTGGTGCGAGCCCCATTCCCAAAGAGGCGCTCACAGGCTGGAGGTGTTTATTGCTAGATCAGCATTTCGCACCAGCAGTCTGGCCCGAAGCTCTTGGAGCTGCCAGAAGCTGCTGGGAGTCGCAGAGTCTGAATGGAGGACCTAACTCCTGTCCCTCTCCCTTCTTTCCGTACGCACTTTGAACTCACAGGGTGATTTGAGATCTGAAGACGAATGGCAACTTGTTTCTATCAAGCAATTTAACTCGTCACCTTTTGTGTAAGAGGAATATATGCAGGACACATGCAGTCTTTGTGACTTCTTCCAGCAAAGCAGGATTCATGTTTCTAACTAAAAGGACTTTTGCTTCTGTCAGCCCTACATAAATCATCCTAAAAGCTATAAATATGTTTGAATGTCATCCTACTTTAAGACCTTGCCTGCTTCCAGGACGGAGGATTGGCAGTGAGGTGCGAGCAATGCTGTTTTTTCTTTCCCTCTTTTCTTTTCTTTCACTGCCCCACTTCTTCCCCTCCTGAGTCAAAACTGAGCCATTAGTACTGCTGGCAGGAAAGTCTTGTTCTGGCTTGTAAATGGAGCAGGTTAGCTCAGGAAGGCCCTAAAAGAGGTATAAAAGTGAAACTCCAAGAGGTCACCTTTAGTCCAGAGCTGCTGTTTCAGCTCGGACTTGTCAATTGAGGAATTATTTCTTTTCATTTTTCGAGGTCTTTTCTTGATCTAGTCCTGGGTCTGGCCAACTTGGGCCTGCTGGGCCAACTCTAGTCCACTGCCTGTTTTTTATATGGCCCACAAGCTAAAAATGTTTTTTTTAAAAATTGAAAGATAATGTTTTGTGACACATGAAAATTGTATGAAATTCAAATTTCAGTGTCCATAAATAAAGTTCTATTGGAACATAGCTGCATTCACTTGTTTACATATTAGCTATGGCTGCTTGCGTGCTACATAAAGTTGAGTAATTGTGACAGAGACCCTATGGCTTGCAAAACCTGAAATATTTACCATCTGGTCCTACATATTAAAAAAATTACAACCTCGGCTCTAAGCCCTTAACCTGGACCTTTCCTACTTTTCAGAGTATTATCAATTGCCTCTTATTTCCTTATTGGTTTGGAAGAGAGACAGAAATGCAAACACTGTGGTATCATTTTCTTTCCATTAGCCGGGGGTTGGAATTGTGCAGTAGATTGTTAAGGAAGCATCCCAGGAAGAATGTGGCTGAGACATGGAGGAGGGAGCAGGAAGTAACTCATGAAGTTTTAGGTCAAATACCATTTTCATCCCTTTCCAAAAATCTATAAAGTGGGGCATCTATATTGTTTTAGAAAGAGAAGAATGCCGGATGTGGTGGTGCATGCCTGTAATACCAGCCACTCAGGAGGCTGAGGCAAGAGGATCTCAAGTTCAAAGCCAGACTCACAATTCAGTGAGGCCCTTAGCAACTTAACAAGACCCTGTCTCTAAATAAAAAGGAAAAAGGTCTGGTGATGTGGTTCAGGGGTTATAAGCACCGAAAAGGAAAGAAAAGAAGAGAAGAGAAGAGAAGAGAAGAGAAGAGAAGAGAAGAGAAGAGAAGAAAAGAAAAAGAAGGATATGTTGGTTCCAAAGAAAACTGAAAAGTTTTCAAGATGTTTTTTTGACCAAGAATCAAAATAATTTTCTCTGATGTTCAGCTTTCTAAACATTTTTATTAGTAATCACTGAATTACCTTTTTACACTTGGGGAAACTGAGGCTAAGACAAGTATACTAGTTCAACTCTAGTAATAAAGACTAGTGGAAATTGGATGTGGTAGCACATGTGTGAAATCCCAGAGACTGAGGAGGTTGAGGCAGGAGGATCACAAGTTCAAGGTCAGCCTCAGCAATTTAGCAAGACCCTAAGCAGCTTAGTAAGAGCCTATCTCAAAATTAAAAAAAAAAAAAAATTAAAAGGGCTGAAAGGATGTGGCTCTGGGTTCAATTCTCAATACCCAAAAAGAAAGAAAAAAGAATAGTGGAGATAGAAGCACAGTTTCAATAATCCAGAGTCTGCACCAAAGGGCTGCTTTTTATCCCTTGATCAAAGTCCCTTGAATTTGATGGCATACCTGAGAATTTTTCCCATTTCTTGAGAGAGCTTCTCAGTTATCTTTTAGTCTTCGAAAGATTTCAATTTCCTGGCTTTAGGACATCTGAACAAGAGAAGAAGGTACCTTCATTTTCATTCCCGCCCCTGTGAAAGAAGTAGAGGAGGGGAAAGGTTTGGGGTAGGCAAAAAGGGAAATCTCTGAAATGAGAGAAAACTCAAACAAATTGTGGCCAGCAGAGTCAGCATTCCGCACCCACAGTTGGTCCTAATTAAGGAGTCTCCCGTTGAACAGCTCAACTTTCTGCTCTCTACTCTTTTCTCTGCCAGCTGACATGGCAAGCTTTAGCCCACATCTCGGAAACAGCCTCTCATGTCTTCCCCTTAGATTCTCACTCCTCTGTCTCGCCCCCACTACCCTGCAATTACCCCTTCCCACATTAAGATCCCAATAAAATATATTGATACCTCTAATCCAATTACATCCATCTCGTTCCAGAAAGTGCTATCCAAGCTGTCTGCAGGGCTGAATAATTGTGGATCATGTCATTAGGGGAGCACACATAGAACCTGATTTCATCATAAAAAGATGGAATTTCTCTGGGATTATTTTGCTGCCAAGTCAAAGCAGCAATGATAATTCCTTCCACTTTGCTTGACTCCTTGGCTTTCTTAATCCATAGCTTCTACTGTGTCTAGCTAATGGAACTGGGCATTTTATTTCACCTGTGGTATCAGGATCAAAAACCTGGTGTTAACAAATCTCTGGATGGAAACAAGTCTGAATTGGGAAGATGGTCAATGTCCAGTGTGACCCAATGTGGGTATTAATGTGCAAATAAATAGACTAATTTTCATCATGTAATGATTATGGTAATCTGCTTGGGCTTCCATAACAAAATACCACAGGCCAGGTGACTTAAACAACAAAAATTTATTTCGTTACAATTCTGGAAGCTAGAAGTTCAAGATCAAGGTGCCATCAGGGTTGGTTTCTGGTGAGGCCTTTCTTTCTCCCCAGATTGTAGGCAGCTGCCTTCTCACAGTGTCCTTACATGGCCCTTTCGCTGGCTTGCACTGAGAGAGCTCGCTGGCATCTCTTCCTCTTCTTCTAAGGACACCATTCCTATCAGATCAGAGCCCCACCCTTATGACCTCACTTTACAGTAACTACCTCCATAAAGGACTTATCTCCAAATATTGGAGAGTCATTGGGAGTTAGGGCTGCAGCATATCAATTTGGGGGCCACATAATTCAATCCATGAGTGGTCTAAGTTTAGGCTGGATGTAGCTCAGTGGTAGAATGTATGCTTAGCAGACACCAGGCCTGGTTTCTATTCCCAGTGCCAAAGCCAACAAGGCAGTGCTTGAGGCAGGGTGCTAACAGGGCAAGATGATAATTGGAAAGAAAATTATCTGGGTCATAGACATTTCGGAATCTGAAAGTATCATCAGATACCATAAAATGGAACATGCACAGGATTTACTATACAACTTGAAGGTCTTCCAGTTCTCCAGACCTATCATGTGCCCTCTGCTAGTAGGCTGATTCTCTTCAAACATTGTCCTGCCACTGGTGAGATGGCATCTGTCCAGAACAGGTGCAGAAACTTGTGGCTTTGACAGAATAGAATTCTACCTAAGACTGCGCCTGTGGTCCTGCTGACACCACTAAAAATTACTGGGCCTTATAGGAAAGAAGAGTGAGTCAAGTGGGCATGCTGAGGTGGTTAGGACTTCGGTAAGGAAGAGTTCACCTAAAGTTGGGACCAAGCAAATGAAGTTTTCTCACTTTTTTGTTTTATCAAACATTATCTGAAATGACAGTAGAAGTGCTCAACATGTGCACTGGGGTGACTTTTTAGATTTGTGGTATTTATTTACACTGCCTCCTTTCTAAATGCTACATGTCACTGCAGAAATTATAGCTGAATGACTTAAAAGAAAAAGGCAGCAGTGGAAATCTCCTGAGTTTAGAACTGAACAGAATGACTGTGGATATTGGGGCACATTTTTCTTGACTTTCTCTTCAGCTGGGTTTGAGCTTCAGGATGTTTCTAGAATTTGCAGAGTTAATCATCATCATCTTCCCAGTTGGGTCTGAGTAAAAATTCATCCCTAGATGTTGTGACAGGTACCTACAGTGCTAGGACCCCAAACATGATTACTCTTAACTGATTTTTCAACAGTACCAATAGTACCATGTAATCAGTCTGCAGGATTTAAATCTGAATTTGGGGATCTTTGACCCATTGTCTGTTCATGAAGTTAGCTTCTGTATTTGAGTGTGGGACAGATTAATCAGATTGTTCTATGACTCAAACTGGAGCTTAGGAAGTATCTTTAAGAAGTTCCTGAGCTGGGCATGGTGGTGCACACCTGTAATCCCAGCACTTGGGAGGCTGAGGCAGGAGGATCACAAGTTCAAAGCCAGCCTCAGCAACTGAGCAAGGCCCTAAGCAACTCAGCAAGACCCTGTCTCTAAATAAATATAAAATAGGGCTGGGGATGTGGCTTGGTGGTCGAGTGCCCCTGGGTTTAATCTACAGTCTCAAAAAAAAAAAAACCAAAAGAAGTTCCTGAAAACACTGTTTTCCTGAAGGACTTGCAGTAGTATGAGCTTACTAACAATATATCGAGGGCCAAATAAATTTTTCTAATTATATATAAGCTCTGATTTCATAGAAGACTCTGGTTCCCTTGTTCTTTTTTTTTTTAATATATATATTTTTATTTGTCAATGAATATTTATTTATTTATTTATATGTGGTGCTGAGGATTGAACCCAGGGCCTCACACATGCCAGGCAAGTGCTCTACCACTGAGCCACAACCCCAGCCCTCCCTTGTTCTTTAGAGTCTCCTTGGTGATCTTCACCCTTGCTTAAGACTTGGCAAACTCTTTACTCAAAAAAACGTACATTGGCATCTTCTCTGGTCCACCCTCTCTTCCTCTCAACCTCTCACTGTGCATTTCATCCTCTCCTCCACTCGCCTGGCTCTCTTGGCCAGATCAAGCTGCTAACTGTGCTGCTGCCAACCCACAGACATGTAATGAGACAGATGCTCTACTCCCCTGTGCTCTGGGAGTTCTCTGAGGTCACATGGGGGTGGGCAGCAGATGGGGTTACTGACTTGAAGAACTCTGGTAGTTTCTCTGGATGATCTTGATGCATTTTCAAAACTGAGCATCACACAATTGTCGAATTTCACTCTCATTCTTCCATTATCTTTTTTAAATCACTTATCCTTTTTAACCTCCTGAATGCTTTCTGAAAACTGTGGCTAATAACTCAGTGAGTGCATGTAACAGTTCTGTGCAATGCATGTACAAAGCAAGAAGACCCACAGGGAGTCTACCTGCTGCAGGAACCAGTGATGGAACATCACTCGTTTTCACACTGGGAATATTCCATGACTGAGTGACCCTAGGGGACACAGGCACACTGCACTGCAACTAAGTGGCTCACCTCCAGGAGTGGGCCTGAAGACCGTAGAGAGGATACATGAAGAGTGGAGTATCTTTGACCTTGGATTGAGGAGAGTCCCAGATATTTTTCCTTCTTCAGATGTGCCAAACTAGGCTTAGGCTGTAATTTTTGTCATTTGTCTCAGATTTTAGAACTTGGTCTCTTTCTGTTAAGTTTGGAATCCATCACTACAGCTGGGCATGGTGGCACATGCCTATAATCCCAACAGCCCAGGAGGCTGAGGCAGGAGGATCACAAGTTCAAGGCCAACCTCAGCAACTTAGTGAGATCCTAAACCATTCAGTGAGACCCTGTCTCAAAATAGAAACCAAAAAGGTGGGGGTGCTGGGGATGTGGTTCGGTGGTTAAGTGCCCTTGGGCTCAATCTCTAGTACCAAAAAAAAAAGAAAAAAAAAAATCCAACACTATGCTTTTGCAGCAAACAAATGCTGAAGCATAAAAAAGACATGAAAATAAACAACATATTTGATATTGAACTATTTTAACCCATAAGACTGGCAGTTTTGTATGGTTTAATCTATTCCATCCATCACACATGGCAAGAGTATGGGGGGGGGTTATAGATGGACACGATACCTTTATTTTATTCATTCATTTTATGTGGTGCTGAGGATCGAACTCAGTACCCCACACATTCAAGGCAAGTGCTCAACCACTGAGCCATGATCTCAACCCATGAGTATTCTTGAAGTAGTGAATAAGGAAGGCTGTATTTTAACTTTAACCTTGTTGTAGTTCCAAGAAGGCTATGGAAAATACTTTAAATTTTTTAATTTGTTCTTTCTAGTTATACATAATGGTAGAATGTATTTTGATAGTATATGTACATGGAGTATAATGTCCCATTTTTGTGGTTGTATATGATGTGGAGTTATACTGGTCCTGTATTCATATATGAACATAGGAAAGTTATGTCCAATTCATTCTACTTTCTTTCCCATTCCCATCCCCCCAGGTTATGGACATTTTCAAGAGCAGAGCAAGTATCAGAATGAATGTCAGGTGCAGTGGCACATGCCTATAAACCCAGTGACCCAGGAGACTGAGACAGGAGGATCACGGGTTTGAGGCCAGAGTCAGCAATTTAGTGATCTCCTAAGCAATTTAGTGAGACCCTGTCTCAAAATAAAAAAATAAATAAATAAATAAATAAATTTAAAAAGGGCTAAGGATGTGACTCGGTGTTACAGCAGTCCTGGGTTATATCCCCAGTACCCCCACCCCTGCAATGTATTCTGGCCTGTAGAAATGCGTGCACTGAAGTCAGCCTAGTCCACTTCTAGCCAGTAAGGTTAGCCTCTCAAGAGGAGATTGAGTTTTACTCTATGCACTTCATTTAACTTGGCCATCCCCACATCTAGCTTTATGGACATTTTGTCTTGTCCCCTCAAAGTAGCAAGAATAGTGAGTTCTAGGGCTTATGTCATGAGAGATCCCTAGCTGCAGAACCACTCAAGTGATAGCCTTATCTACAACACACCCATTATGAAAATGTTTCTTTTACTTTGATCCTCAGACATTCTGACCCTTAAAGCAACCTAGAGCCAGGCTTCTCAGATTTGTTAGCCTCCTGTTCATCTCGGCTTTCAGATGCTCTCAGTCTCTGATTCACACGTTGTCATTGTTGCCTGTTTAACTGCCTAACCCAGGCCACCATCCATTGACTCCAGCAAATGAGAAAATATCAAGAGCTGTGGTGATTGGTGATCTTTTACCTATCTGTCCCATCTGATGTTTGTATATTTGTACATACCTTGTTGGTACAGTGATGGGGACTGAGAAACCCTCCAACTCCAACTCTGGCTTCTTTTCTTGATAGATATGGGGATTTGCTTCCTGAAGTTAGGTACATCGTGTGGTCAAATAGTTTCCAGTTTTCTAGGAGCCTGTTTCAGTTTGGATAGTAAGGCTAGCTCTTCTCTTCCCCGGAGAGGAAAGAAAGACGTCCCAGGTAGATCTGGAGACATAACAGTAGGTTTTCAATTCTACAGACTCTATAGAAGTAAAAAAAAATCCAAGAAAACAACAACAGCTCCCTTCCATCACCCTTCACCCGGTGCTGGGTGCTGGGGATGGATCCAGGGCTTCATGCATGCTAGACAAGTGCTCTGCCACTGAGCTACATTCCCAGCCCCAAGGCATCTTTTATAACCAGCTTAGTGTATTGCGGATATTTCGTCACTCTCAGAGCAGGTTCCATCTATACCACTCTTAATCATTAAGTAGTAAATAATTTGAGAAACTTGGTTACTGATTCACCAGGCATATGTATTGTGGAAAGAAGGAGAGCCAAGTCAGTGTTCAAGTCTGACTTTGGAGAATTTTTCTGTGACAGAGAGGCAATAAGGATGTTTTCCTGTGCAGTCACAAGCTAGTCCACCCTTCCAGTTAGTTAGTCCACACCCTGGGCCCTCTGGCTGCCTTCAGGTTCCCTTGGTCATTCCATTTCCATGGAATAACGGGCCCAAAATGTGGGGAGCAGACAGCATGAGAGAAATCTGGGAGGGGTGGCCAGTCCTGGCCAAAAGCTATGTTAGTGTTGGTGCTTTTCCCAGAGGGGAGGAGTGTTCCCTGCCCCCGTGCATTGCCACGTGTCTGCACAGATACAAACAGAGCAGTGTTCAGTGGAGCTGGCCTCTTCACAGTCCTTTTTTTCATCCTACAGAAATGGGTGCACCAGAGTGTTCCTTAGACTGTGGTATCAGTGCTAGGAAATGGGCAAGAAAACAAGAAGGGTAATGAGTTGCTGTTCTTACAGCCCTAGATAAGGGATGGTATAGTGTCACAGTACACTGTCATTCTTACTATAACAATAGAAATAAGCAATAAATATTGTAACTTTGTGTATGTGTGTGTGTGTGTGTGTACAAAATGCCCTATTGAAATAAACTCCAGAAGGAGGTGAGTTGTTCCTAGGACAGAAGGAATACATAACTGTTTCATCCTGTGGGTATGGTAGAAGAAGGAGCAAACTACCATGGAGGGTAGAAAAGAGATGAACTTTATATACACTTTGAAAGGCTACCTGGGCTGACTGTAAGGAGCTTAATCGTAGAGCAGATACATGCGCACCTACCCCTAAATCTTTCCCATGCAGCCTTTCCCAAGTACACTTTAGTGCACTAGCAGTGAGCTGAAGACTGAGGGTGGAGAACTGAGAAAGACTTGCCCTCACCCAGCTTGCCCAGGGTTGTCATGAAGTGCACAGCAGCTGCACATTGCAGTAAGATCTGAGCGAAAGACTTTCCAAAGCACAAGGACCCTTCACTGAATGTGTAGAAGCAGCCCATCAAGAGCAAAGAGAACTCCACAGCAGGACACAAAGCTGGTGACTGGGCTGTATGTCAGAGAGAAGAAGATATCTCTGGAGTCTCACTGTCCTCAGATCCCAAGTCCTGCTGAAAGGACAATCCTAATTTTACCCTCAAAACCATTAAAACCAATGGAGAACTGACTTTAACCAAAGCTACAGCAAAACCTAGACCTAGTTCTGCTATGGGCTAGACTGATTCAGTTCTCAATCCTAGCAGCCTGATGGAAGAAGTGGTATCTCCTTTTCTGGTCCCACGTGTTGCCACATAATAAAACGTTACAAGACTCAGGAAGGAGCAGAAACATATGACTGAGGGGAAAAAACAGTCAATAGAAGCAGACCTATAGATGACCCCAATGTTAGAGTTAGCAGATGAGGGTTACAAAATACTTTTTACAAATGTCTTTAAGGACCTTGTGGAAAACGCAAAATCTGTTCTTGAATAGATGAGGAATTTCAGCAGAAAACTGAAAGTTCTAAAATGAGAATGTTTATAAATTCCCCTCTGAAGCAAGGATTATTTAGAAACAAATTACTAGTCATTCTTGGGGAACATAAATAGCAGCCCCAAAATCATAACCCCTTCCATGAGGTTATACATTCCTACTTTCATATCAACCAGGAATTCTAGTCCACGAGTGAGTACCCACTGTGTACAAGATGTTGTATGAGGAGTACAGAGATGCATGAAACTCCATCATAGCCCTCAAGGAAATTTAGTCTAGTGAAGAGAGGTATAAAAGTTAACTATTTCAAGAAAAACCTCTAGAAACATGAGTGAGTGAGATTTCTTCGTGCAAGGAGGATCATGGAAAGCCTCATGGGAGACTTGATATTTGATCTGGACCTCGAGGAAAGTAAAATGCCTATGTGAGATAGATAAGACTCACGTCCATTGATGTCAAATCCCTGTGATGGTGCTGTGACTCCAGAATCTTTAGCAGCACACACATGATTGCACAGCGATGCTACACAGAACTGGCCCCTCCCACAGTCCTGTATTTGTGAAAGGAGCTCAGAGAGTTGGTCACCTAACAGGAATTCCAGGGAACATCAGAAGTAAGAGGGCTGAAAGTGGAGTAAAGGGGACATGCATTATTTTTATCAGTATTCTAACATGGCAAATCATATTTCTGGATTTTGCTGGAGAACTAAATCACTCCTTCCTCTGTATCCCCTTATGTATGTTGTCCGTACCTCTGTTATAGACTTTGTTTCATTTACACATCTTTCTCCACCTTTGTGTTATAAGCTCATTCTGGACAACCACTCATATCTGAATGACCATAGCAACTGGCACTGTGCCTTATAAATAAACATTAGGAGCTCAATGAATGTCTGCCCAACTGAAGTAAAATTTAACTCCAGATAGAGTTATTAGGACTCCCAGGTTGTCACCTTCTGTGCTCTTAATCACTACACTATGTTAATGATGACTTACAAGTATCTTGATCAACGATTTGTAGAATTTTGATTTGATTTTATTGTATCTGCAATGAGGAGCTAATGAAGGTTTGGCTTCTTCTTCCTTTTTTTTTTTTTTTTGTAGTACTGGGGATGAACCCAGGGGTGCTCTACCACGGAGCTTCATCTCCAGCCATTTTGAGACAGGGTCTTGCTAAGTTGCCGAGGATGACCTTAAACTTGCAATCCTCCTGCTCAGCCTTCCAGGTTGCTGGGACTATAAGTGTGCACCATTGTGCCTGCCGAGGCTTCTGATAGTATTTGGTGTATGTTGGAGGGAAGGGGAACCAAGAGCAGAACCAATAAGAAGATTTTCACAGCAGTTCAAGTGAGAGGCTAAGCTCTGAACCAGAACAGAGGCAGGGGAAATGAAAGGGAAGGCATAGGTTTGAGAAGCAAGTAATAACACAGTCAGTGAAAATTCTTGAGGAGTAGGGTAAAGAAAAAGAAGATGATGACATCTCTAAGTTCCTCATAGAGCAACAGGAAGGGAAAAAGGGATGATTTTAGTGGAAACAGTAAATGAGAAGTGTATATTTTAGAGGGTGGATTGAGTATGGTTATGAGGGGAACAGTAAATGGGAAGCTAAGTATCCTGTAGAGAAGATTCTTTAATTTACCTCTGAAGCCTCTTCCAGTAGTCTAGAAATACACACTGACAGGGTCTTCATTTTCATTGTCCTGTTTATATCAGACCTAACCTCTCATGTGCTTATTCAGATTCATTTCCTCTTCTATTCTGAGAGTAGATAAAAATGATAACGTGTCATTGTTCTTCTATAGATTCTCCCAGAATGAAAACTTTTAACCTTCTTCCCTTATACATCAGGCGTCCATTATTGATTGTTTGGATTTTTGAAGAGATTCAATTATAAAAGAATATTAAGGTCTCTGATGTCCCTGCTGTTTCCATGTCCTAGATTTAGGCTTAGCTTTTTGTTACCCAGGTGTCTTGTCTCCACTTGAGATCTATGTGAGAAATTTAGAGAGAAATAGGAAGGAGATAGCAAAATCCCACTTAGAGTGAGCACAGAGATTCTTTCTGCCAAAAAACAGATGTAGTAGCCCTCCATAACTCTGATTCCTGTCTCCTCTTCTTTTTCTTCTCTTTTTTTTTTTTTTGGTGCCATTTGGAAGCTGCCTTTCTTTCTCCCTGATGGCTTGAATGGTCAGGCATTTGCTCTTTAGTGCTCTGGTTCATTAACTGACAAATTGTGCAAACCTTTCTAAAGACTTTCTGTTCTTATACCCTAAGTAGTCATATCTTTTGGTATGTACAGTTGTGGTTTTTGGGGGAGCAGGGGGAGGGAAGACAGGTTCTTGCTAAGTTGCTTAGAGCCTTGCTAAGTGGCTGAGGCTGGCTTTAAACTTGTGATCATCCTGCCTCAGCCTCCTCTGTCAATGGAATTATGGATGTGCACTACCGTGCCTGGCTGCATAGCTCGATTCTGTATCTTTTTTTAAAAAAAATCATCTAGGGGGCCTAGGGTTGTGGCGCAGTGGTAGAGCTCTTGCCTAGCATGTAGAAGGTACTGGGTTCAATTCTCAGCACCACATACAAATAAATAAAATAAAGGTCCACTGACAACTAAAAGAAAAAAATATTTAAAAACAACCTCACCCTTTTTTAAAAAAAAATCATCTAGATATTTCCTTCTGCCTCTACCTGATTTGATGATGGAACTTTCTTCTGATGTCCACTTGAAGACCACCCACCAAGATGTCTTATCCAAAAAAGCACACTTTCTTAATGTCATGTAAGGGCATTTTGCTGCTGATATATTAGTTTAATATATTTCACAACTACCACAAAAGTAAAGTGACAATAAAGACTTTTTTCCTTAAGTCATAAAACCTCAAGGACAAAAAACAGAAGGAAGAGATAATAGCGATGAAATTTGGGGGTACTGAAAATCAGAATGGCAAGTGGGAACCAACCTATCAAACTTAAAACTGAACCCTAAGCCAGCCGAGGGGGAAGTCAGCAGCAACTCCATCTGCATCCTAGGGTCTTCAAAAAGCTTGATCATTGGTGGCATCAGGTACCTTTAGGAGAGCATCGGGTGAGCAGAGGTGGAGATAAAACTGGAAACAGGAAGAGTGGATAAAATGTGTGTAAGAAACAGATTCTCGGATTCTCTCCTCTAACAGCTCACAGAGAAACCGCTCTGTTCTCATTCCTTGACAGAAGACTGGTCTTATTTTCTGAAGAGTGTAAAGCAGGTGGTCTCTGGACTGTTGACTCCTAATGGCTGGCAAACATGAGAGCATAGAGTTTGAACAAAACCAAGGGCGAATAAATGTAACTTTGCATATTGAATGGTGAACCCTCCAGGATCCTTGTCCAACTCTGCTCTCAGAACACTGGCCTTATAGCCTTCAGACTGGAGTTTGCAAGATTCCTCTCTGGGAAATCTGACCCACCCAAGAGGAAAACACTTAAATGAACTAGCCCAATCACAGCTCCCTATCCAGAGCCATAATTAGCAAGTCCTACCCTATGTGCGGAGGGCTTTCAAATAATACAGTGTTCCTGTCTTATGTATGTGCAAACAGCCACGGATTATCAGACATAGGAGGTCTAAAATGTGAAAATCTCCTAATACAACAGAAAAAAGCAACTTGGAACCAGAAACTATGCAAAGAGATCATAAATCTGCCTTTCCACGAAAGGATAAATGTCTCTGTGAGTTGACAGAAGAGATTGTTGAGCATTGGGAATTGCTAATAAAGCAATATGCCATTGAGCTACATCCCAGGGATGAGGGTGACTGGGGATGTAGCTCAGTGGTAGAGTACTTGCCTACCATGTGCTAGTCCCTGACTTCTATCACATACTTGGGAGCAGGAGTGGGTGATATGCTATTTAAGAAATGAAGGCGTCTTGGAAATTAAAAATATATATATATGTTAACAGAAATGAAAAACTTAATAGAGGGAAAGAAAGATAAAAATTTAGGTCATTACCCAAAAAGTTAAAAACAAAAAACAAAGAAGTTCTGGGATGAGAGAGAAAAGTAAGGAACTTAGGTGTTAACCTAAAACTCTGTCATTTTGAATGCTAGCCATTCATTCATTCTCATCTCTAGAAGAGAGAACTGGAAAAGGAAAAGGTCATAAGAACAAATTGAGTGGCCACACCTACCTGCAGTCCTAGCAACTCAGGAGGCTGAGGCAGGAGGATCCCAAGTTTGAGGCCAACCTGGGAAACCCAGTCTCTAAATAAAAAATAAAAAGGACTGGGGATGTAGCTCACTGGTAGAGAGCCCCTGGTCAACCTGCTCCCCCAATTTTTTTTTTTTTAGAGAATTTCCCAGATCTGAAGGTCATGCACCTTTCGATTCAGAGTCCTGGAGGGCACCAATTCAAAGACATGCCATTAATGACATTTCAGAACACCAAGAAGCTAAAAGTTCCAGAGAGGAAAGAAAGAAATGGCCACATATTAAGGATAAGGATAAGGGACATTTTACAGTATGTAAGACCTTACGAAGTTTACTTCTAAATCATCCTTCTCCAGGAAGAGATACTTCATGAAAACAAAGCAATAAAGAGGAAGACCAAAGTTCCAGTTTAAGTCAGGAAGGGGACTGTCCAGGGGGATGAAGCATGCTCCTTACTGTCAGCTACTCAGCCTGACCAGAGATCACACAGCCAGAAGACAGAGAGATGCATAGAATATTTTTGAAGGAGACACAAGAAAATCAACCATGGTTATCTTTTGAAAGTAAAAATGGGAAGGCAGAGAAAGGATATTTTTCCTTTTTCCTTTACATATATTACTTTTTTTTGTTTGTTTTTTGTTTGTTTGTTTGTTTTTTGTTGTTTCAAGAAAGGAAAAATGCCCCCTCCAGTAGTGTGTCTCCAGGGGAGATGTTTAGCCCTTAGATGAGGTCAACAGAATTTTTCTTTTGTTCAGAAACTGGAAAGAAATTTTGCAAGGATATTTTTAAATCCTGTAGCCAATCTTCCCTGATAATATTCAGCTTACATTTTCTCTTTGTAGGAGAAGAGCTAGGGAGGAACGTCTTTTGGACGAAAAGAGCCTGAACTCTCTCCTAGAAGATACACGGCCTCTTCAGCTTCAGGGTTAGGCTTGCCATCACGTGGGGCAGGGGAAGGTTTCTTCTGGGCCTCAGGACTGCAGCCGTCCTCTTTTTAGAAGAGCCCTTCCATAAAAGCTTCCTCTGCTCCAAGACCTTGATTACCAACAATTAATCTCAGATGAAAGATTCAGTGCTACAGGCTTCCTCTGTCTCTGACCTAAGAGAACAGGCTGTGAATGGTTTGTTTGTTTGCTTGCCAGAGATCTTATCTGGACCCAGAAGAGCTGATAGGATCATAAAATCAGCATTGATCTTTTCACAGTATCGTTTCTCTAAAAAATGGGGGATGCACTGAGCCCAGGACAAAAGGGAGATATATGTCATGAGGGGGTGGCTATCATTTAATAATGGCTATATTTCATAGTAATAAAATCTGGATAACTCTCTAGTGCATCCTAACCCCCATGCTTTCTTTGCTCCTTTTCAACGTATTTGCATAAATCACTGCAAAGCAACTAAGCCAGCTAGGTCCAAACCACCCACTTGCCTATTCCCAGCACATGAATTAGAGGGAGGCCAGCTGAAATCTGGGCCAGGCACTTAGATGACTTGTATGTCTGATTTTTGTTCCATGATTTGAAACTCAAAATAAATCAAAAAGGAAAAAAATGTTCCAAATACCAGCTCATTCACACACAAAAAAAATCTCCATCTTCTTTAGTCCTGGCACACACACAAGGCTGATAAACAGACCTGCTCTGAACACAGATACAAGTATTTAGAGACTAATTCCTATAATCACAAACAGATACTCATGTGTAGCAGGCTCATGGAACTCCTGTGTGTGATGTTAGATTCTGAAACTGGAGTAAAGGCTGAAGAACATTTTAGGGTCCAGGGAAATTGGGAAAGACCTGGAAAATACGGCCCTTGAGGGAAGTTTCTAGGAGACAGAATTTGGGCTTAGAAATAGTGAGTGATCCAAAAAAGAAAAAAGAAAAAGAAACGAAAGAAAGAAAAAAATGTGTGAATAGCAAAGAAAGATAGAACTAAAATAAAGTGGTGCCAAGCCTGGTGGCGCACGCCTGTAATCCCAGCACTTAGGAGGCTGAGGCAGGAGGATCTCGAGTTCGAAGCCAGCCTCAGCAACTTAACAAGGCCCTAAGCAACTCAGTGAGACCCTGTCTCTAAATAAAAATGCAAAATAGGGCTGGGGATGTGGCTCAGTGGTCGAGTGTCCCTGGGTTCAATCCCTAATACCAAAAATAAAATAAAATAAAGTGGTGTCCATGACAGAAGAAGCTATTTGATTAGATCTTAATGATAAACCTTCTGCTGGGTGTGGTGGGGCACACCTGTAATCCCAGTGACTTGGGAGACTGGGGCAAGAGGACCACAAGTTTGAGGCCAGCCTCAACAACTTAGTAAGGCTCTGTCTCAAAATAAAAAATAAAAAGGGCTGGGTAGGTAGCTCAGTAGTGGAGCACCCCTGGGTTCAATAGCCAGTACAAAAAAAGAAAAGAATAAACTTTCTGACTGGTGAAACTTGTTCAACCCAAAAATTGAATAGCCCCAAGCTACAAAGCAATAGAGGCTGTGGTAAGTTCACTTAGTACGTTGCCAGGATCTTCAAATACAGATGTTGAACAACAGTCTCTCCTTGATACCACAAACCAGATATTCCAGAAAGTTGGCAGAGAAATGAAACCATTCAGCAGGAATCAGGCACCTCAGATGGCCGTAGCATCCTGAGTTTAACTCATTTACCAAAAGAGCAGCCCATTCTGTTTAGAAGCAGCACCTGTTCCCAGGACGGGGTAAACTCCATAAACAGGGGCACAAAGAGAAATGATAGTCTAGGGTCCTAAAAAAAGAAAAAAGAAATCTTTTCCTGGGCCTTGTCACCAGGTAGGGAAAATTTTAGCAAGGTGGTGATAGAGGTAAGGAGATACCGGGAGAACACATCTAAAAATGAACAAAGATATGGTAATTATAAGAATGGAAGCTGTTTACAGGGAGAGGAAATTGGTTTGTATAATTAGATAGATCCAAAAATTACCCTGTCTTTGTAATATAACTTCCTGTAAAGGAGACATAACATCTTTTCTTACCAGATAAAGACAAAGCCTCTTACTTTTAGGGAAGAATATCACCAAATTACAAGGGGGCTGAAGTCACACTTAAAATTACTGGCAAAGTCAGGACGAATCCCCAAGCCTTTTCCTTGGAAAAATGGTGCAAAGCCATTCTTCCATAAATATGAAACATTTACTCCAGCCTTGACTTCTGCTTTAGCTGCTAATCTTTCTCTCTCCTGTCCTGCAGCTGGGATGAAAGCAGCTCCATCAGCAGTGGGCTCAGTGATGCCTCCGACAACCTCAGCTCAGAAGAGTTCAATGCCAGCTCCTCACTCAACTCCCTCCCAACTACTCCCACTGCTTCCCGCAGGAACTCTTCAATAGTGGTATGTGAGTTTGCAAACACCTGGGCCACCACTTCAAGATGAACCCACCTGGGCAGTGCCTGGGTGTGCATTCACCCACTCACACCCACTCTGTGGAATTGGTTCCCATTGGCCAAATTCTTGTAGCGCTGGCAAAAAAACAAAAACTAAAGCTTCCTAGCAGTCCCCTAAGACATAGGATGTTGTTGTATTGCCTTTGTTTTGCACTCATGTGTGTCTGGACGGATACATGTAAGAGCTGTTCCATCTTGCTAGGCATGGTGGTGCACATCTGCAACTGAGGCAGGAGAATCTCAAGTTCAAGACCAGCCTCAGCAACTTAGCAAGACCCTGTCTCAAAATTTAAAATTCAAAAAAAATTTTTAAGGGATCACATATAGTTCAGTGGTAGAACACCCTTGGGTTCAGTCCCCAGTGCTGAAAAAGAAAAGAATAAAAAGACCTAATCCAACTGGAAAAGAAAAGGATTCCTAGAGATGGATCTCATATCTTCTCTCCAGAACCCTACGGTTATATGTGGGAACACTGGGTTGACTAAACACTCTAGGATGAGCAGAGCCCCCTACTAAGGAAACAAGTTCCCTCAGCTAACCATTCCCCATCCCCATGTGGATGTCTCACTTTGCCTTTTTCTCTTCTCTTTAGCTGCGCACAGACTCAGAGAAGCGCTCTCTGGCAGAAAGTGGGTTGAGCTGGTTTAGTGAATCAGAAGAGAAGGCCCCCAAAAAGCTAGAGTACGACAGTGGTAGCCTGAAGATGGAACCTGGGACTTCCAAGTGGCGGAGAGAGCGGCCTGAGAGCTGTGATGATTCTTCCAAGGGTGGAGAACTAAAAAAACCCATCAGTCTGGGACATCCTGGTTCCTTGAAGAAGGGCAAGACCCCACCAGTGGCAGTCACTTCCCCCATCACTCATACAGCCCAGAGTGCCCTCAAAGTCGCAGGTAAGTATAGAATAAAGGAAGAGACAGAATGAAGACCTGTTCTTTGGTTGTCCCTCAGAATGGTCATTAACTCATAAAATGATAGCAAATATTTGCATACTACTTTAACGTGCACACATCTGATCTTCAGGACAGTCCTCTGAGTTAGGAAGGGAGGGTATGACTGTCCGTATTTTCCTAACGTAGAAACAAACTCAAAGAGTTTGACCTAGTTACGATCACAATGAATAAGTAGCAGGGTATTTTTTGTTCAGGGCTAACATAAAGGGACTAACCTGAAGGGAGTTTGACTCCCTTCAAATGCTTCCCATTGGTTTCTTTCCTCTCCTTTTCCCGGATGGGGAAAGCAAAAGATTTCTAAGGTCCTGGTCAATGTCAGCTACTCTCACCTCATTTCCTTCCCTCTTGCAGGCAAACCTGAAGGCAAAGCTACAGACAAGGGTAAGCTTGCTGTAAAGAACACCGGGCTACAGCGCTCCTCTTCTGATGCTGGCCGGGATCGCCTGAGCGATGCTAAGAAGCCCCCCTCAGGCATTGCTCGCCCCTCCACCTCAGGATCCTTTGGCTACAAGAAACCCCCTCCGGCCACAGGCACGGCCACGGTCATGCAGACTGGTGGTTCAGCCACGCTCAGCAAGATCCAGAAGTCCTCAGGCATCCCTGTCAAGCCAGTGAACGGGCGAAAAACTAGCTTAGATGTGTCCAACAGTGCGGAGCCTGGGTTCCTGGCTCCCGGAGCCCGTTCCAACATCCAGTACCGCAGCCTGCCGCGGCCAGCCAAGTCCAGTTCGATGAGTGTGACAGGTGGGCGGGGTGGACCTCGCCCTGTTAGCAGCAGCATTGACCCCAGCGTCCTCAGCACCAAGCAGGGAGGCCTTACGCCCACCAGACTGAAGGAGCCTTCCAAGGTTGCCAGTGGGCGGTCCACTCCAGCTCCTGTCAATCAGACAGATCGCGAAAAGGAAAAGGCCAAAGCCAAAGCAGTGGCCTTGGACTCAGACAACATCTCCTTGAAGAGCATTGGCTCCCCAGAAAGTACTCCCAAGAACCAAGCAAGCCACCCACCAGCCACCAAGTTAGCAGAGCTACCACCAACCCCTCTCAGGTACCTAAACTGGGTATTTCCTCTGAGTCTATTGGCTCAGTCATTCTTTTGCATATTCCTCTCCTCTTTAGACCAGGAGTGCCAGGGTCTGTCCACTTTTATCTCTAGGCTTTTGCATGGGTCCTCTGGCTTCCCCTATAGTCCTAGTTTCTTCTCCCTCTTTCCAAACCATATTCAAAACTCACTGTTTATTCTATTTTTTTTTTTAATCAGTGCTTAGCCTGTCTTTGACACTTGCACAGGTGGTCTTTCCATGTTAATTTGCACACGTATACCCGTTTGTATGTAACTACTTCATCTATGTTTCCCATGTGCACGTATCACTTTCCTATTAAGACCATAGGTACCTTCAGTCAGGTATTGGATTTCCTTCCAACTGATTGCTCAACAGCATTAGGATAAACCTCCGTACTTAGCAGATGGCCAGAAAACAAGGAAACTATAGAATGATTGCCTCTTGCTCTGTAGTTCTGTTATCTTAAATATTTTATTTTATCTTCACTTCTCTCAGGGCCACAGCTAAGAGCTTTGTCAAGCCTCCCTCACTAGCCAATCTAGACAAGGTCAACTCCAACAGTCTGGATCTACCATCGTCCAGTGACACCCACACTTCAAAGGTCCCAGATCTGCATGCTACAAGCTCAGCAACTGGGGGCCCTCTCCCTTCTTGCTTCACCCCCAGTCCAGCACCCATCCTCAATATTAACTCAGCCAGCTTCTCCCAGGGCCTAGAGCTGATGAGTGGTTTCAGTGTCCCAAAGGAGACCCGCATGTACCCCAAACTCTCAGGCCTGCACAGGAGCATGGAGTCCCTCCAGATGCCAATGAGCCTGCCCAGTGCCTTCCCCAGCAGTTCCCCCATTCCCACCCCACCTGCAGCCCCTGCTGCCCCTGCAGAAGAAGAGACTGAAGAGCTGACTTGGAGTGGAAGCCCCAGGGCTGGACAAGGGGACAGGTAAGTGGGTGGAGACAGAGCTGACACTGAGCCCTAGACTCATTTGACCACTAGCAATCCCATCCTGTATTTGATTGCCTCTGTGACTTTCAAAACTTTTTCACATATTTTAAGTGATTTCACAAGCTTCTCAACAACTCCATGAGATGGTAGGATGCTTTTGTTTATTTCTCATCTTATGAATGGAAAAACTCGTGCACAGAAAGTTAAATGACTTATCCAAGATCTCCTAATTAGTTAAACCTGTCCTCCAAAGCTTTTGCTTCCTAATCAAGAATCATTCCTATTATATCACATCCTGGTTTTTACCTGTAGTATTATGATCTTTTAAATAGCCAACTACATCCTAATTCCTAATTGGAGAAAAACATTCGTCATTTCAGATAAATTTCCCAAGTTGTGCACCAAGAACTTGACTGAGACAGTCTTCTTATTTTGTTTGTAGAGAGAGTTTGATGCCCTATGTCCAGAGTCTGTATCCCTCAAGCCTATGGTCCCAAACTCTAGTTTCTAAGATGGACTCACATGCTTCTCTTTTTTATCTCCACAGTAACCAGAGGGATCGGAATACCCTTCCCAAGAAAGGACTCAGGTAATCCTTAATTATGGATTTTCCTCTCTATACTTGGAGCTCCTGATCTGTATGAAAAATCCTGATTTGACCTGTCCCAGGTCCTCTGCATGAATTTGGCCCTTTAGCCAGATCGTTTGTATGTGGTCCTATACATGTGCCACCCAGTGCCTGCTACCATTCTATGAGTCAGCTTATACAGCAGGTAGTCCTTGGTGACAGGGGAGAGTGAGTTTGCAGGGGAATCCCATGCTCCCCATCCCCCTTCTGATATCCTGATGCTTGCTGAATTTCCTCTCTTAATTTTCCTTCCTTGCTGTGTGCCTCTGGGGCCACTTGGATTGGCAAGGGGCAGGACATCCCTGGTCTGCTACTTTTATGACAGCATTGAGTTGTTCAGTTGTGGGGTGTAGGGGGGACTCCTGTGACCTGAAAGCCTCACATAGAATCATGGAGCTCCGCCCTGAGCTGCAGGGATAAAGTTCTAGTGCCTCCTCCGTCCTTTCTGCCCCTATCCCAGGAGCTCTGTAGGGAGTACCTGCTAGTGCTGTAGCATCAGCTGGGGGTCTAGGGGAGAATGCTGAGTCACCTCCTCTTGCTCCCCCTTTTCTTTACCCCATTTTCAGATCTGGCTCCAGCCTAGCTCAGATATTCCCCTTATCAACTAAGTGTCTGGTATTGCTTTGTGCTTGCTTAGTCTGAGTCTTTCTGCTGCCTTCTACAGGTACCAGCTCCAATCCCAGGAGGAAGCCAAGGAGAGGCGGCATTCCCATACTATTGGTGGGCTACCTGAATCTGATGACCAGTCAGAGCTGCCTTCTCCCCCTGCTCTCTCCATGTCCCTGAGTGCAAAAGGCCAGCTTACCAACATAGGTAAGTGTTTGCGGTCGCTTATCGTGGCATGGAATGAAGCAGGGGTCACTTTGGAGGGTGAGGCAAGGCAGCTGCACTTGAGTATTCAACTTGTGCTACATTGAGTGGTTTCATGGTGCCTCAGTTTATCCACCCAAAATAAGATGGAAGGCAAAGTGTTCAAGTCCTCAACTAAAAAGTTGCCCCTGGGCACAAGTTGTAGGGTCCTTTTAGTATCAGAGAGTCAGAACTATGGCATGGAAAAGCCATTAGCCAAAGCCCAGAGATCAAACCAGTGCAACGGCCAGGCAGCGGTAAGCTGCCAGAAAGGTTCCCAGGGCTGCCAGGCCAGCTGTGTATGGCAGTACTGAGATGTCAGCCTGTGGCGAGGAAGAAGGGAAAGGTAGTTGTTGGAGAAGGGTAGACTCTGCCTCAAACCCAGAAAAGTTCAGATTCCCCAACTTCTTGGCTGAGGCAGAGCCCTCCTCGCTCTGAAGGCAGAGCTGACTAAAACATGTCCCAGACACACCCTTTCTAGAGCCTGAGAAGAAGGGAAAGCTGGGACAGAAGGAAGTGGCTGGGTGACTCAGAGGCAGGGAGGGGAAGAAGCCTGGGGTGGTGAGGGCCGGGCCCAGCCCTGGTTCTGGGAAGCACTGTGCCAGGCTTGGCCCAATAGGAACCCTTTCAGACAATGCCTGAGATAGGCCTGATGTTTGCTTGCTGTCTCTCTCTAAACTCATCTCTTCTTTCAGCTGAGTGAAAGGAGTTAATGTAAGACAAGGACCTGTAACATGCCTGTACAATGACTGTGGGGAATTTGAGGAAAGACTAGGAATTGGGATCATTTTTGCCTAAAAGGGTCATCTGGCCTCTAAAGGGCTCTTAAAGGAGGATGGGGCCAGCTCGTTTTCCATGTCCATTGAGGACAAAGCAAGAAGAGAGGTGTTCCTGCTGCAGAGTGAGGGACTCGGATAAATTATACTCGCCTAAATTGTACTTGCCTTATGGATTCAAAGGAGCCAAGAGAGGGCTGTGTGGGCTGGGGATGTAGCTCAGTTGGTAGAGTGCCTGCCTTGCAAGCACAAGGCCCTGGGTTCAATCCCCAGCACTGCAAAAAAAAAAAAAAAAAGAGAGAGAGGGAGGACTGTGAGATCTGCACAGGTCTTTTAGCGACAGGTTCGCTATCCACCGGCCTGTGAGGTGAAACAGTAGATGAGGGAGTTCCATGAGCATGTGAACCCCAAAGGCTGTAGTCCCAGCAAGGGGCACAGGGGGACAGGTCCTGTAGGTCAGCAGGAATCAGCAGAGCCAACCGCAGAGCAGATTCCACATCCACCTGCTCTGTCTGCCTAACCTTCAAGCCAAGGGAACACAGGGCAGAGGTGGCCCTATTTCTTGATGCTTTAGAGCTGACCTAGAGTGATGCTGCTTGTGGGGAGATGTTTCCTTCCATCACACTGAGCCCATGGGATCCACAGCCTGACCCCACATCACTTGGTTCTCAGTCCTCCCAGGGTGTGTTGTAGAGAACAGAATTCCATCATCATGATCACATCCCAGGGATGTGAAGGTTTCAAATAAGCTGCCAGGCCCCTTCAAAAGCAACGACTCCCAGGCAGATAGGGTTGAGGGAATGTCCGTGTTACTCCAGACAGCAGGGTCCTTCTCTATTAGGGCTCAACTTCCCCAGAGGGACCCGCTCCTAACAGCAGCCGCTGCACACTCCCCTGGCCCGCCTGCCCCCTCCTCTCCCACCCTCTCCCCAATGCCTCTCATGCTCCTGGTGCTCCATCCCCCAAGGGACAAGAGAGCTGATGACCCTGCCTCTTCTCCTGCCTCCCCCTCCCTCTCCTGTCCCCCTTCCCTCTGTCCTTCCAGTGAGTCCCACTGCGGCCACCACGCCAAGAATCACCCGCTCCAACAGCATTCCCACCCACGAAGCGGCCTTCGAGCTGTACAGCGGCTCCCAAATGGGGAGCACCCTGTCCCTGGCCGAGAGACCCAAGGGAATGATTCGGTCAGGATCCTTCCGAGACCCCACGGACGATGGTGAGACTTCATGCCAGCGCGGTTCACGCTCATTCCAGCTCTGCTGGGTCCCCTCACCCACCACCACCTCCACTGCCACCACTGCCACCACCACACACACGTATATGATCCACAGGACATCGACTTGGGCCATTTCAGTTCTTTCTTCCCATACCTTTGAAGGGTCTGGGGGCCCAGAAACCTTGGGTGGCACCATCTAGCACTGGGTCTTTGGGATGGAGCAGCTCTCCTGGGGGCCGGGGGAGGAAAATCAAGAGTGGAAAGGGTAAAGGCTATCTCTCCAGGTGCTCTGAAAACCAGAGCTTCTGTTCGCCTTGTTCTACTGCTGGTCTTTCCTCCTCAGTCTCTCAGAGTATTAGAAAAGACACAGGGACGCGATGGTAGCTCTTAAACCCTTACAAGGAATTAGACCTCTCATTTCTGATTTCAGAGTATTTCAGAGATCAGCTGCAGTGGGGGCCATCTGGTGGATGATGGTGATCTGGGTGTTAAGGTAGATCAGAGGCTGGAGACAGGGCCTTGTGGACGTTGGACACCCCCCCATTGCTCTTGGGGTGCTTAGGTCAGGGGGGATTTCTTGCAGATGTGCGTTGGTTCTCACAGCAGGCTCTATTGAACAATCAGGACCAGTGGTCCACTTAAATATTTGTTTTATCTGAGTGTCCCCCAGGCTTCCCCAGTGTCCCCCAGTGCTGAGAAGAGGAGGTGCAGGCCAAATTACAGAATCTGTTCTGATGGGAAAAACCCCCCTTCTGCAGCTCAAAGTACTTTCCCAACTGGGAAGAAGAGATAAAGACTACCCACAGAAATCTCCTTTCCCTTTCTCTGAAACCCTGCGCCCCTTGCGGCAGGCTGAGCAAGGGACCGCCATGACTGGGTTGCCAGAGAATGTAGGTGAGAGAGGAGGCCGTCTACTCAGGACCAAGTCTCCCTGGACACCTGCCTACCTTGGGCTCTTGGGATGCTGACTGGGTTTCCTGTTCTGTTCCTTCTGTCTGCTCCAGATGCCCTCCAGAATCAGTGTCCACACTTCTGCCTTAGGGCTCCTCCCAGGAACCCCGACCCTGGAACCCCTGCTAACCCTTTGTGTTCTTTCTCTTTCAGTTCATGGCTCGGTGCTGTCCCTGGCCTCCAGTGCCTCCTCCACATACTCCTCAGTAAGAGCAATAACTTCCCTTCCTCACTCACTCCTTCCCTAACAGTCCATGCTCCCTGAAACCTCCTTCAGTCCAGACACTGTGGGGAGCAGGTGGGGAGCCCTCCTGTCTCTTCATTACTCCTGATGGTCCTTGGGTCGGGGTGGAGAAATGCACCTGCAGCTTGGAGCACTCATTTGGGTGCCTCAGGTCTTTCCTCACCACCAACTCCTGAGCAACTTTGGTGCTTTCTGCTCCCCTCCTTCAAAAAATGAAGAGTCTCCTGCTACAGAGCCCTTTCCTTGCCCTGATACATGGAAAACATTTATGGCAGGGTCAGATGGGTAGGTTTCTTAGGCTCTAGGACCCCAACCATGCACAGAATTGACCAAATGTTTATGCATCTCCCAGAGCATTTGGCTTTTAGGTGTTCTTTGATTCTTTGGTTTGTTGTGTCTCTATCTCTTTACTCCTTCAGGTTGCTAGCAGAAAGGGTTAGCTTTCAGCCCAACCAAAATTTCATTTCCTGACCTTCTCAGCAGTGACAAAGTTGGCTGGAGATGCCAAAGTTGCCAGAGAAATCTGTTCTTTAAACCCTAGCATAGATCTGAGCTGAGACCTGAGGAGCCAGGGCCAAGGAACAAGAGATCCACCTCTTTGCACCTCTGAATCCCTCCTCTTCGTGTCTTTGCCCTGCCACTCACTGGGGCCTGGCTTCTTCACCCCTGTAGTAACACCCGCTTTCTCTCTTTCTCTCCCTCTGTGCTCCCTTCTTCAGGCTGAGGAGAGGATGCAGTCTGAGGTAGGGTACAAAGCCTTGGTCTCTGCTTCTTAACAGACTGCCCATTTTCCTTCCAAGTATCCTGTTTCTTCTGCCACCAATAGTTTGTCTTTTCTTTCACAGCAAATCCGGAAGCTCCGTAGGGAACTGGAATCATCCCAGGAAAAAGTGGCCACCTTAACATCTCAGCTTTCTGCCAACGTGAGTACCTGGAATAGGGAAAGACCTGGGCAGTTATTTTGGCTAAAGTTAAATAAGATCACCCAAGGAAAAAAAAAAAAAAAAAAAGATCACCCAAGGGAGGAAAATTATCTGAAAAGTATGCCCTGAGCCTAGACTCCAGCTGGGGTGGGTGTTTCTCACAACTCTACAACAAAGGACCTGAGGATTGTCCTTCACCTTCTTTGAGTCTGTTTTTTTTAAAAAAAAAAAAAAAAAAAAAGATTTTTCCCCCCACCCTAATGAATAGGTGTGGATAAGCTGGTCCCTGGCAGTCTGACCACCTGGAGAAAGACAAGAGGTGTGCCAGTGGTCCTGCAGGGACGGAAACAATCTTGTCATTAGCTATGGATTATAATTATAGAGCCCATAGAATCCTTTCCCATCACCCCTGGACGGGTTCATGTGTTTGTTCATGCCACATAGCTGGGCAGGTACAGAACTGGTCATTAGAATTCAGTCTGGTGACCACCACGCTATTTGAAGCCTAATTCTAGGCAGAAAAATATTATTATTGTTGTTATTATTATTATTATTATTTTGGCTCAATGTGAGGATCAAACCTAAGGCTGTGCACACACTAGACCCGGGCTCCACCTCTGACCCGTATCCCAGCTCTAACTCCTTTCTAGCTAACTCCTTCATTCACATCTGCTCTGCTACCAGTCTCCTGGGCAGTTTGAACTTTAGGTTGGCAACAGCATTCTTTATTTCAGTACATCCACTTATAGTGAGTTTCTTTCTTCTAGGCCTTAGTTTTTCTACTCTGTGAGATGGGGAGAAATGAAACCACTTCATCTAACTAGGTTATGGTAGTTTCTCCCCTGTGACCAAGTTGCAAACAGAGAACATAACAGCCATTTTCTCCCAAAGCTATAAACAACAGCTGAGCCGGATCTGCAGGAGCGTTCCAAGTGTTTGCACAAAAGTAACCATGTCTGCAATTTCCGTAGTAGTTTCTGGTTTTCTCTCTTCCCTTCCTCTCTGGGGAACCCAGCTGTTGGGCCTGGGTCTGTCCTTTGGAATCAGGTAGAATCTCCACCAGGATTTTTCATGTTTCCAAATTACTGCAATTGCAGCTCCCTCACCACATTGGTTATTGGCTTTATTCTTTTCCCAAATCCCTAGTTCATAAGCTGCACACTTAGCAGTTTGTTTGAAGCTCTTATCAAGCACTTTTTCCCACTCTTGAGGATCCATAAGAATTATAACAAAGCCAGACATGATAGTGAATGCCTGTATTCCCAATGACGCAGAAGGCTGAGGCAGGAGGATTGCAAGTTCAAGGCCAGTCTGGCAACCGAGCAAGACCCTGTCTCCAAAAAAAAAAAAAAATCATAACATAATTAAGAACCAACTTTTCTCTCCTATATACCACACCCATTAGGGCCAGTGGTCTGGGTCACATCCTACACACCCCAGGAAATTCATGTCTGGGAGATGCTGGGGAAAGAGGCGCCTAGGAGGCAGAGAACATTATGTCTGATTCATTTACACTATAGTCTGTCAGCCATCGTGTTGTCAAGGCTGGACTAGAGCCAAGAAAATGAAGTTAGAGGGTGATTTTTCTTAGAACAGGAAGTTCCATTTGGCTGAGAGAGAACAATCTAAACAGCCAGACCCAATGAGTTCTGAATCTTAGAGACAGATTTTTGCGGAAGGTCAGAGCTCTACCCTCAAGCAGGAGATGTGATGCCAGGATCTGGGAAGGTCCCACATATAGGACACCCTGATGCTGTACCAAACATTGTTGTGTTGAATGGAACTTCCCCAACACTGAAGCTGGAGGACACACCCTGAACTGGAAGGGGTACAGGCTCCATCCAGTACTAACCTCTCTAGCACTATCACTTAGCCTTGAGGTCATCAGGCACCTTAGTCCCCTTGGCTGGGATTTACAGTAGGGAAGGTGAGTCCCCCAGATCAGGAGAGGCCAGCACAGAAAAGCACACAAGAGGCCAGGGGTTCTCCAGGGCTCATGAGTAGATTTCCAGGAACCTCAGACATATGCCAGGATATAGAGAAGCAAATAAGAGAAGACCTAAGGGCCAGATGACAGAAAGAGAGGGGGCAGTTGTTCAGGTCATGACATACATCAATCAAGCCCAGGCCTTGACAAATTCACTGTAAAAGAGGAAGACTTGATGGGACCAGAGGGATCACCTCCAGTCACAGTGCCATGATGGTTTCAAGGACACTGGGTGAAAATAGAAGCAGGAATTATAAACCAACAGTAAGCAGTGGGTATCCCAGCCATACTGAGCTCTGCATAAAGGTCCTGTCCAGAATAAGTTCACTTCTTGCTCGGGTCACCAGCTTGCTCAGGGAAAGCTCTCTCTCCATCCTCCAGAGTTCCCCTGTCTGCTCACGTGCCTCCTTCCCTTCCCCTTCCTTTCCTATGTGTCTTGCTGCCTGTTGGTGAGCCAGAGTTCAAACCATGCCCCATGTGGCCCGTGTGCCACTGCACCTTCCTTGGCTGGCCCTTGGGGATCCTGCCCACCTTGTGAAGCAGACCTGACACCTAGTGGCCAGACAGTAGAATGCCCCTGAAGTTTTTTGCTACTTCCCTCCAGCCCTGCAAAGTGAAGTCTGAAGAATCCAAAAACAAGGAGCAACTCCAAAATAAG
>JAJEJO010000855.1:178969-301664 GCA_020662805.1 Glaucomys volans | reverse complement strand
ACAGGTTCAAAATGGAGAGCCACTCTGAAAGCAGAGATGGAAGATATATACCAGACACATTCTCCTGGGAGGTTATCTCCTCCCTTGGGGGCCAGACCACTATACAGTGGAGGAGTTAAACCAAAATAATAGGACCCACCCCAAAGGACATGACCCTCTCATCAAGCCTGCCACCCACATATCACATAGAGCAGAGGAAGGATCCTCCCTCTGGTAGGTACGAGGTACCAGATCCCAAATCTCCCATAGCCTCCAAAAGCCTGCCCTACCCTCCTGCTGGTCCTGCTGGAAAATCGCTGTAATTCCACCTTGTCTGCTCAGAAAAGTCAATATTTTAAAACCCTCAAGAGATTTGTTGGCCTTGGTCAGCCTGATACACAAAAAAATCAGTTAAAACTACTTTCCGTGTCAGTGTGTTCCTCTCCCCAGACTGCAACTTAAGGTCCTCCTGACATGTTTGTTTCAGGCTAATCTAGTGGCCGCTTTTGAGCAGAGCCTTGTGAGTATGACGTCCCGCCTGCGACACCTGGCAGAGACAGCCGAGGAGAAGGTGAGAGGCCTGGGTGGGGAGCCCAACCTCCCCTCACCCACAATTGCTAGTTTCTACCTCCCTGACCATTGCCCAGCATTCTCCAGCTGCCCCTCAGTATACTGTCCACACCTTCCTTTCTCCAGTTCCCTGCCCTTCTCTATCAAGTCAGGAAGAATTCCAGAGCCCAGCCTGTTGCCTGGCTCATTGTAAATGCTACTAAGCCCAACAAATGACACCATTTTCGTTCTTTCTTAGGACACTGAGCTGCTGGATTTGCGAGAAACCATAGACTTTCTGAAGAAAAAGAACTCTGAGGCTCAGGCAGTCATTCAGGGAGCCCTGAATGCCTCAGAAACCACACCCAAAGGTAGGGGGTCATCCATAGATTGAGGGAGAACAGGGATGGGGGAAAGGAAGACGACTGCAGGATTTAGGTTTTGTTGTTTGCAGTCCTGGGGATGGAACACAGGGCAGGGTCTCTTGCATGCTGGGCGAGTGCTCTAACACTGAGCTACACCTGCAGCCCAACTGCAGGTTTATATGTGGGCCCACAGTGTGCCAGCTCCTGTAATAAATTTCTAGGAGGACTAGGCGTGATGCTGCACACCTGTAATCCCAGTGATAATAGGGGAGGCTGAGGCAGGAGGATTCTATGTTCAAGGCCAGCCTCAACAACTTAGCAAGACACTGTCTCAAGATGAAAAATAGAAAGGGCTGGGGTTGTAGCTCAGTGGAAAAGTGCCCCTGAATTCACTCCCCAGCATCCCCACCCCCAATTTTTTCTGTAAGGCGAAGTCCCTGAAGTGCTCTTCAGAGAGGTGTCTGTGCTAGTCAGTGAGGAGTCCCAGGAGCCTGATCCCCATCCTGGGGGACAAGAGCAAGTAGAGGAGACCTGTTTCTCCTTGACCTTCAAGTCCTTGGCCCAATTTTCAATCAGGTGGTTTTATTGCTGAGATTGTAAAGTTCTTCATATATTCTGGGCACTACACCCCTAACGGAGGATAGTGGTTTGCAAACATTTTCTCTCGTTCTGTGTGTTGCCTTATCATTTTCTTAAAAGTATCCTTTGAAGAACAAAGGTTTTCCGTTTTGATGAACTTCATCTATTTTTTTCTTTTTTCTTTTTTTTAAGTACTGGGGATTGAACCCAGGGGCACTCAGTCACTGAGCCACATCCCCAGCCCTATTTTGTATTTTATTTAGAGACAGAGTCTCACTGAGTTGCTTAGTGCCTTGCCGGTGCTGAGGCTGCCTTTGAACCCGCGATTCTCCTGCCTCAGCCTCCCAAGTGCTGTAATTACAGGTGTGCGCCACCGCGCCCGGCCATCTATTTTTTTCTTTAGTGATGTGTGCTTTAGATGTTGTATAACCCTAATCCAAGGGGGAAGAAGGAAACAGGAATAAATCCAAGTGACCCAAATCCAAGGTCACAAAGATAATCCTATGTTTCCTTCTAAATTTTTTTTGTAGTTTTAGATTTTATATTAGGTTTTTGTTCCATTTAAAGTAATATTTAATATATATTTGAGAGATAGAGGGTCCAGGTCCATTCTTTTACATGTGGCTATCCAGTAGCCCTAGCAATATTTGTTTAAAAGAGTCGGTTTTTTTTTTTTCCTTCACTGAATTTTCTTGGCACCCTTTTGGAAATTGATTGATCAAAAAATTAAGGGTTAATTTCTGGACTCAGTTCCATTGATCTTAAATGTCTGTCCTCTGGCGGTACTGTATTGTCTCAATCGTGTAGCTTTGTAGTAAGTTTTGAAATTGGGAAATCCAAGTTCTGTGATTCAGTTCCTCTTCAAGATTGCTTTGCCTACTCTGTGCCCTTTGCATTTCCCTGTGGATTTTAAGATTAGTTTGTCAATCTCTGTTTAAAAAAAAAAAACATGAGTGAGATGTTGGTAGGGCCTATGTTGAATCTGTCTATCCATTTGGAAAGTATTGCCATCTTAAGAATATCAAAGGGCCATGCACAAGACTCTGGATTCCATCCCAAGCACCACAAAAAAAAAAAAGGAATATCAAATCTTCCCATCCATGAACTTGGCATGCCTTCCCATTTATTTAGATATTCTTCCATTTCTTTCAGTGACAATTTGCAGTTTCATTGTAAAAGTCTTGTATTTCTTTTGTTAAACTTATTTTTTTATGCTATTATAAATAGAATTGTGTTCTTAATTTTCTTTTTGGAGTGTTCATTATTAGTGCATAGGAATACAACTAATTTGTTTTTAATATATTGATCTGATGTCCTACAAACTTGCTGAGCTCGTTTGTTAGCTCAGTATTTACAACCTCTTCTTAATGTGCTTCTACCCATATTATTCTCCTGAGTAACAGACCTCTATTTCCAACTATTTTTGGATGTTCCACTTAGTTGACTTCATAGGTTATCTCTAACTTAACATTTCCAGAATTAAAAGGCATCCCCACCACCCCACTTGTAAGTACACCGACAACTTTTTCCCTGAAACTCTGCAGTTCTGTCCACCTTCTGGATTATCATCGGCCTAGTTACCCAAGCCACCAGTATGAGAGTCGTGCTTGACTCCTCTCAGTTTCACTCTGTGCAGCAAGTCAGATCTAACTTCTATGTAGATCTCAATTCTATTCCTCCTCTATATTGTCACTACCCTGACTCAGATCATCACTGTTCTCCTCAGTTATTGCGGTAATTCCCTAACTGGTCTTTCCTTGGTCCAGGCCTTCCTTTACACTGCCCCCAGAGCAATTCAATTAAGACCAGAACATATTTGAATATGAAGTAGATATTAGGTGAAAAGAAGTACTGTTAATTTTCTTCAATGTAATAATGATATTGTAGGGGAATGTCCTTATTCTTAGAAGATGGGTCCTGAAGCCAGGCATGGTAATGCTCAACTGTAATCACAGTGGCTTGGGAGGCTGAGGCAGGAGGATCACCAGTTTGAAGCCAGTGTTAGCAACTTAGTGAGACCCTGTCTCAAAATAAAAAGTAAAAAGGGCTGGGGATGTGGCTCAGTGGTTAAGCACCCCTGAGTTCACTCCCTAGAAGAAAAGATGATTCATCCTAAAGAATTTGTGGTAAAATATCATGTTGGCAGCAACTTATTTTCAAATTGTTCAAGAGAATGTGTGTGTGTGTATGTTTGTGTGTGTATGCAAAGAGAGAGAGAGAGAGAGAAAATGTTATAATAAAATATATCAATTTTTTAATTAGGCAGAGGGCATATTGGTGTCCATTGTACTGTGTTTTCAGTTTTTCTTTGTGTTTGGAACATTCCAAAGAACCAAATGAAATGCGGAAAGAGTAACTGGGTGCAGTGATGCACTCCTATAATCCCAGTGACTCGGGAGGCTGAGGCAAAAGGACTGTAGTTTCAAGACCTACTAGCCTCAGCAATTTAGCAAGGCCCTAAGTAATTTAGTAAGACCGTATCTCAAAATAAAAAAGGACTGGGTATACAGCTCAGTGGAACACCATGCTAAAGGGTTTAAAATGTATCTCCCACTTTTTTTTTTTTTTGCCTTTTTTGGTATTGGAGATTGAACCAAAGGATTCTATGCCAATGAGCCACATCCCCAGCCCTTTTTTATTTTTAAATTATGAGACAGGTTCTCTCTAATTTGCAAAGTTGCTGAGGCTGGCCTTGAACTTGCAGTCCTCCTGCTTCAGCCTCCTGAGTCTGGGATTATAGGCATACACCACCACACCTAGCTCACCTCTGGATTTTAAATAAAGTTTTAATGACATACAGCCACAATCATTCATTTATATACTGTCTATAGCTAATTTAAAGCCACAGCAGCAAAATTGAGTAGTCAAGACAGATCCTATGACCACAGAGCTTAAGATATTTACTATTTGGCCCTTTACAATAAACGTTTGCCAGCCCCAGTGGTGACCTATACAGACGGTTACATGGTGAAATATAAAAACCTGCCTCTAAACCACTCCTCCAAATGCCACTCCCGAGAGGTAAGTACTGCAAGACATCTTAACAAATCTTTCCAAAAATATTCATAAAAAGCAAATATATGTCCATTCCTTCAATGAAAATGAAAATTTATTTCCTTCAGCTAAGCATATTCTCTTGAGAACTTTCCATACCTTTTAAAATAACTGAAGTACTCTGTTGTATCATAAACTTGGTTCGATAATTATTGAACAGAAGGTCTTCTGAGCGTTTTGTGAGCATTGGTAGTTCCGACATCAGATTCTAAGTTCTGATTCCCTGGTAGCATCAAGGGGAAATTACAGCTTAATCATCCATTTCTGGTCATGGAGAAAGTGAGAAAATAGCCAAATACTATCCCTATCTCTTTCACTTAACAACTCTTGTTTCTAGAACATTTGCTACCTAACTAGTCCCCAACATTCAGACTAGTTTCCTGCTTCTTCATCTTTCTCATTGTTAACATAATAAGCTCTGTTTTAAAAAACTCTTCTGACATTGTAGTTATGCAGGATGTTAACATTGGACGACAGGTGCTATACGTTTCTTTGCAACTTTCTGTGCATCTGTAATTATTTTGAAATAAAAAAATTAATAATAATAATACATTTTGAGAACAGGGATAATTTCTTATTTAACTTTTACCTTTAGTTTTTTTTTTTTTATATTGAAACATGATGGGCACTCCATAAATGCCTGTTGAATGAGTAATTCTAAAAATGAACAATGTGTACCTAGGAGTTAGTTGGTTCCCCTCCTCTCTTACCTTCTGCAGCTAGACTTGCCTTAAGTCTCATGTCTTCTCTAAATCTACTTTGGTGTTCCTCCTGTTTGTGCTTGGCCCCTAGAACTGCGGATCAAGAGACAGAACTCCTCAGATAGCATCTCAAGCCTCAACAGCATCACCAGCCATTCCAGCATCGGCAGTGGCAAGGATGCTGATGCGAAGAAGAAGAAGAAGAAGAGTTGGGTAGGTAAAGGTTTGGGGCAGGAACTATGCAAAATCATGGTGGACCACCTCCACCTCAGTGTAGGGATTGGATCCTTCCAGGATTAACCAAGAGGTAGTCCTTTCTAGTACTAAGCCTCAGTTTGATATCTGCTCAGAGCAAGGTCTGCTAAATTGTCCCTTCCTGCCCCGCATTGTTCCCTACTTGTCCCAAAGCTGTTCCTGCAATCTTGCTACACACCTGCTTTCTTGCAGTTCTCCCTACTGGTTAGGTCAGATGCATTAGACCCCAGAAGGAAGCTGAGAAAATACCCAGAAGGAAAAGAATTACGTTTCCTTCCCCCAACCCCCCACTACCTTCTTTACTATGAAAAGCTTTTATAAACAAAGAAATTCTTTCTAGAGGCTCCTGGAGGTCATGTCTTCAATGTTAGAGAGGTATTTGTGAAGTTTCCCTGATTACTTTGAAAGTACTCTTGCTCTTCCATTTGGCTAGTCCAAAGGCAGGATTTTGTTTTGTTTTTTTAATGTGTGTGTGTCCCTTTCCCCATCCCATAACCCTTAACTGACTTTGGATGACCTTCCTGAGATTCTTTAGGCAGGTTTAGACCACTCTCAGCTCCCCCTGCTGACTGTGGAAGGGAGAGCATCCCTGCATGGAGACTCCTGTCCTCTGTCCCCTATTCAGGACAACTAGCCCACAGACCATTAGGTAATGCAGATAGGAGCTGGCCGTGTGAAATGAGTGATTAAGTGTTGCTTCTTTTTTTTTTTTTTTTTTTTTTTTTTTTTTTTAAAAAGCTGACTTCAAATCCCTATTTTTTTTCTGGTCTATGAGGTAAGAGACCCGGTTCCTCTCCCCTTATTTTCTCTTTCCCTTCACCATACCTTCCCTGTTTCCAGAGCAACTCTCTCCCGGTGAAAATAAAAATGGCCACTCATAACACTAACCGTAACAACTGCCCTAGAGTTCCTAACTCACTCCACTGCATGGTCCATCCACAGCTGCCCCGCGTGAGGACAGAGGAGCGGGTCATGGGTCAAATGGGAGAGTCAGACAAAATCCAAATCTATTCCCTGCTGTCTTCCCTTGTTTTAAATTGGACTACTATAAAAAGAAGTCAAATTGAGCCCATCCTATGCAGAATATTAGCCTTTTCATTTTACTTACTTAAAGACAGGGTCTTGCTAAGCAGCCCAGGCTGACCTCGGATTTACAGTCCTCCCAACTTAGCCTCCCAAGTAACTGTGCTCATAGGTGTGCACATCACCATACCCAGGAGAGCCTTTTTAGTTTTTGCTCCAGTCAACCTAGAAGCCCAAAATAAAAGAATCACTGAACGATGGTTATCTTGGCATAATTTCCAGAGGTCAGTTCAGTTTGGGTCTAACCTGGAGATTTAGCTCTAGAGTAGGATAAACCAGAGATAGGTGTCAGTCTAGGGTACGCTTAAGTCACCCCACAGCCTAAAACCTTCTAAGCATTCATGGAGTTTTCAAAGACATTTCGGGGATTAGAGTATAGTCTAAGACAGATGGTGGAGGTTCACTCCATCCCTATCCCGACTTTGTACTAGGTGTTGTGGCAGATATGAAGAATGGAGACCAGCATCTCAGTCATTAAGGAGACTACAGTTATCGCTGGAGACCCAAAGAAGTATTGTACATAGAAAATGAGTAACAGTCCAATGGTGCCAAAATGCTTATTCAGGCAATAAGTGTTAATGCAGTTCAGATGAGAGGCTGTAGTTCAGTGGGCGGGAGATAGCACAGAGGTGGTGAAAGTCAAACTGAGGTGGGGCCATGGTGGTAAGGAACGCTTTGGTGTGCTTTGTACATGGACACTATCTGCTCGGAAGGGAAGCAGTTGGGCAAGAAGACCAGCGCAGGTAGGGCCCTGAGCAGGTAGGAGAGAGTACAGGTGGCAAGGCCTGATTTCACACCTGATTCTTTAGCTTCTCCTGAAGTATGTTCCACAGATCACCAATCCATTGGGGTGCTCCTTAAAAAGTGATTCTATCATTAAATAAATTTAAGAAGCCTCTTCTACAGGACACATCTGCAGAGGAGATGCTCTGAGATATCCAGTAAAGAATCTTGTTACTTCATGCTTAATCCATTGCTTCCTGAACTCATTTAACCATGGAACCACACAACACCAAACATCTCCCAATAGTTCTGGCTTTTGGGATACTGAATGACACACAGACCACTGTTCTCACTTAGAATCTTTTTTTTTTTTTTTTTTTGTACTGGGGATTGAATGTAGGGGTGCTTTACCACTGAGCTATGTCCTCAGCCCTTTTTATTTTTTCATTTGAGACAGGGTCTTGCTAAGTTGATTAGGGCCTTGCTCAATTATTGCACTGGCCTCAAACTTGTGATGCTCCTGCCTCAGCTTCCCAAGTTGCTGAGATCACAGGCGTGCACCAGTGCACCCAGCTCTCACTTAGAATCTCAGATCTTAGATCTTAGATCTCAGAGGGCTTCTATTCCAGGCAGATCGTGTCTCAGGATTTCTTTCTGGGTACATATACAGAGATATAGACACACAGGGATGTGGAAAAGACTTCACTGAATTGAAAATTAGCAAGCTTGAATTCTAGTCCCATGTCTTCCTTCAGTGATGCCTTGTCATCAGCTGTGGCCTGATCAGCCTCAGGTCTTTATTTCTACAGAGAACTAAGCTCTATGGTGCTTTCGAGCCCTGATTGCTCAAAGATATTAAGTCCCTGGAACCATCCAGCTGCACATACACCCTCTCACTCATCCCCATGCAGCCAGATTGGTCATCCTGTACGTCTTGCCTAGTAGAAACCCCAACACACGCCACCCACCTGCTCCATCATTCACCTAACAGATTTTATGTCCTGGGAGAGACATTTAGAAAGGATATCCTCAAATTTTCCCTTCTTTTTTCTCACTGTCCCCAAAATCTGGTTTGCCTTTGTCCCCCATAGCCTTCGACCCCTCCTTTACTCTCTGTCTCTTGCTGCCATTCCATGTCTGTGTCCCTGCGTGTGTGTGCATGCTGTATGGATGCATGTGAATGGGTGTGGGATAGGACCCTGGTTTGCATCTTCAGCTCACATCCCTAACACCCATGCTGGTCAACACCAAGATTAAATAAACTATGGTCCGATTATAATGCCCCAAGTATCTAAGGAAATGCTGGGAAATAACCCTTATTCTAGGACATTTGAAATAGCAAAATGTGCTTATGTCTGGTTTTTAACCATTCTGCGATATCCTGGGCACAAGAAGTACTGAATGAAATTTGGTATACTACTGCCTTCTTTCCATCTCCACAGAATTGTATTGTCAGTTTCTGATTGATTTCTAAAGAAATGAGTAGGTTCAGGGCTGATAAGCCCAAGTCAGAAATGGCATCCTGAGACCCAAAATGAACTAGACTGTTCAGTAACTGGCCTGCTGGAGAAGGTGGGATTGGATTGTTGAGAGGTATACTATGTGACTTCTGGGGACATCTCTGCATTCTCATCAGGGGCACAATTCCCCCCATGGGAGAGAGAAGACTCAAGAAGTTTCCGTACCTTATAAAGCAGCAAACTAAAAGATTCCACTCTTTTCCTCTGTCTTGGTTTCTGGCAGTTCTTCTTTCCCTGTGCCATGAATCAAATGAAGCCTTGTAGAACAGGCTTATTACAACAAGTAAATCCCCTGCCTCCACAGCTCTCTGCCCCAGAAGTCCCAAACCAGTCCTCCTCCCTCATCCCCAGAGTGGAGCTCTGACATCTCTCCACCTGGATCTGCTCTTTTCTAGCTTCGAAGTTCCTTCAACAAAGCCTTCAGCATAAAAAAGGGCCCCAAGTCAGCCTCCTCATACTCTGATATTGAGGAGATTGCCACACCCGACTCCTCAGCCCCCTCGTCACCCAAACTGCAGCATGGCTCCACAGAGACAGCTTCGCCCTCCATCAAGTCCTCCAACTCCTCCACTGTGGGCGTTGATGTCACCGAGTAAGTGCTCTCACCACCTGCCACTCAGCTTGGTACTGTGTGAACTGGTGGTGAGCCCACAGACCCACGACAAACAACACCTAACCAGGGGCCTCTTCCTGGGTGCACAAGACCACAGAGGGACACTTCCTCTCCTACTGATTGATTAGGTTCTGTGGGCAGAAGGAGACAAGGCTACCAGCCACGCATGGCTCTTACCTGGTAACTAGAGCTTCCCCAATGGCCTGGCTGACTCGTGCTTTCTTATAGGGCCCCTGCTCACTCAGCCCCCCACACCAGGCTGTTCCACACCAATGAGGAGGAGGAGCCAGAAAAGAAGGAGGTATCGGAGTTGCGCTCGGAGCTGTGGGAGAAAGAGATGAAGCTCACAGACATCCGCTTGGAGGCCCTCAACTCTGCCCACCAGCTGGACCAACTTCGGGAGACCATGCACAATATGCAGGTCAGTGACAGGGCAGAGAGCTACAGGAAGGGGGACATCAAGGCCTGAGATCATCCAACCCTGCCACCCTTCCCTGTCTATTCTTGCTGCAGTTGGAGGTGGACCTGTTGAAAGCAGAGAATGACCGGCTAAAAGTAGCCCCTGGCCCCTCCTCAGGCTCCACTCCAGGGCAGGTCCCTGGATCATCTACTCTGTCATCCCCTCGCCGCTCCCTGGGCCTCACACTCACCCATTCCTTCAGCCCAAGTCTCACAGACACAGGTACTTGCTCGGGAGAAGAGCCTAGAAGGGTGGAGAGAAGAAAAGGGTCCATTTTACTGTTACCATTCCTCTTGCTCCATAGCATCTTCCTTGGGCCAGGGAGGTAACAATGCCAAAATCAAGCAGATGCCCATGTCAGGAGACATTCAGAGTTGTTGTGGTGGTAGATCCTATTATCTTTTCAGTTTGGGGCTCCAGTTTCTTCTTTGTGTAAAATAGTTATTTGGAAGCAATTATGATTAAAAAATTTAGGAAAGGCCATGGGTGCTCCCAAAACTAATGAGCCTTTTTCAATCCCCACAGACCTATCACCCATGGATGGCATCAGCACCTGTGGACTAAAGGAGGAAGTGACCCTTCGGGTGGTGGTACGGATGCCCCCACAGCACATCATCAAAGGGGTAAGGTACATCAGGGAGGACCAGCATAATACATATGGTCCCCAGCTTTATGAACGTGTGAAAGCAACCTCATTCAGTAGAAACCATACTTTGAATTTTGAACTTTTCTTGGCCTAGCAGTTTGCAGCATGATACTCTCTTGGGAAACTGGGTGGTGGCAGCAAACCACAGCTCATAGTCGGCCATGTGATCACATGGGGAAACAACCCTCACTCTAGTGGGCTGCACTGCTGAGCTATGTTCAGTCGTTCAGGTGTATAAACACATTCTCCATCTCAGGATATTTTCAACTCCTGATGGGTGTTTCAGGATGTGACATCACTATAAGTTGAAGAGCAGCCATGCTATCATATTGTTGCAAGAGAGTCAGGGTTCTGAATACTCCCACACCAGAGTACTCAACCTCCAAGACCTTCTAGGATCTTCCTTTTTTGGGAGTCATCTGCACTGAAGCTCACATGCTTCTACTTTGACCTAACAGGACTTGAAGCAGCAGGAATTCTTCTTGGGATGTAGCAAAGTCAGTGGAAAAGTTGACTGGAAGATGCTGGATGAAGCTGTTTTCCAAGTATTCAAGGTAAAGGAACACACATTCTCCCCAGTGCGGCTCATCCTGTCCTGGGATATTGAGCCATCCATGCACTGGGATCCTGGGGACCTTTGATGCTCTGTGAAGAAAGGCAGCATAAGAGGAGAATATGCTCTTCTCTTTCTCCACCTGTTTTTGTTTCCTCTAATAATTGCTCTCCTGCGACTTTGTCAATCAATCGCGTTGCATCTTTTCAGTGTTCCTCACCATCTCCTTCTTGTTCTCCACTTCTCTTCTCTCAGGACTATATTTCTAAAATGGACCCAGCCTCCACCCTGGGACTAAGCACTGAGTCCATCCACGGCTACAGCCTCAGCCACGTGAAACGAGTGTTGGATGCTGAACCCCCAGAGATGCCTCCTTGCCGTCGAGGTGTCAATAACATATCGGTCTCCCTCAAAGGTCATTCTTCATCTCTTGGGGTGAGGTGGTGTGGCATAAAGGCAGAGGGGACCATCAAATAATGAATCATGCATTCATTCAACAAGGATTTATTAAGAAGCTATAACATGAAGGTGCTTGAGTTATGTGAGATATAAAAAGATAAGTAAGATCCAGTCCTAACTTCTGTTCCCAGGAACATTTTCACCAATCCTGGGCATCTTACTCTACCCACTCACCTCTAGCTCAGAGTATGTCCCTAAAACTGAGGGCCAAGTTTTGAGAAGGAGGGGCAAGGGGATTCCTATGGAACTGGGGCGTGTGGCTCTGAGTTTCTTCAGTGGGCTCCTAAATGAAGAAAGAAAAGCTTTTGGGGGTCCTTTGCCGTCCTTGGAGCCCCAGTCCAGACTCATGCTTTCTGTGGTGGGGTTCAGGTCTGAAGGAGAAGTGTGTGGACAGCCTGGTGTTCGAGACACTGATCCCCAAGCCGATGATGCAGCACTACATAAGCCTCCTGCTCAAGCACCGGCGACTCGTGCTGTCGGGCCCCAGCGGCACTGGCAAGACCTACCTGACCAATCGCTTGGCTGAATACTTAGTAGAGCGCTCTGGCCGTGAGGTCACCGAGGGCATCGTCAGCACCTTCAACATGCACCAGCAGTCTTGCAAGGTGGCTGCTCCCTGAGATCCCCTGCCAGCCTTTGTTCAGACCCCAGTCTCCCCCAAGACCTTTCCTGGGTCCCTTCCCATCCCCCTTTTCCTTCCCTCGACCCTGCCATGATCTTTCCCCCTTCTTCCTTCCCTGTCTCCCTTCTTTTCTGGTCTTCTCCCTCCCCTGCTCCCAGTTTCTTTCCAGACTTCTGTCCTTAACTTCTTCTACCTCCTTTTTCTTCTTCTTTTGTCCATAATTTCTTTCTCCACACTCCATCTGGTAACCCTAGCCCTAACCCTTTAGTTGATCATTGCTTAAACTAATTTCTCGGTTCCACCTCACTCTCTGCCAACTCTGTTAATTCCATCCCTTCTCTTATTTTCTTCCCTCTTCCTTCCTTTTCTGTATTACTGTGTGACCTTGGGCTCTCTGGGAGGAAGCACTCAGAATTAAATAGTACATATTATGCCCCCCTTCAGTGATGTCTCTTGTGTCCACTCTAATTCTTTGGAGTTGATTCGAATCTTAGTTCTCTGCAGTTGTGGGGAGGCATATCCATTAGTGGTAGTTGGTGATACCAACTTGGTGAAAAACCATTTAGAGAACAAAATGTGTTTTCCACCTTTTGGGGATTTAGGGGCATCCGCTTAAGATGGTTCCTTGGGAGCCTCTGGAAGCACTGTAATAGTTGGTGGTAAATCTGGGTCTGAAATCAAATGTGCAGGTGCATCCAGCAGGAGGCAAAGGCCCCAGGGAAATCCAGAACTAGAAAAGCTTCTCCAAAATTCTTTTCAGGGCTGTTCTGGGTACCAATTTCTGCATGTGAACCCACTATTTTCTTTGATTCCAGGATCTGCAACTGTACCTTTCCAACCTGGCCAACCAGATAGATCGGGAAACAGGAATTGGGGATGTGCCCTTGGTGATCCTATTGGATGACCTGAGTGAAGCGGGTTCCATCAGTGAGCTGGTTAATGGGGCTCTAACCTGCAAGTATCACAAATGGTAAGCTGGGGTGGAGATTCATCACGTGGGAAAAGGGGGTCCAGTCTAGACCAACCTATGAGCTTTCCATTTTGTGTACATGTGTTAAGACAAATCTAAGTGAATCTTTTAACCCTTTCTTCCCTCAGTCCCTATATTATAGGTACCACCAATCAGCCTGTAAAAATGACACCCAACCATGGCTTGCACTTGAGTTTCAGGTAAGAACCTTGGCATTGGAAGAACCTAAACCTAAACAAGAGCCTACACACTAGTTAAATCCTGGGCTCTGAGAGCAGAGGGGCACTAAGTAGAAGAAGGAAAGACAAGTAGCCAGAGCATTTGAGGCTGCACATTAGTTATAAGGCAGAAGAGGATCCTGAGGAGAGGAAAGGACTGCAAAACTAGGAGAGACTCTGTAGGCTGCTGTTATTAGGATTTTCTACCTGTCCATCCTGATCTAGATCAGAGAGGTCAGGAGGTTATTTGAAGAGGGTCACTGATTTGAGAACAGCTCTGACCGCCCAAGCCTGTTGCCCTGAATCCAGTTGTCCCTATTATTACTTGAGAAGAAACCAAGTGGGTGTTAGTGAGGCAGTCAGGAGGAGGGGATGAATCCTCAGTGTCCCCATTGCCATTCTGACCCCACTCTCCTCATCCGTGCCAGGATGCTGACCTTCTCCAACAATGTGGAGCCAGCCAATGGCTTCCTAGTTCGTTACCTGCGGAGGAAGTTGGTAGAGTCAGACAGCGACATCAATGCCAACAAGGAAGAGCTGCTTCGAGTCCTGGACTGGGTGCCCAAGCTGTGGTATCACCTCCACACCTTCCTTGAGAAGCACAGCACCTCAGACTTCCTCATCGGTACTGGACTCCAGCTTCCCTGGGGCAAGAGGCAGCTTCCCTCTTATACCTCACCGCTGGGGGGTGCTCCCTTTGCTTTCAACAGACTTCATTCTGCATAGGAGTTATAAGCCTTGTGGCTGCAGACTTAGAACCATTAAAGCATTGAGTCCCAAGTTTTCAATTCTGTAAATATTTCAACAAAATTGACACAGGTACATTAAATTTGGTTGGAAACTATATTCTACAACTGATAGATCTGGTATATATATGTACATATATGTTCATATATATATATATACACACACACACAAATATGTTCATATATATATGGAAATGTAAATATTTTTTCAAACATTCTGATTATTCACCTCTTACTTTTCCCAAAAGAATACAACTCTAAAATCATAGCATTTCTTTTCAAAAGTTACCATAAATGGTATATTTGTTGCTCAATTTAACTCTTTGTCCCATATCTGGGATGATGGTATATAATGGGTTAAATACCTACAGCTTTCCAATGCATTTAGCACCATGAATTGAGTAAATCACTTCAACCATCAGAAAGCTGACCCCAAGCTGGGCTTGGTAGCACATGGTCCCAGTTCCTTGGGAGGCTGAAATGGGGAAATTACTTGAGCCTATGAGTTCAAGGTCAGCCTGGGCAACATAGCATGACCCCTGACTCAAATAAAATAAAATAAAAGGGATGGGATATAGCTCAATGGTAGAGCACTTAATTGAGAATGTGCAAAGCCCTGGATAAACAAAGCTAACTCCTCCCTCATTTTTTTCCATAATTAAGGAGAGAATTAAAAAGCTCCCTTGTTCCCTGTCTCCCTTCTACATTGTGAGGCATGATATATGAGACTGTCCCCCAGGCAGTCAATGCTTACTGCCCATGATAACTCAATTTCCTTTAATGCTTCAGATGTCAGATCCCTCTGCCTGTCATTAACAGATAAAGGAGGCACAGGATTGGGGAGGAGTAAGTATCTCAGCCATCTTCATGATCTCATTCTTTTCCCTAGGCCCATGCTTCTTCCTGTCCTGTCCCATTGGCATTGAGGACTTCCGGACCTGGTTCATTGACCTATGGAACAACTCCATCATTCCTTATCTGCAGGAGGGAGCCAAAGATGGGATCAAGGTGAGCCCCACCCTCTGATTTCTCTCAAACCCCAAGATCAGCCTATCCCACCTAATACAGGAAAAAGTTTTCATGAAGGTTCAGTGTGAAAATACTGGGGTTAGTTAGGTTCTGCTTTGAAAAGATAGAGCAGGTTCTATATAGACTAAGCTGCTTTCTATTTGGAAGATGACTCAATGGCCACTGCCTCTAAGACTCTCTAATCCTAGGTCTCTGGCTCTAAGCCCAGTTCATACAACTCTGTACAAGGAAAAACAATAGAAAATAAGTGAGCTAGGAATTAAATAAAGCTCTATTACAGCTTTAGCTGTTAACTAACTAGTCAATATGGTACATTGACCAAAGTTACTTAACCTTTTTAAATGTCCTCATGTGAAAAAGAGAGAGAAAGAGAGAGAGAAATTCTGCTCTACCTAAATCACTGAGTTGTTTTGAAGACAAAATAAAATATGCAAAGAGATTTTTAAGTTAAAAGTTTTGTATAAAGAGTCATTTTTATTTTTTATTATTAGATTTATTTTAAATTGATAAATTTAAAACATATAAATTAATGGAGTACCATGTGATGATTCAATACATGTGTACATTGTGTAATGTTTAAATCAGATTAAACATGCATACCTCCTCAAATATTTAGCATTTCTTCGATAAATAACTCCTCCTCCTCCACTTAAAATCCTTTTTTCTTGCTTTTTGAAATTTACATTATTGTTACCTGTAGTTACCCTCCTGTGCAATAGCACACCAGAACTTCTCTAACTTCTAACTGCAACAAGGACCCAGTGATCAACTTTTCCCCATCTTTCCCTCCCCTCCCCTCCCCCACCTCTGTTAACTACCATTCTACTCTCAACATCTATATGAGATTGACGGTTTTATTGATATAAATGACGTCATGCAATAAGTCTCTTTTCGTGTCTGGTTTATTTCACTTAACATAATGAAGGGCTGGGGATATAGCTCAGTTGGTAAAGTGCCTGCCTTGCAAGCACAAGGCCCTGGGTTCAATCCCCAGCACCGCAAAAAAAATAATAATAATAATAATGATATCCAGTTCCATCCATATTTTTGCAAATGACAGGATTTTATTCTTTTATAGCTGAATACAGAGAAATTTTGAGACAGGGCTTGCTAAGATGCAGAGAATGCCTTTGACAAAATTCAGCACCATGATAAAACACGCAGGAAACTAGGGAAAGCAGGAGCTTATCTTAACATCATAAAGGATATATATATAAAACAAACCCCAAGCCAACATCATAGTGAATGGGGAAACCTGAATGCATTTCCTCTAAAATCAGGAACAAGACATCTGCTTTCAGCACTCCTATTCAACTTGAAATTTTAGCTAGAGCAATAAGGAAAGAGAAGGAAATAAAAGGGACACAAATAGGAAAGGAAGACAGACATGGTAGCACATACCTGTAATCACAGCTATTTGGGAGGCTAAGGCAGGAGGATCAAAAATTTGAGGTCAGCCGGGCGCAGTGGTGCATGCCTGTAATCCCAGCACTTGGGAGGCTGAGGCAGGAGGATCGCAGGTTCAAAGCCAGCCTCAGCAACTTAGCGAGGCCCTAAGCAACTCAAAGAGACCCTGTCTCTAAATAAAATAGAAAATAGGGCTGGGGATGTGGCTCAGAGTTGGAGTGCCCCAGTTCAATCCCCAATACCGAAAAAAAAAAAAAAAAATTGAGGTCAGCCTGGGCAACTCAGTGAGACATTGTCTCAAAAATAAAAATGGCTGAGGACTAAACCCAGGGGTTTAGTCCCCAGTACTGAAAAAAGAGGAAAATGAAGGAGGGAGTCAAATTATCACGGTTTGCAGATGATATGATCCTATACTTAGAAGATCAAAAAAACTCCACCAGAATAATGTTAGAACTTATCAACAAATGCAGCAAAGTAACAGAAGAGCAGGATCCAAACTCAACATATAAAGATCAATAGCTTTCCTGTATGCCAATAATAAATTTATTGAAAAAGGAATCAGGAAAACTATCCCATTCACAGTAGCCTAAAAAACAAACAAACAAACAAAAAACCCTAAATCTAGACAAAGAGGTGAAAGACCTCTACAATGAAAATTATAGAACGTTAACAAATTTTTTAAAATGTAAAAAAATACAAAGAAAATTATAGAACACTGAAAGGAGAAGTTGAAGAAGACACTAGGAGATGGGAAGACTTCCCATGTTCATGGATAGGCAGAATTAATATTGTTAAAATACCCATGTTACCAAAAGCAACAGTGCAATCCCCATCACAAAACTGATGATATTCTTCACAGAACTGAAAAAAGAAAAAATCTTAAAATTAATTTGGAAGACTGAAAGAGACAGAATAGCCAAAGCAATTTGTTGTTATTACTGTACTGGAGATCAAACCCAGTGCCTTATGCCTGCTAGACATAGCCAAAACAATTTTAAACAAATGAAAGAAAGAAAGAAAGAAAGAAAGAAAGAAAGAAAGAAAGAAAGAAAGAAAGAAAGGCAGGCAAAGCTGGAAGCATCACAATACCTGACTTCAAATTCTACTACAGAGCTATAATAGCAAAAGCTGCATAATACTGGTATAAAAATGGACACATAGGCCAAAAAACAGAATAGAAGATACAGAGACAAACCCTCAGATACAGTGATGTGATCCTTGACAAAGGTGCAAAAACACATTGGAAAAAGACCATCTTTTTAACAAATTATTCTGGGAAAACTGGTTATCCATAAGTAGTCTAATGCGACTAGATCCCTGCCTCTCACACCACACAAAAGTCAATGCAGAGTGGATCAAAGAGCTAGGAATTAGACCAGAAATATTTGCAATTGCTAAAAAACAAAACAAAAGAAATAAGGTCAATACTCCAACATATAGGCACAATGACTTACTCAACAAGGACCCCTAAATTAATACCATGAATCCAAGAATTAATAAATGGGAAAACAGCAAATTGCTTCTGCATAGCAAAGGAAACAATGAAGAATGTGAAGAGAGAACCTACAGAGAAAATCTTTGCTAGCTACTCTTCCGACAGAGGATTAATATCCAGAATATATAAACAATTCAAAAAACTTACCACCAAAATAAATAAATAACCCAATCAATAAATGGGCTAACAAACTAAACAGACACTTCTCCAAAGAAGAAATGCAAATGGCCAACAAGTACATGAAAAAACATTCAACATTTTTAGGCATTAGGGAAATGCAATTCAAAACTACACTGAGATTTCATCTCACTCCAGTTAGAATGGCAGTCATCAAGAATACGAACAATATAGCCAGGCATGGTGGCCCACGCCTGTAATCCAAGTGACTCAGGAGGCTGAGTCAGGAGGATCACGAGTTCAAAGCCAGCCTCAGCAACTTAGGGAGGTCCTAAGCAACTCAGTGAGACCCTGTCTCTAAATAAAATACAAAATAGGGCTGGGGATGTGGTTCAGTGGCCAAGTGCCCCTGAGTTCAATCCCTGGTTCAAAAAAAAGAATACAAACAATATAAATGCTGGAGAGGACATGGAGAAAAACAAAATCTTTTACACTGTTAGTGGGATTATAATTTAGTACAAGCCCCACAGAAATCAGTGTGGAATTTCCTCAAAAGACCCAGCTAGATCATTCCTTAGTATTTATGCTAAAGAATTGAAGTCAGCATACTATAGGGATACATGCATACCCATGTTTTTAGCAGCACAATTCACAATAGCCGAATTATGGAATCAATGTAGGCACTGTCAACAGATGAACTGATTACAGAAATGTGGTATATATACACAATGGAGTTTGTTATTGTTGTTTTTCACAATGGAGTTTTATTTAGCCATAAAGAATGAAATTATGTCATTTGCAGGAAAATGGATGGAATTTGAGAGCATTATGTTAAGCAAAATAAACCAAACAGAAAGTGAAGGGCCATATGTTTTCTTTCACATGTGGAAGCCAGAAAGAAAAAAGGGAAGAAAGGTGTGTGTGTGGAGGAGCGTCTCATGAAAGTAGAAAGGAGCCCAGTAGAATAGAGGAAGGGGACCAAGGAAGTGGGGAGGGGAGGGATAGGAGAGATAGTGGGATCAAATTATATTGTTATACTGTGTGCATGTACAAACATGTAACAACAGATTCTACTCTTCTGTATAAAATATAATGCACCAATATAATGTTTTTATTTTTTAAATTTTATTTTTCATTTAAAAAATAAAAGTTTTAAGTTTTATTTTAAAAATAAAAACATGCCAGGCACAGTGACCCACACCTGTAATCCCAGTGGCCTGAGAGGCTGAGGCAGGAGGATTGTGAGTTCAAACCAGCCTCAGCAAAAGTGAAGTGCTAAGCAACTCAGTAAGACCCTGTCTCTGAATAAAATATGAAAAAGGGCTGGGGATGTAGCTCAGTGGTTAAGTGCCCCTGGGTTTAATCCCCTGTATCCCAATAAATAACTAAATAAAAACATTTTCACGTAGATAATGTCTGTTTTCAAGAAAGTTAAAACGAAATTTAAAGGCATTCTGATTAATGTAGAATTTCCAACTTGTAAAGCAAAATTACAGGGTCATAACATATGTTATGTTTTTATGTATCCTTGGGTCCATAAACAGGATGAATAAAGAAAATGTGGTATTTGTATATAGATAATGAAATGACATTCATCCTTAAAAAAGAAGGAAGTCTTGTCACTTGCAACGACATGGAGGAACCTGAGAGGCATTATCTAAAGTGAAATAAACCAAGTCCAGAAAAGCGAAGAACACATGATCACAATCTTATGTGGAATCCCAAAAAGCTGAACTCAAAGAAGCAGAGTAGAAAGGGGGCTGCCAGGGGCTGGGGAGGTGGGAGTTGGGGTTTATGTTAGTGAAAGGACACAAAATTTCAGTTCTACAGGAAAAGTAGGTTCAAGAGATACATTGTATAATATGTTAACTGTAATTAATAACAATATATTGTATACTTGAAAAGAGAATAGATTTGTGGTTCTCATAAAAAAAAATAAGTATGTGATCTCACATGCACATTAATTAGCTCAATATAGCTATTCCACAATTTATGTTTATTTCAAAAAATCACGTTTTACAACAAAATATGGGGTTTTTTTGTTTTCGTTTTTGTTTGTCTGTTTGTTTGGGATTGGGGGATTGAACCCAGGGGCACTCAGCTACTGAGCCACATCCCCAGTCCTTTTCTGTATTTTATTTAGAGACAGGGTCCTACTGAGTTGTTCAGGGCCTCTCTTAAGTTGCTTTTGAACTTGCAATCCTCTTGCCTCAGCCTCCCAAGTTGCTGGGATTACAGTCATGTGAAATATATGTAATTTTTGTTTGTCAATTTAAAGAGTAAAATTAGAGAAAGAAACATTTTTAAAGCTTTAATACAGTTTGTTTTATTATTAAAATGATTTATATCAGTTTATACAAACATCTTCCTCATTGGAAAGCTTAGAAAAATTCCACAGGAATAAGAACCTCAAATTTTGTTGTGGTGTGGTGGTACTAGGACTTGAACCCGTGGGTACTCTCCCACTGAGCTACGTCCCCAACCCTTTTTATTTTGAGACAGGATCTTGCTAAGTTGCTCAGGTTGGCCTGCAATTCTCCTACTTCAGCCTCCAAGTTGCTGGGATTATAGGTGTGTGTCACTCCAACAAACCAGAGTCTCAACTTTTTACATTTGAGGGCATGCATATTTCCAAGGAATGTGGGTTTTTTTGTGGGAACTATGACAGCGTGCACAAACAAGCCTCTAATCTGTGGATTCCTCTCCCATTAATTTCTCCTCTCCAGGTTCATGGGCAGAAAGCTGCTTGGGAAGATCCAGTGGAGTGGGTCCGGGATACTCTTCCCTGGCCATCAGCCCAACAAGACCAATCAAAGTTGTACCATCTGCCCCCACCCACTGTGGGCCCTCACAGCATTGCCTCACCTCCAGAGGACAGAACAGTCAAAGACAGCACCCCAAGTTCTCTAGATTCAGACCCTCTGGTGAGTGAGTAGAAGCCATGCTAAGATAAAAAGAAAAGTACTGAAGAACCGAATTTTTCACACTCTTCATGCATATTCTGACAGGGTTAAAGGAATTGAAGATTTTACACAAGGCCAGGACCAGAATGTGGCCAGTGCACAGCTCTAAGTACAGAATCTTGAGTTAAAGATTGTATGTTTACAGCCTAGCTTAAGCTAACTAATAATATACCCCAGCAAGATGCATTCCAGCAAAGACCCAAGTTTCAGGCAGATTCCATGTACATATATTAACCAAAGAAGTAGAGTGATAGAACACATTAGCACTCTCTTCTTCTACCTCTCTTCTGCTACTGTCCTGAGGACTGCTTCAGCTAATGGATTCCATGCAACCCCTGTAGAAATCAGGCTGAGGTGCTTGACAAACTGGGCAGAAATATCTAGATCCTCAGACTCTCTAATGAGGAAATGCAAGTTCAAACAAGGGTAGACCATTTTACATTAGCAAAAATAGTGTGTGAATGGACTTCACATTCTGCATGGGAATGTTCGTTGGTAAAACGATAATTCAGTAGGTTATATTAAAACTTAACATGCGTGGCGGGCATGGTGGCACACACCTGTAATCCCAGCAATTTGGAGGGCTGAGGTAGGAGGATCTTGTTCAAAGTCAACCTCAGCAGATTAGCAAGGCACTTAGCAGCCCAGTGAGACCTTGTCTCTAAATAAAATACAAAAAAGGGCTGGGGATGTGGTTCAGTGCCTAAGCACCCTTGGGTTCAACAATACCAAAAAGAAAAAAGAAAAAAAAAAAAACCAACAACACTTAACATGCACAAATTCTAAGGCCTTGCAATTTTACTTCTCAAGGAGGAAAGTCTTCCAGTTGAGTCATAATGCATTTTTATTTAAATTATGACCTTGTTGAAAATAGATGAAGATAAAGAAATTCTAGGAAGTGAATACCATGAGGTGTTTAGACCTGACATAGGGTTTGACATCTGGGGAGAAACAGATTCATATAACATGGAGCCTAGCTGCTGGGTTATGCTCTATTAGAAGGGAAATTGTTAGAGACAAAAGTGTTCTTACAGCACTTCTCACATTTCTCCCAGTATTAATGGGATGTATGGTTCTTCTGCCCTCCCATGAAGTACAATCATAATGCAGGCAGAGGTGGTCTCCCACGCATCACACGCAGCACCCTGTACAGCAGAAATTCCCCCAGGTTACTGCCTACATGCACGTATTTACAAATAGGGTTGAAACAATCGTCACTTCTTTTTCATAAATAACCTCTAAACTTCAAGCCCTTCATCATTTCCAAACCAAGGATCAGACTTATAATCTAGGTTTTTCGTATTCCCTTCTGTAGGCAGGACACAGCACCCCAACTCTCATTAGTCTATCACTTTGCCCCTCTTTAGATGGCCATGCTGCTGAAACTTCAAGAAGCTGCCAACTACATTGAATCTCCAGATCGAGAGACAATTCTGGACCCCAACCTCCAGGCAACACTCTGAGGTTCCAGCAGTCACTGTCACCCCGGACTACAGAAGGCTGACATCAGCTTCGTTAGCTCCTCCTCTCCCCTCTTCTTTCAAAGCACTAGCTTTCCCGCCTGAGGAGGAGAACAGGAGGGAGGAGGAGGATAAGAAGAGGGGCAGGTTCTTGGTGCTGCACCTTTGAGAACTTCCTATAGGGATTGGTGGGGTGGAGTTTGGGAACTTGTGTCCCCTAAATACATTTACTGGCCTCCTCTCACCATTTTGGGGAAAAGATGATTCTGGGTCTTTTCCTTGATTTCTTATTTCAATTATAAACTCCTGGGCTTTTGGGGAAGGGGTTCAGAAGACATCAAAAAACTCTGCAGCAGCTCCTGATTCTCACAAACAACTCTGAAACAGTCGCAGGTGGGGAGATATGAGGGCAGCAGGACGCTCCGCAGACTCTCCTGCAGACCTTTCCCAACTCTGTCACCACTGCCAACAACTCTTCCCCCAGAGATCTGGCCAGAGCCCAGAAAAGAAGCATGTGGTTTAAAAAATGTGTAAATCAACCTGTAAAAGGTCAAATGCAATGGAAAAGATGAATCTGGAGAGAGGGGACCTAGTTGCCAAGCAAGAAAGAAAACCGCCAGCTCTTGTGTTCTGGATGACAGGGGATGTTGACAAGACAGCTGCCAATCTAAGAAGTCGCCAAACCACAAAAATAACATTACAGCCTTCAGAGAAAGACTACTAGCTCTGTCTTTCTATCCTCTAATTTAACAAGCATGAGAGTCAATAAACCCTACTTTTTAATTTTTTAATTTTTTTATTTTGCTTTGATTTTTTGTCCCTGCCATTTGCCTATTTATTTTCCTTCCCTGCTCCCCACTTCCTCACATGTCCATGAGATACTGGGTTGCTTTTCCAGGGGTTAGTTTGGCTTTTCCAAGTGGATTTTCTTTGGAGAATCTGATGCCATCTAATTGGTACCAGCTAAACACCTGCCATGCCACTATATGTGGCATCCTTAGGGCTTATATAAGATGTGAAACATTGGATTAGAAGTAGTGGGAGAAGAAGAGCCCAGTTCCTTTGACTTCCCTTTTGCAAAAGCACACGTTCTGCCCAGGAGCTCAATTGGCAGCCTCTGGCATGCTAGAAGATTTACTCTGAGCTTCACTATGGACTGGAGGAAAACCAAGACATTGGAAATACTCTTCTGTCTTGTGGCTTGCTTGTCCCTCTCACTGCACTATTTGAATGGCAGCCACTTTACCTGACTGAAACAAAATTCCCTAGCCAGCCCTTACTATTCACTTTTCACAGGTGAATATTCACTTGTAAGAGACTGGACATCCATGTGAGATACTCCAAATCATAATTATAAGTTTAAGGAGCTTGTTTTGGTGGCCAATATCTGCCTTCCAGGGAGATCCCTCATCTTGCAAGAAGTTGCCCTTTTCCTGATGTCCTGAAGGTCTGCCAGTCCACGTTCCTTCATTTGACAAATGCTAATTGGGTATTTAACTGTGTCCCAGTTACTACATTTAAAAAATAAGAGACAAGACTTGGGCTCTTAAGTTCAAGTCTAATAGGAAACATTAACCCCCATTCAATGCACACTACCTTGTTATCTGGACCTTCAGGATCATCTAAGAAATGTAGCTGAAATCCAAGAAGCTGGCTAAGAAGAAACCTTTGATTAGATGTCTAATGCATTGGGGGCAGAAGATATGGGATCAACTAAGGTGGAGCCCGAAGAACTGTGGAATCTTGTCTGGAGTTGGCAAGTGTACTTCCTGCCACTTCTGAAAGCCCTATGGGACCAGATTCCAGGCTGAACTGCCAGGCGGGCTGAAGTTTCAGGGCTCTGCCAATCAGGGATATATAGTAAGTTTGGGCCTAAATGTTTGCTGTTCAGATTCCTAAGTAGCACAAGACTACCAGAGTCTACAGGCACACTGGATTGGTCTGTTCCACCCAACTGAGGAGTTAATTCATCTGAATCTTCATATCAGAATATTTTCATTTAGGTCCCAAGATGGTCTAGATTGCCCCCGAGAAAATCTTCTGTATTCACCTGGTAGCTTCCAGGGATGTCAGGGTCCTCTGTGCTGAAGAATTTCTTGCTGTTGCTGCTAATTCCATGAGCTGTGAAGATCCCCAACCAACTCAGCTGTAAAATATGCAATTCTGTGGTGGGAAGAAGCTGTTTGTCCGAGGATGGTGCTGGAATCACTGCCTTAAGGTCTCTGCTACGCAAAATGAGGAGGCCCCAGAGCCGGGTATTCCAACTTAGAAGGAAGAAAAGATCAGATGGGCCTTCTTTGGACCTCGGCCTCTTCTGTACCCTATCCCACGCTCCAGTCCCACAGCAAGGCTCAGACTTTTAATGCCATCTTAATCTGATGGTTGAGCCCTTAACTCTCTTTTCTGGTGCTGCCCAGCCAGTGCCTTCTGACGTGGATGTTACTGGCTACTTGAGAAATAGGAGAGGGGAGAGCCCCTTCTTCCATTCCAACTGCCTCAGACCACAGAGGGATTCTTGTCTCTCTGGTAACCATGGATACCACCATGAATTTTATTTGGATCTTCAGCAGGTTTTTTATGGAGGCTTCTCATGCTCTGACTTTTCATTTCTATTCTTGGGATCCATCACCCTCTGCTCTTGGTTGACTGCTGCATTTAGCCCAGGTGTCTAATTGCTTTCTTCCAGAAAATATGTTCCCATCTTTGTGAAGTGGTAATGAAGCCTCAGCTTTCCCTCTGCAGCCTGGGACTTTGTTTACAGTTGCACATCTGGGCCCCTCATGGTGGGAACTGATCATCTCACAAAGGAATCATGGTTATGTGGCAACTGTAGAAGGTTGAGCCTCCTCATGGTGCTATAACCCCTTGGGACGCTCATCCAGACTTCTCTGAAGCAGAACACCGAGCTCCCCCCACTTGCTGCAAGAATTAATGGCAAGGAGCAAATCTACAGCATTCTCTCCTACCTACACACCTGCTTCTTGGTTAAGACTACTGGGATTCCTCAGAAAAGAAAAACTGGGTCCCATAGCCAAATTCTCAACCCCCAGGCACCTTAGGAAGAATTCAGCCTATTTCTGGAATTTGTGCTGTTTCCTTCCTCTCCAGCCCCCTGACTTCATCCCTCACCAAAGTGAGCTAGTACAGAACACGGTTCAATACCTAACATCCACCTATGGGGAGAGCCACAGCTCAAGACAGGTTCCTTGGCAGAGTCCCTCTCATTTCTGGATGAGGGAAGACCAACAAGATGTGTCCAATATATTTGTTTCTCAGATCCTGCCTAGGCACTAAAAATAAAATACTGGCAAATTGGAGGTTAATATGGGACCTGGTGTGTGTGTGTATGTGTTCATGTGTGTGTTTGTGTGTTGTGTCTCACATACACACAAGCATTTGGCTGTTGCTGTTTCCTATCTTCTGAGGCTTCATGGAGTGTTTTTAAAAAATTTATTCTTTGTTGCAACTTTATGGTGCTTATCTCTGCCTTCATGTAAATCCCTACACCAATGCTTTTTGTGTAGTGTAGCCACTGGGAAGGTAGAGGCTGGCAGGGAAGAATTGGCTGAACGTCCATGGAGAGACCCCAACAGCGAAGTCCTCATCAGTTGCTAGACTACATTTTGGTCTTCAGTTACCAACCTTCCAATACTTCCATCAATACTCTTAAGGACTTATGACAAATAGTGATTTTGTTTTTCTTTTCATTTCTCGCCTTCTGGTTTTCCTGGTTTGCAAGAGTATGAGTGCACCTATCTTGCTATCTGTTAGTTCTAGATCCCCAAGACAAATTGAAACTGTTCAGAGAGATACCGCCTTCCAATGGTCTGAACTCTTTCCTGCGGTATTCCAAAGGGTAGGAAGAAAGAAGCAGTAGCCTGCTGTTTTTCACAGACCCCTCACATCCTTACCTGGAAGGGCACCCATGTGCAGCAACCAGCATGTAGGTGAAATTTGCCTGACTGAATGGGACTCAGTCCTACGAAGCAAGACCAAAGTGATACTTACAGTGAGACATTATGGAATCTTTATTACCAAGTGTTTGGGAGGGAAAGATGTCCTAACTGCACACTCAACATGGTTCACATTGGCAAATGCAGATCTTCATCTTACTTTATCTTTTCTTTCCTTAATACCTGTATTCCATAAGCCAAATGCCATGATAGGCCAAAAAAGAAGGAAAAAAAATGGTCTTATGTGGCACTAATGTTCCCAAAGCCTGATTCTGCCCTTTATAACTGAATCAGCCTTACATATTCATGATTCATCAATCAACCTGCTCAGAAATCTATGGAGCCACCAAAAGTGCTCTCGCCATGCACTACCTAGAGGGCCTGTGTGCATTTCTGCCCAGCCTAGCCCTGGAAGCAAGTACTGCCTTCATAGATCGTAGGGAAGGTAGAATAAATTGGATGGAGGTATAACCTGCAGTAAGGAAACCAATCAAAATTTGGAAGCTGCAGGGACACCAAAACAGAGAAAGATCCAAACCTGTTTATACTGGATCTTTCCAGTTTGATGTTTTAACCTTTGTTCTTAATGAAGAATTTTCTATAACAAGGTGATCATGAAAATGAACCCCTGGTTTCTTGGTTCAGCCTTTCAATTCTTAAAACCATGGTTCTCAAAAGGATGGTTCCAGACCAGTTGAATCAGCAACAGCTCTGAATATTTATTAGAAATGAAATCCTCAGGCCCCACCCCAGGTCCAAGGAAGTCAGAAATTCTAGGGCGAGGGCCCAGCAACTCATGCGTTAACAAACCTCCCAATGAATCCGATGCATGCTGAACTTGGAGATTTGTCCATTTTAAAGGGAAAGCTGAGCATCAGAGTCCCCACTCTCAGGGGCTTTAGGACCCAAACAAGAAGGTCCTAGGTTATAATCCAAATGTTAATATTAATTTCAAAGTCACTTTTCTCATACATCCTTATGTTTCGGTTTTTCCTTACTTTTAATTTAACAAAGGAAACAATATGTGTGCTTCAGGGTGGAAGTTAGGGGAGTGTTTGCAGCTTTCCTAGCTGAATGCAACCTTCAGAAAAAAAATGTCACCTCTGAAATCTCTACCTGGCAAAATAAGAGACTTCAACAGAGGAAAGTGGTTGGAGGTCTCTTCCAGATTGCTCTTCTGATGGACTATTTGTGTCTATTCTGAGCCTTTTCCCAATCGTGTCATAGAATGAGAAAAGTTAAAAAAAATCTAATTTGTATTTCCATTACAAAATGTTCTCCCAGGAACATCCCTCTCCTTTATCTGAGTGGCAAAGAGCACTGCTGGGTCTAAGAACCTGGTCAGAACCTTCTTCCCCAAGGCAGCTAACAACTTTCAGGGCTCCAGGATCCCAGGAAGACCCCTTCTCTGTGCTCTCCTCAGCTTTCTGGAGAGAGCTCCACACAATGAAGAGTACTGGGCACCTAAGTCCTTGGGTTTATGCTTTCCCCACACCAAGTCCTGGATACAGAACTACTCAGCCAAGGCAGCAGAATAAAATCCTTTAAAAAAAAAAAAAAAAAAAAAAAAAAAAAAGCCTGAAAAGAGCTTCATATATTTCCAAATTCCCAGACTAGCTCATGGGGCCATGAGGGAGATGAAGCTGTTTGGAAGTGATTTTGTTTCGAGTTTGTTGATTTTCCCTGTGAAAGAGCTTGTGGATTGAGCACAAAGAGACCTTAATAGTCCTAGGTCTCCTATGCCCTGGCATTAAGCACTTGGAGGAAGGACTAAAGCCTAAGGAAGGCAAATAATTGCACTGAAATCATTCCCTTAGTCCCCAGAAAGCCTGCATGGGTCCTTTGGCCAACTCCTAGGGGGTCACTCTGCTTCCCTGCCATTTCTCTGAGAAGGAAGATAATAAGGAGCAAGCTTGTGTTGCAGCCAATCTCTGGGCTACTGCTGTGCAGTGGGCCCCCACTTCCTAATGTTCTTTTGTTTTTAACAAAAATAATCTTTTTTTTTTTTAAATGAATTCTGCTAGCTTCCTTTCCTCCCCCCACCCCATCCTGTTCTGGGCAGCACACTATGTGATGAAGTCTGTTTCTCAAATGCATGGTGTTCCTCAGGTGGAGGGTGGGCAGGAATTTTCACAGCACTTATTTTTTTTTTAATTTATTGGGCACAAAAACCCCAACCAGGATATGTGTGTGTATGTGTGTGTGTGTTTTTGTTTGTTTTTTTCTCATTTGACCCTTGCCTCTTCCAACCTACCCCCTTTTATATCTAATGTAGAAAAAGGAAAACTGAATCTGGAAAGGAAACGGTTGTATATAGTTGCGGTAACAATCATGAAGAGAGCTGGGCTGTCCCCTCAGTAATTCATTTTAAATAACAAATTGGTCGAAAATTAAATTCATGCCTAGGCCTTCCTCCATCACCACAGTGGTCCCCTCATCTGGGCCCTCTGTCCATCAGGCATGTCTCTTCCCAGCAAGATTCATCTGTTCAATGCCATTTGCGTTTCAATAAAGTTATCTCCTGTATCGTCCATTGGTTCTCTCTAGCTCCCTCTGTCTGGTTTCAGTCTCTTTTTTTTTTTTTTTTTTTTTTTTTTGATGACCCTTGCTTGGTCTGCAAGATGAGTCTGGTTGTGGTCATTTGCCAAACCCAGAAGCAAATCCACCTGCCTGGAAACGCCCAAACCCCAAATCTTAAATGGAGTCTCTTGACTCCTTTGGTTGTGGGGAGGGGGGTCTTCATCTTGCACATAGTGGACATGGTATCCTCCCCCAGATTCAAAGCATTTAGCCAGAAGCCAGAGCTCCTGAGTCCTCCATCCATTGCCACAAAGTTTGAAAACATACTACGTGTTGGGCATCCCTAAATTTTCTTTTGGGGCAAAAGTGAGTTAACCTTTAAGAAATGAAGCTGTTCTAAAAATGGAGTTCAGTTTCTCCTCCTGGCCACTGGGAGAAGGAAAATAAGCCTTAACTATTCTCCATTGTGGAGTTGCAGTCCAAGAAGCAGTCTTCTCCCTATGAAAGTATTGTGGTAACACAAGCCACCTCTGCCCTCCTAACATGGGAGGTGACAAATGTGTCTAGAGTACTACTCGAAATAAACCAAGAAAGCATTCTTCTGGAAGAATCCTCAGATGAGGCAACTTCATCTTCAGTTGTTAACAGCTTAGCATCCACAGTCTTGGAACTGTCTTAAGAATTACTAGTTTCCTTTCTCACTTGGGAATGGCAGTAAATGTTCCTGGAAACCACTTCCTGAACAGCTTACTAAGAAATACCTGTTCCTTTTGCTCCGATACCATTGCATGCCTTTTGCCACTATATGCCTGCCAGGCTCCAGTATTTTTTAATCCCTCACTCTAATTACCTCCACCTGTTCCATTGTTGAGTGGTGTATATCCTTGGGTCGCTTCCTATGACCAGCCCCTGACAGCCATATTGAATCATCTTTGTTCCAGCCATTATTTCACCTGAGAAGGGGAGCATATTTTCTCAGCTATCAATCAAATAGTCACATAAAGTGTCAATCTGGAGAAAATACCTTTTACATGTAGGTACTCTCCCCTTTCACCACGTTCCTATTTTGACCTTGGATTCATCTAGGCGGGAAGGAGAGCCCACCACCACCTGCGCGCACTGCCCAGCTTCCTTCGTTGCTCCCTGTGCCCTATCTGTGATTCCGAAGGCTAATCGATGAAGAAATTAAATTTAACTAATTGTTGTCAGTGTTGGCGGGTAGAAAGAAGTTGATCTAAAATAGGTGCTATTTCTAGGGGCTGGGGATATAGCTCAGTTGGTAGAGTGCTTGCCTTGAAAGCACCTAGGCCCCGGGTTCAATCCCAGCACCAAAAATAAATAAATAAATAGGTCCTATTTCTGATTCAGATCCCTCTCCACAAAAACCTCAGAAATCCCTTTTTCAGCGGGCACGGTGCCGCACGCCTGTAATCCCAGCGGCTCGGGGCTCTAAGGCAGGAGTATTGCAAGTTCAAAGTCAGCCTCAGCAATGGCAAGGCGCGAGGGCTGGGGATGTGGCTCGGTGGTCAAGTGCCCCTGAATTCAATTCCCGGCGCACACCCCCAATCCTTTTGGTGGGGGTGGGGGTGAGAATTGGAGTTTGAACCAGGGGTGCCTCACCATTGGGCTTTTTATTTATTTATTTTATTTTGACAGAGGTCTTGCTAAATTGCTGAGGCTGGTGTCGAACTTCGATCCTCCTGCCTCAGCCTCCCATTCGCGGGGATTGCAGGCGTGCGTCACCACGCTCAGCCCTCGACATCCATTTCCAGCCCACCTCCTCTCCCCTAACACTGTCTAAAAGGTGAAAGACCCCATGAGTCTAATGTCATACATCACAGCCTTTATTCCAAGTGAGATGGCTCACCTACTGTGAGACTTTAGAAAAGCCCCTTAATCTCTGTGGGATTCCGTTTCCACATCAATCCGAAGCGATCCTCGCCGACAAAGGTGCAGTTCTCCTTTAAGCGGCAGGAGGCGATGTCTCTGGAGGTTTCTTTCCATTTCCCCGCCTCCCGCCCGCTCCCGTGGACTCTGTTGCGCAGGCGCGGCTTCGCGGATTGGCCGCGCGCGGGAGCCGTCACTCGGTGGCGGGTCCGGAGTGCGGGGCTGGGGGACTGAGGGGAGCAAAGATGGCGGCGGCAGCTGCAGCTGGTGCGGCCTCCGGGTTGCCAGGTCCAGTAGCACAAGGATTGAAGGAGGCGTTGGTGGATACTCTCACTGGGATCCTGTCCCCAGTGCAGGAGGTGCGGGCGGCTGCCGAGGAACAGATTAAGGTGCTGGAGGTGACGGAGGGTGAGTGAGGTGGGACCGTCACGAGGATGGTTGGGACCTGTGCGGGCCTCACAATCCGCTGACCGCAGCTGGGGACCCGCAAGGGACATGGGAGCCTGTGCCAATGGAGATCTGGGCGCGGAAGAGTGGAGTAGGAAGCGTGAGAGGTTGATGTCGCTGGTGGCTGTGGAAGTCCCGGAGACCGGAGGCGCGTCTGAAGAGAGAGGGGCCGGAGAGGTGGAGCCTCGGCGGGGAAGAGGAGGGTGGAGACTTGAAAGGAGATGGAGCCTGGGATCTGCCGAGGACAGAGATGGAGCTCGACTTTGTGGTCTTGGTGTCGCGCGGTCTGGGAGATCATTTTTGAGTGTAGGACCAGGGTCTTTAGCTGTTCTCACCAGCTTGGTTGTATTGCGATTAGAGTAGGGGGAGCTATCAGAGTAGTAGAACTGGCGAGAGGATAGTGCTATCAGATCTTAGCGGATGTCATCAAACAAGTTTCTGGCTCTGACTTTTATTTTATTTTTTTTGAACTTGTAAAAATTATATTTATTTTTTTAAAAATAGATATTAGAGCTTTATTTTTTATTTTTATTCATTGTACACAAATGGAGTACTACTATTTTTCTGGTTGTACTGCCTCTGACTTTTAAATCTGACTGGTTGCTTGTGCACGCCATGTTGTCCCATAAATTAAGTTAAATGTGCATACGGCTGCTTCACCTTCCTGACCATGCACTCCGTTTCTTTTCAGAGTAATTTGCAGTTATTAAATACGTATGTATGAATTTCTGTGTGGAGGAGCCAATCTTCCTTTGTTTTTTATCTTTGTCCCCATCCTCCTATTATGTGTGTTAAAAGTGATGGAGGAGAAAATAAACTATTGACTTGAGATTTTTTTTGTTAATTTCCTGCTAATGGGCTTTCATCAGGCCCAGCATAGTCACTGTGCAAAGAACAGTTTAATCCTGCAACAGAAGGGAAAATCCTCTTGGTCTTTATATAAAAAATATATTTGGCCAGAGCTTCACTGTCACTTTAAGTCCTCAGAATTCTCCAGCTCAAGAAAATATTTCCTTCACTCCTTAAATTTAGGCATCTGCAAAGATAAGAGAAATTGTCCATGGTCTGGTTGATCACATTCAAAACCTCGAGTTAGCTCTCCCACTGGACTTCTTTTCATTGAAAAGAAATGAAGACAAAAATCTCCCTTAAATTTAATTTCATGTTTACTTGTAATATGAAAGGGCTATTGAAAACAAGTTCACTTTTATTGGAAATACATTGAGATTTGGGATCTAACAGGTTAAGAGCCATTGTGAAAGCCTAGTTATAGTCATTATTGTTCTATACACTATCAGACCCTACAAAAGGAGGAGCCACTGTAGGAGAAAGCTGTTGGAAAGCCATGCATAAAATGATCTGAAAGCAATTTTTATAGCCTCCCAGGTAAAATCCCTTTATTCACATTAATGTCTCTGCCTTTCTTGGGGACAAAGAAAGAAGAGTAGCAAAACAGAAACTTCATCAAATTCATTTGCAACTTGAATAAAGTTGGTGATTTGATGCAAATTGATCCCAACTAAACCTTCTCTGAATAATACCCAGTGGTTTTGGTGCTCCAAAGGCATGTCTGACGCTTTTCCATAAAAGGTAGACCTTGGCTTGTTTTAAGCCGTAGATCTTTGGCTCCGATCTATAGCCAAAGCCATGGCCTCATCTAACCAAGGTGAATTATAAACTTCTTGAGATCTTTTTGAAGTTCTGGTCTCCCACTTTCTTTGCCTTTTTGGGTCTCGAAATCAAAAATTAAATTTTAGAAGTACAAAGATTTGATCCAGGTCACTGGTGGGAAATAGATGGACTCCCCCCACAGCTCTTCCTCTCTTCCCCATAACTTACTGATGTTGTGCTGTCAAGCATGCTGTGAGAGAAGTATGGAAATTATCCTGATATGGGTGGTCTAGTAATAAAGCATATGACTTGGGTTTAGGATGTGTTTACAGAGCTGGATCAAATCTCTGTAGTTGAGTGTATTGCCTTAGGTCCTTTGGAGGTTGTTTGTGTATTTACAATTGTCTGGTTCCTTGTGTTTATCAAAAAAAACTATAGATTTACCCACTTCTGTACCTATTTTCAGATTGGCATGGTGGTCCATCCCTTAGATACAGTATCCTCTCTTTTCACACCTTTAACAAGTTATCTTTTCCTTTGGCTCTAGAGTATCTCCCATCTTATATTCTAATTCCCTCAGTTTTCTGAACGTGATCTAATAGCTTCTTCTCCACCAGGCATAGCCCTTCTTTACATGAAAATATAGAACCTGGCTTCCTAGCCAGAACTTACAAACTACATGACCTGGTGAAACTGGAGGATAGTGCCCCTGCTATTAGAATGTCCTGCAAGCCAAGGTGAGGAGGCTTTCTTGCAAATGAATGAATAAATGGTTTTCTATTCAGGATTGCTTCACAATTTTGTTGTATCTTAGTAACAAACCCTCCTTCTGGCCTTAGAAAACACTCTTCCTTACAACTTGAAGTTAAGAACTCTGGGAGTTGGTGTCTAATATTTGTGCACTGGTCATCTTTTTATCCTTTTTTGTTTCCATAGACCACAGGGTCAGGTGACAATCAAATCTAGTCCCTCACTCCTCTCAAATAACCATACTGTCTTTGTGAGCCATTTATTGTTGCCTCACCTAGGATACTAGTCCTAGTCCTTAAGATCAACTGGTTTATTCCCTTTGCCAAAAAGATGTGCCACCTTCCTTGACAGCCAGCTGATGCCCCCTCATCTTGAAGATTAAGTGGAAGAATAATTTGGGAAAAGGGCATGGGTTCAGTTGTCAACTCCATCTTAAAAGGACAGACAAGAACTAGGTGTAGTCCCCATACATCCCCATACATGTATGTAGTACATACAGCTACTTTAGAGACTGAGGCAAGAGAATTAAAAGTTCAAGGCCAGCCTGGGTAATTTGGTGAGATCCTGTCTCAAAAAAAAAAAAAAAAAAAAAAAAAAACAAGAGAAAAGGAGCTGAGGAAGTAGCTAAGTGGTAGAGTGCTTGCCTAGCATGGACAAGGCTGTGGGTTCAATCCCCAGTATCACAAAAATTTTTAAGAGAGAAGAAAAAAAAGATAAGCAGTGGCATATGCCTATAATCCCAGTTACTTAGAAGATGCAAGCAGAATTGTCCCCAAGTTCAAGGTCAATCTGGGCAATTTAATGAGAGCCTGTCTCAAAATAAAAAAGGGTGAGGATGTGATTCAGTGGTCGAATGCCTCTGGGTTCAGTCCTCAGTACCAAAGAGAGGGACAGGAGAGGGAAAAGGAGAGAGAAAGGAAGAAGAAAAGTATAGACACATTGCTAGAAACCTGACATAGTTTGCTTCATTTTCAAGGTCAGCCTTGGCTGCCTCAAAATAAAAAATAAAAAGGACTGGGGATGTAGTTTAGTAGTAGAATGCCCCTGAGTTCAATCCCTGGTACCAAAAATAAACAAACACACACAATAGTTTGCTTCATCATCAGCCTGGTGTCCTGGAATGATTTTTTTGAACCTCTGTGATTACCATTTTTCTCTAGTCACTTGGATCTAGGGAAAACCCCACAAACCTCTCTGAATAGTTAGTCTATTTAACAGGTTAAATTAGAGAATGTGGTGCCAGTTACCACCTTGTTCAGTCAGTATTCTCATCCAGAATTGAGAAAAATAGTACTTGAAAGTTTGGGCTGGGCGTGGTGGCGCACGCCTGTAATCCAAGCGACTCGGGAGGCTGAGTCAGGAGGATCGCGAGTTCAAAGCCAGCCTCAGCAACTTAGCGAGGCCCTAAGCAACTCAGTGAGACCCTGTCTCTGAATAAAATACAAAGTAGGGCTGGGGATGTGGCTCAGTGGCCAAGTGTCCCTGAGTTCAATCCCTGGTTCAAAAAAAAAAAAAAAAAAAAGAAGTTTGGAAGTTCCTATGCTATATGGTATTCAGTAAATAATTGTTACTTTTGCATTTTTCTTAGGAGGATTGAGCTTTTGAGTTGGATCAACAGAGTTTGTGGAAATTTAGTTCTGCCTAAATAGGATAAAAATAAAAAGCTTTTTGAAATGTTAGCATGGTCTTCAAATTCCATGTATTAATAGTCAGGGTCATATGAAACATTTTATAAACATAGTAATTAAGAAGTCTGGAGAAGTTATGAACTACCAAAGGTCTCTGACTCTAAAATCTGAATATTCTCAACTTAGTTTCATCAGCCTTTGTTTTTGTTTTTGTTTTTGTTTTTTTGGTCCAGTTTATGGTAAGATCATGACTTGTGAGAAGGTAATTTCTTAATTTTTGGCATATTTATGCTGTATTTTTTATATCTCAGAGTTCTTTCCTTTTTTTTTCTTCTATTTTCCTCTAAGAGCATCACTTAAGTATTAGAATGAATTGCTTTTATTTGTAACCTTAATATCCCACAGCAGCATAGCACAGACTTTCTAATATAACTAGATTTAGCTCCAGGTTATTTTCTCCTTTTAGTTATTTCTTTTTTGTCTATTAGAAATGAAGACATTTTCCCCCATTAGTCGGCCTTGACTTGGTCTTTTCTTTCTTTTTTTTTTTTTTTTTTTTTTTTTTTTTTTTCAGTGCTGGGAATTGAACCCAGGGCATCATGATTGCTAGGCAAACACTCTACCACTGAGCTGTACCCCAAGCCCAGGCTTTTGTCTTTATCCTATTAGATATGTCAGAAAGAATACATTTTTTTCATTCCTTCTACCACCATTATGTTGGGCTGGAGAGGGGGAGGGCAGGAATTATCGCGCCCTAACTTCCTGGCATTCAGATGCTGCCCAGATATCTGTGTTCAGTTCCCCATCTTAGATGCCTAGAAAGATGATCCCACTGGCTGGAAGTTTGCTTTCTGGTTCTCATGGGCACTTTTCTGGCTCTCTTGCAGTATAGCGTAAGCACTCTCCACCTGCGAAGGGCGCCCCTCAAGGATCCAGACGCACTCCTGGGCATGTGGCGGGCACTGAGCCGAGCAGAAGGCGGCCACGCTCGGAAAAAGGCCAGTGGTGGAGTTTTCGTTTTCCTTTCAGCTATGGTTTTGTGGAGCTTACCAACCCTCATGAGAAATAGGGGGCCTCTCCAGAACTCTGTTTGAAACTCAGTCCTCCAAAAACTCTGTTGACAGTTCTTCCTAATAGTTGACTGTCAAGGCACTGCTAAGTCTTTGTCTCTCTAGGAGAGCCTAAGACCAGTATGTTTCTTAATTAATCTTTACCCTCTGTGGATTTTTCCCTTTTAAGCCAAGGTTCAAAAAGATAATGTTTTGACAAAGACTAGAAAATGAATCTAATGTAGAAAATGAGACTAGAAAATGAAAGAGGGCAAAGGATTTCTTAAAAAGGAAGTCAGAGAATACCATTTTGGTTTGGAATAAAAGGATTATTGAGAACCTAGAGGCAGGGTGAAAATCCAGAAAAATCAAATAGGTCTCTTTTTCAGCTTGGAAGAAAGAACTAGAGAAATTAAATTTCCTTACAAAAATGGCTTTAGAAAGCTAATTTCATATGGCCTGTTGGGAGTGTTCCCCTTTGGTTTACCTTCATGGTATGGATCTTAGTTTGATCTTAATTGATCCTTTCCAGTTGTGTGTCTTGTATTTTCCCTGCTTTAATCACCTTAGAGTTCTTTTTTTTCTAAAGAAGTTATGTTAAAGACACTAATCAGTAAAACTACAAATTCTTCGACACATTTATGTACACATTTATCCAACACATATATAAACACACATACACAATAGTACTTTTTTCAGGTATACTTAGTGTTTATTTCTTCAAAAAATATTGTAAAAATCTCTGTTAAGTGAAAATATTTAAATAGGATTTTTATGGCTTAAGAGACATAAAACGACTGTGTTGATCAGATTTAAAACACAGCATATAACTTCAGGATGTTTTTCTGCTTTCTCCTTTGAAATATTTTGATAGTAGAGTTCACCAACACCATATCACTATCACTCCTTGGAAACAATTTTTCATTGGCTTTATATAAATTAAAACTTTATGAGTATCTGTGGTGACTGATGTCCCTGTATTTCTTTTCTTTTTGGGGTTGTGGGGTTGTGTACCAGGGATTGAACAAAGGCGTGCTTTACCACTGAGCCATATCCCCAGCCTTTTTTGAGACAGGGTCTCGCTGAGTTGTCTAGGACCTTGCTAAGTTGCTGAGGCTGGCTTTGAACTCACAATCCTCCTGTCAGCCTCCCAAGCCCCTGGGACTCCAGGCATATGCTACTGTGCCCAGCTTTCCCTTTATTTCTATGGATATGTGATCTAGGCAGAATAAATTAAGCTAAATAATTTGTTTCCCCTTTTAAGCCTCCCTATAGCTAAATGCAAATGAATTCTTTATCTTTGAATTTTAGGGGTTACCATTTTTGAAATTCTGGAAACCAAAAGAGAAGAAAATGTTAAAAAAATCGTGTGTGTGTGTGTGTGATACAGGGGATTGAACCAAGGGTCACTTTCACCACCAAACTATATCCCTAGCCCTTTTTCTTTTTTATTTTAAGACAGGGTCCTGGTAAGTTGCCAAAGTTGGCCTTGAACTTGTAATCCTCCTGTCTCAGCCTCCCAAATTACTAGGATGATAGGCATGCACCACTGCACCTGGTTTATTCTGTTCATTTTATTTTAAAATTTGTCTTAATTAACAGTGATGATATTCTTCAAAGATTTTTTTCCCAGTCAGGCTTTTGAGCAGATATTCATGTTATTTGAACTTTCAAGCTTCTTTCTTATGTGAAGAAAATAAACTTTGGAGAAAATTCATCTTAAACTACTTGTAGGTACAGACTCCTAGTTGACTTAGGCTTCTGGCCCCCCACATCAGTCTTAATCTTCTGATAATCTCTTATTCTCACATTCTTCACAGTCTCAAGAGATGTGTGAAGCAAGACAATTAGTGAAATTTGGGGTGTTGTCTTTGATAGCTATCAGACATGATTAATTTATGACTGTATTAAAGAACTCCCACTTCTGTAACCATCACCAGACTGCTACCTTCCTCTGGGAGCACTAAAATAGACTTCTATATTAGGATAGATTCAGTATTTGTGGACATCCAACATGAAAAATATATATTCATTCAAAGTTTTCTGCATAGAGTAGACTTGAAGTTCTCTGGTTGTGACAAAAGGCCTCCAGGCTGTGATAGAACCTGTGTGTAAAGTTTGCCTGGTCTTCATGCTCTACCAATTCCTCTGATTGGTGCCAATGTGGACTGATGGAAAATGTGTGGTTTCTTTTCCTTGAGCCTCAGTATTACCCTATAACTAGAAGAGTATCAGTGCTTTCATTGGGAGGATAATTTCTCAAATGTGTTTAAATTTTATAAATCTCAAGTTTCAACTCCTTCTCAAAAAGTCTAATTCCTCAGTATCTCTCACACTGTTATGACTGAAGATTTTCTTCATTTTGAGCTCTTTTTAATTTGTCCCTGTCGTGATGATCCAAAATTTGTGCCCTTGTTAGAAACATTAAAAACCCACTGGAGGGTGGGTATAAGAAGAATAGGTATGGTCAAAGTACATTATAAGCACGTATAAAATTGTTGTGATGAATCCTTTTATTTTGTACAATTAATATGCATTGATAATTTTTTTTAAACCTGCATCATTATTTAAATAGTGTCTTTTAAAAATACTATCTGGTCAGGGACAGTGGCACACACACACTTCTAATCCCAGCAACTCAGGAGGCTGAGGCAGGAGGATCACAGGTTCAAAGCCAGCCTCAGCAACTTAGCAAGACCCTATCTCAAAATAAAAAATAAGGCTGCATGTGTGGCTCAGTGGTTAAGTATCCCTGGGTTCGATCCCTGGTAAAAAAAAAAAAAAAAGCAACTCTCCATCCCAAGTAGTTTATGAATAAGGCATAGTGTGTAGATCGTAGATCATTCTGAAGGAGGTCACATACAGCACATCAGAATTTGTTCACTTTGTCCATCAGGGCTAACCCTCGGTGGACACTGACATTCTAAGCAGAATTGAGGCATGAAGTTAATTAACATTCATTATTATGCTAAATATCTGAGCTTAAAGGTAGTGTGAGTACATTTACTATTTTCTTTTTTATACATGTGCATTAAATGTTGTTTTGTTTTTTCATTAAACATGAACATTGGTATCTAAGAGGTCTTCTTAAATTATATATGACTCATGAATCACCTGGGCTTTAGAGTGGAATGTTAACTCTCATATCTTCAAGTTGTAGACACCTATTTGCTACTTCTGTTGTTGAAAGTGGGTTTTACAGTCTTAACTAGAGTTCAAACTGGCCAACTAAACTTAGGAATTAGAGTAGATTTCTGTGTCTGTAGGGGTGATTCTGCAGGTAATTCTGCAAGTGCTTAGTAGTAATTTAATTATTTAGTAAATGTTTTAGAATATGTTTTTTTGGGGGGGGTAGTCTTGAAAAAAAAATCTTTTTCCAGAATGAAATGATAGGTGCCATAGGAAGGTATCAAAAATTGTACCTTAAAATAAAGGCTTAATAAAAATCTGAGAATTCAGTAAAATAGCAGGACATACAATACAAAAATTAATGACTTTCATCTATACAGATAATAAAAGTTTAGAGGACCTAACAGTCTTTTAAATGCCAAATCTATTTATGATTTTTTACAAAATACTGTGGAATAAAACTAATAGAAAATGTGTGAGAATCTACTAGAGGACACTTTTTTCCCCCCTTTTTTGGGGTTTGAACCCAGGGGTGCTTTGCACTGAGACACATGCCTAGCCCTTTTTATTTTTTATTTTAAATATATATTTATATTATATATTTATATTATATATATGTGTGTGTGTGTGTGTATATATATTTTTTGGGGTTTTTTTGTTTTGTTTGTTTAGTTATTGATGAACCTTTATTTTATTTATTTATTTATATGTGGTGTTGAGAATCAAACCCAGTGCCTCACACATGCCAGGCAAGTACTCTACCACTGAACCACAAGCCCAGCCCCTTTTTTTTTATTTTGAGACACGTTTTCACTAAGTTGCTGAGGCTGGCTTTGAACTTGCAATCCTCCTGCCTAAGCCTCCTGAGTTGCTGGGATTACAGGCATCCACCTTCATGCCCAGCTTAGAGAATACTTTTTAAACTCTCAGGGACTTAAAATTAGATATGAATAAATTGAAAGACATAAGCTGTCATCAAATAGGACATCAAATAGGACAGTTTAACATTTTGTGTGAGCTAGGTGATTTGATCTTAAAGTTCATTTAGAAAAACAAGCATGGGCGGTTGTGGTGGTGCATACCTGTAAACCCACTGACACAGGACAATCAAAAGTTTAAGGTCTTCCTGGACAACTTAGTGAGACCCTGTCTCAAAAGAAACAGAGGGCCAGGGATGTAGCTCAGCGGTAGAGTACACCTGGGCATGGAAAAATAACTTCAAAACACAGAATAAGAGAAATTACAAGAAGGGACCAGTTCCACGGACATTTAAACATTATATAAAGTCTCTAAAACTGTGATACTGACACATGAATAGAATAATAAAACTTTAGGATAGAAAATCTAGAAATAGATACAGGCACCTATGAAAGTTGAGTTCCAGTTTTAGCATCCCTAATCTGAAAACCTCAAATACTTCAAAACCTGCAACTTTTTGAGCAACAACTTGATTCCACAAGTGGAAACTTCCACATCTGGCCTTATGTAATGGGTCACAGTCAAAATGCAGATATACTACTGGACATGGTGGCATCTGTCTATAAGCTTAGCTGCTTGGAAGACTGAGGCCAGCCTGGGCAACATAGTGAGACCTTGTCTCATAAAAGAGAGAGTAAAAAATCAAAAGATACATGTATCTGCTTATTTGTGCAAAAGCAATACAGGAAAGGTAAATCAGAAATCAGTCACATGCCTAAATAGAGTGAAAAGAAGGAAGTAAAGAGAACAAGTTAATAGGAGTAAGGAAGGAGTGACACTTCATGGAATATGCCGGGATTTTTTTTGGTACCAGAGATTGAACTTAGGTTCTAAACCACTGAGCCACATCCCCAGCCCTTTTTTGTATTTTATTTAGAGATAGGGTCTCAATGAGTTGCTTAATCCTCTTGCCTCAGTCTCCCACTCAGCTGGGATTACAGGCGTGTGCTAGTGCGCCTGGCTTGGAATATGCCTTTTTGACTGGCTTTGACTCTGAGAATCATAGTGATGTTCCATATTCACCTCCTCCGCCGCCCTGCCAAAATTAAATAATTAAAATCAAACAATGTGGAGGAGAACCCAAAATGGAGATACAAGTACTAACAGATGACTCTAAGTGTATTACAAATTAACAATGTAACTATTAGGGGATGAGAAAGAAAAGAACTAGACTGGAAAATAGCATTTGACTTCTTACCAGCTAATGTCAAAAGAATTCTACACAAGTGTACTTCACTTAATAGATATGTTTTCTACAAGGGTATGTGTTAATACTTCTGGAACACTTTTTTTCCTTAAGATTGAACAAATGAATAATTTATTATAGATAAAAGCCAGCTTTGTTACTGTCAAAGATGTTACAAGTAATGAAGCAGGGAAAAATGGAATGAGTAGAATGAACCTTGATATAATGAAGAAAAATATGTATGCATACATACTGTATTTCCCAGCCATGTTCCCTGAAAGGATCTGGAAATAGTGACACGTCAGCAGGACTGTGCATACCTACTGTCCACATCTTGGTTTCTAAATGTTCTTCACTAAAAAGCACCAAGGCTACCTGGAGAAGTTGATCCCAGAGCATCAGCAGAGAAAATACAGGATAACTCTAGATCATCTTTGCAATATCAGAAAGTAGATGCCAAGCCGGGCGCGGTTGCGCACGCCTGTAATCCCAGCACTTGGGAGGCTGAGGCAGGAGGATCGTGAGTTCAAAGCCAGCCTCAGCAGCTTAGCGAGGCCCTAAGCAACTCAGTGAGACCCTGTCCCTAAATAAAATACAAAATAGGGCTGGGGATATGACTCAATGGTGGAGTGCCCCTGGGTTCAATCCCCAGTACCAAAAAAAAAAAAAAAAAAAAAGGAAAGTAGGTGCTAGACGAAGAATTGAGGCATGTAGAAGTACCCAAAAACCAATCAGGAGTTCTGATGGCCAAAATTTGGAACAATTTTGTCAACAAAATAGATGATAGAATTAGATTAAAATCCATAGAACTGATATTCATAAGCCTATGTAGGTATAAACAAATGAATAAATAAAGGAGAGGGAGAGTTTTTCCTTACGAGGAATCCCAATTAATGAGTGAAGGTAGCAGAATTGGAGGTGTAGCTCAGTGGTAGAGTGCTTACCTAATATGCATGAGGCCCTGAGTTCAATCCCCAGCAGAGAAAGGGAGGGAGGGAAAAAAAAGAGAAGAGAGGAAAGTACAAAATCGCCACTAGGCCAGGCAGGCTGGTGCACACCTGTATTCCCAGCAAGTCATGAGGCTGAGGCAGAAGGATCACAGGGATCACAAGTTCAAAGCTAGCCTTAGCTACTTAATGGGACCCTGTCCCAAAATAAAAATTTAAAAAGGGCTGGGGATATAGAACACTGGTAGAGCACCTCTGGGTTTATTCCCTGGTACCCACCCCTCAAATCACCATTAGACAAACAACACAGTAATTAGTAACTGTTGTAGGCAGCATCCACAGAGGGAACTAACATCAGTGGGTCAGTTTTGAAAAGAAATAGAATAATAGCATAATCTCAAAGTATCTCTCCTGAGATTTTATTTATCAGTTATGAAGCGAGAAACAGTACCTTTACAGTGGAGAAATGCAGCAGACACAACCTTGCCAAGTAGTGAAAGTGTACCAGTACTGTTGTATCAGTAATATAATTTATCAACATTATGTACTCCCTGATATGAAATACTGAGAACAGCATCACTTTCTGATATTCCAAAAATGTGTATAACCTTAATTTAAATATGAGGAAACTTCTGTTAAACCCCAGTTGAGACAAATTCTACAAAGTAACTCATCAAAAGTGTCCTGCTTATAAGCAACAAGGAAGAGAATGAGAAACTGACACACTCTGGAGGAAATTTAGGAGACATAACAACCAAATACAATGTGGAATCCTGAAATTTAAAAAAAGGAAAATAAGGAAAGAAAGAACTGCTGAAGATTATATGAAGTCTAGTTTAGTTAATAGTATTATACTCACGTTAGTTTCCTAGGTTTTGTTCATTGAGCCAGAGTACATAAGGTACTTGTGGGTGGAGAATATCCATGAGCTATCCATGAACTCTAATGTATTACTTTTCAGCTTTTTGTAAATCTAAAAATTATTTCAAATAAAATATTTTTTAAAATATGGACATAAATAACTTTGAGTAGTTTTTAACCTGATTCCTTGATAAGATTTGAACACAAGACTTTGTGTCTAATAACTTTCATTTTTGTTTGTTTGTTTTTGTTTTATTTGTTTTGTACTCAGAATTGAACCTAGGGGTGCTTTACCACTGAGCCACATCCCCAGCCCTTTTTATTTTTATTGAGAGACAGGGTCTCCATAAGTTGCCTAGGGTCTTGCTTAATTGCTGAGGCTGGTCTCAGACTTGGTGGTCCTCCTGCCTCAGCCTCCCAAATCACTGGGATTACAGGCCTCTGACACTATGCCTGATACATAACTCTTTTTTGATGTTAAGCTTTTCTTTGGAATAAATGCCCTTTGGATGACTATTCCAGTAGAATCCAGTTATAGAACTTTATATGGAAAGTACTTCAGTTACACATAGGAAAGCCAAACAATGTAGTAGTGATGGGCAATAAAAATAATAGTAACAAGATAACAAGATAACTTTTCTTCAAGTTTTTTTATGTGGCAGGTATTATGCTAAACACTTTACATGCATGGGCATTCAGTTCTCACAGGATTACTTAATAGATTTATATAGAAAGAGATACTTTTTTTTTAATTTTTATTTTTTCATACTAGGGATTGAACCCAGGGGCATCTATACCCCTAGCCTTTTACTTTTATTTTGAGATAGGGTTTTGCTGAATTGCTGAAGCTGGCTTCAAATTTACAATCCTCTTGCCTCTGCTTCCCAAGTTACTGGGATTTCAGTGTGCACCACTGCACCCAGCTAGATATCATTATTCTTAATTTGTGGATGAGCAAACTGAGGGCAGACATGGTAGCTTCAAGATTTGAACCTAAACTTTCCCAAATCCAGAGCATATACTCTTAACTACACTCATCTGTATCTTCCTCCAAATTGGAGGCAACAACAGGCTCCTTGCTCCCACTTGATGGCAGTGTATAGATTAGTGTATCCAATCTAGCACAGTGTTGTCCAACAGAAATATAAGTCAAATGTGAACTTTTAAATCTCCTAGTAGCTACATTAAAATTGATAAAAAGAAACAGATAATTCTTAATGCTGTGTTCATTTAACCTGTTGAATGCAAAGTGTTGTTTCAATGTATAGTCAATATAAAAATTATTAAGGTATTTTGCTTTTTTTTATGCTGAGTTTGGAATCTGGTGTGAATTTTTACATTTACAGCCATCTCAATTCTAACAAGCCACATTTCAAGTACTTAACCTTTATGACTGATGGCTCCTATATTGGATAGTGCAGTCCTAGATTTTGAGATGTGGAAATTATGATGTGCTCTTTATCTTACATTCTTCTTCCTCTTTTCATAAATAAATTTGAAAATTTACTCTTTTGCAAGTATAAATTAGATCTGTATTTTGATTTGTAGTAAAAGTTGCTTATAGCCTCTCAATATGCAGTTCAAGATTACTGTTTACATTGCTTATTGGAAACTTCATTTGCAGCACTTATATTTTTAAGACTAAGCTGTTGATGGTTGATGCCAGGTTTTCTTGGACTTGATAATGTATTTGGTAGAATATATCTGGACAACTCCTAAAATCTCACCCCATAAGTTTTACTTGGGGTTAGAAAGTCCCCATTTTCAATTAGTTATTCCATTCTTTGATGTAAGAGAAAGGTGTTGCTCTCTTGAAAGGGAAGATAACTGGAAGAGTTCAGCATGGTGGTACATGCCTATAACCCCAGCAATTCAGGAGGCTGAAGCAGGAGAATCACACAAGTTTGAGGCCAACCTCAGCACCATAGTGAGACCCTGTATCAAAATGGGGAGCTGGGTTGTGGCTCAGTGGTAGAGCGCTTGCCTAGCATGTCTGAGGCACTGGGTTCAATTCTCAGCACCACATATAAATAAGTAAAATAAAGGTCCATTGACAACTAAAAAAAGAGAAATTTTTAAACAAAAAAAGGGATGAGAATGTAGCCCAGTAGTAAAGTGCCCCTGGGTTCAGTCCCCAGGAATGGATCAAGTTTCTTTCTGAAATCTTTTCTTATTGGTATCAAGGTTAGAGCTCGGTAAATTACTGTGGCTTTCTTGGATGTTCCTCGACTCAAAATCAAATTTTCTCTTTCAGAATTTGGTGTTCACCTGGCAGAGCTGACTGTAGATCCCCAGGGGGCACTGGCAATCCGTCAGGTAAGTCCAGACTGGAATGATTTACAAGTAACATCCCTTTACTTGGTAATGAATCTTTCTTATGAGAAAGGGAAAGAATAAGGCCAATTTATAAATCAATTTGTAAATAACGTATGGATTTGTACCAGATTTAGATATGATTCAACTGTATCAAGCCATTTATATGATTTTTATGTATGAGAAAAGTCTTTTTCTTGATGCACTTCTTGGCTTATTCTCTTCACAGCTAGCATCAGTCATCTTGAAACAATATGTGGAGACTCACTGGTGTGCCCAATCAGAGAAGTTTAGGCCGCCTGAAACTACTGAAAGGGTAAGACAATTATTTGAGTAGTCTGTGGACAGATTTGAGTAGCCATCATAAGAGAGGCTGTCAATATTCTTTGACAATATGGAGCAATCAAAAGACTCGGCAGATGGGCTGGGGATATAGCTCAGTGGATAGAGTGCCTGCCTCACAAGCACAAGGCCCTTGGTTCAATCCCCAGCACCGCAAAAACAAAACAAAACAAAAAACAAAAGACTAGGAGAGGACAGGGGTTGTAGCTCAGTGGTAGAACACTTGCCTAGCATGTGTGAGGCACTGGGTTCAATCCTTAGCACCACATATAAATAAATAAAATAAAGGTCCATCAACAACTAAAAAAATATTTTTAAAAAAAGAACTAGGTAGAAAAAAAGATTGGTGGCTAGCATTATGGACACAATACTATAGATAAGAGAACTCAAATATTAGGCTGGCCTATGTTCAAATGCCAGTTCTGTATTTTACAAACTATGAGATAATTGGAAACATACTTAACTATTAAGCCTCAATTTACCAATTTCATAGGGCTTGAGAATTAAATAAAATAATGTTTCTGCTCTGTGTAGTGCTATGCAAATATTCTGTGCCCCCCAAATGTATTGAGACACAAATTCTAGCGAAACACTCACTGTTGGAATCTTCTGCAGTAATAGAAATGTTTTTCTATCTGTAATGTTCAGTATAAGAGCTACTTAGCTACTAAGCACTTAAAATATGGCTACTGCCAGGCATGGTGGCACAGGCCTGTAATCCCAGTAACTGGAGAGGCTGAGGCAGGAGGATCACAAGGTTGAGGCCATCCTGGGCAACTTAGTGAAACCCTGTGTCAGAAGAAAGAAAAGAGCTTGGGATGTAGCTCAGTGATAGAGCACCCCTGGGTTCAATCCCCAATATCACTAATAAATAAATAAAACAAAAATAAATAAAATGTGGCTACTGGAAGTGACGAACTGAGTTTTTAATTTTATTTAAATTTAATTGAAATGGCCACATAGCTAATGGCTACTATAAAGAACACCAGGGCTGGGGATATAGCTCAGTTGGTAGAGTGCCTGCCTCACAAGCACAAGGCCCTGGGTTCAATCCCCAGCACCGCCAAAAAAAAAAAAGAACACCATAAGTTTAGAAAACAGACAAACTCTCTGAACAAATTATTTGTCAAGTTTATATGTAGGAGTTTTCTACAGATATGCAGTTTCTATATTGTTTTTCTAACATAGTTCCAAACTGGACTAGAATCTGTTGTTCACTTACAACCTAATCTAATGGCAAGTGGACTTTCCTCCTCTACAGGCAAAAATTGTTATCCGGGAACTATTGCCCAATGGGTTGAGAGAATCGATAAGCAAAGTGCGCTCCAGTGTGGCCTATGCAGTGTCAGCCATTGCCCACTGGGACTGGCCGGAAGCCTGGCCCCAACTCTTCAACCTGCTCATGGAGATGTTGGTGAGCGGAGACTTAAATGCCGTCCATGGAGCCATGCGTGTACTGACAGGTACCAGAAGCCTTTTCCTGGTATTGGTACTTGGATTCCAAGTGACAGGAACACTTATAAGAAGCTATGTGATAGAGTAGGCCAGATCAGTAGGATTTGCTACATATGCTACTTCTGTCTTCTAGTTTTCTATGCGTGCTATTCCTCTCCTAGTTTTTATTTCTCCATCTACCCTCCAGCTCCATTGGCTCTTTCTAGGGAATTAAGTTGGCATAGTAGTATTTCCACTACCAAACCTTCCCATTTAAGAATGCACGAAGCTGGGGGTGTAGCTCAGTGGTAGAGCACTTCTCTAGTGTGCACAAGGCCCTGAGTTTGAGCCCCCCCAAAAAGGATACAGGAATAGCATGGTGATTAAGCATTCAGATTTGAGGTTCATATTCTGGCTTCACCTTGACCTTGACCCTTCATGGAGCTTCTTTGAACCTGAGTCTCCTTGTAAATAGAATTAAGAGACTAACAGTGGCTATATGAAGGAGCTTTTGGTAGTTTAAATGAACTAATCTTTGTAAATTGTTTAGCACAATAACCAATTTGTGGTAAGCACTCAAGTTTTAGTCATTATAATCATCATCATTAATATATATTATTTTCCATTTAGCCAGTTGTATAATCTCCTGGAAAATGTCTGATTGTATAGCTTCATTCTTATAGTGATAATGTGGAAAAGCATCAGATAACATGAACTCAAGGGTTCTTATGTTCCATTGCTTAGTGCAGCCAAGACAAAGTTAAGAATTGTCAAATAAATAGGGCAAGGGATCTGGCTCAGTGATAGAAGTTCTTGCCTAGCATGTGTGAGGCCTCAGATTGATCCCCAGCACTACCCCCCCCCCCCAAAAAAAAAGGCAAATTTTGGGGGGGGATTTTCAATCAAATGGGATTTTCTTATAGAAATCTAAGAAAGAAGTTTGTTTTGTTTTTGTTTTTTTATTGTATCTATATAATCCTGACTGTCATTCAGCCAGCTTAGAGAACATATAATCTTTAATATCTTTTCTTCTTTTTCTTTGTTCTAAGAGGTAGATCTTCAACTTTCACTCCAGGGAGATTTGGTGGATACCTCTTCTGATTAATCTGTCAGTCCTTCTCAGAACCTTCTTTCATATATCCTTAGGTGTGGCCCAATTTTCTCAATCCTTTGCAAGTTCTGTCCTGCTTACAGTTCCCTAAATGAAGTCATAATGAAATCTTTAAAGAAATTCTTATCATGATCTTTTACTGATCTTTTAGAAATCATCCTTCCCCTGTTCTACAGGTTTGTGGAAATCCCACCTGTATATTATTTGTTTCTCTGTGAACTCCATGCTTACCTGAAATGTATTCTTACCTAGTTGTAATTGCAAATCCACCCTTTCAATCTCAGTTTAGCAAACTTTGCATCTAGGCTGAATTTTACTAGTCCATGTGATATTAATGGTAGATGGTAGATAATATCAATTCCATGTCAAAGGCAAATCTTTGTATTTGTTTCAAAACTCCCTCTTCTCATCCTCCAGCTGCCTTTTTTTGCTTTCATTCTTGAGAAGGGGGGTTGGGGGGAGCTTGCCATATTGTCCAGGCTGGCATCAAATTGATGATCCTCCTGTCTCAATGTCCCTAATAGCTATAATTATGGGTCTGTGCCACTGCCACCACTGGCTCCCAGCTGCCTTTTTAAACTACCTATTATATTCTTTTGATTGCCTGTGACAAAGCTTAAGGTTTTAGCTCAGATACAGAACAAACTTATCATAAAGATCAAAATATTCCTTGCTCAGATTTTTACTTCCTTTCTTATTTCCTATGCTGGTCCTATGTGATTCATTATTCAGGTGACTTCCCACACTTCTCCTCATGGAATTAGACTTTTAGGATTCTTTATTTGCATCATGGTACCAGGTTAGGGGTTAACAAATATATTTTCTACCATGGAAAGGAATACTTTTCCCTTCTAATTCTCCAACACAAATTTCAGTTTCTGACAGACCCAGAGAAAAAGGATGGTTTTACATTTATCCTGATTGGAATGCTGAAGAGCCCTTATTGTACTTTACTAAGGAAATTACAGTTCAGTGAGATCACTTTTCTGTCAGCCAAGGGAAAGAGCTGGTAGGGAAATCTTTATCCTTTTGAAATTGAGTCATCAGACATGGAATGGATTGCAGCCAATCTTCATTCCCAAATAAGTGCTCCAAATAGTTTCAAAAGAGGGTAGACTGTTTGAGTTCCAACAGCAGAAACTCAGGCATGCATAAAGATAGAAGTATGGACAGGAACCCATTAGGAGAATGGGACTGATTGTGTCAGGGTGTTTGTTTTTTTGGTACTTGGTACTGTTTGGTTTTGGTTTTGTTTTTTTGAGGTGGGGTCTTGCTATGTTTCCTAGGCAAACTCCTGGTCTCAAGCAGTCCTCCTGCCTTAGCCTTCCAAGTAGGTAGAACTATAGACTTATGTCACTGTGCCCAGCTTCTTCAGGGATTTTTAAAGATAGTATACCTGACTCCCTTTAGTGAGGCTTCTCAATTATTTATCCGTTTATGAAAGAGAATGTCAGGCTCAGTGGCACACGCTTTAGTCTCAGCTACTCAGGAAGCCAAGTTAGAGGAATTTCAAGTTCTAGCCCCATCTGTACAACTTAGTGAAAACTTGGCTGAAAACATAAAAGAAGGGGAAGCTGGGGCTGTAGCTCAGTGGTGGAGTGCTTGCCTTTCATGTGTGAAGCCCTGGGTTCAATCCTCAACACCACATAAAAATCAATAAATATAATGAAGGCATACTGTCCACCTATAACTACAAAAAAATCAAATATATTTGTATCAAGGACTGGGAATATATCTCAGTGGTACAACACCTGTGGGTTCAATCATAGTACCACCAAAAAAAAAGGTGGGAGAGAACTAAATCTCATGGTTTTAAGGAAATACAAACAGTAGTGAAGAATTGAAATATTTGATCAACAAGTTAAAGCTTTTTCTTTAGTCTCAAAAAAGTTTGGAAATTGAGGTGTTATTGGTGTCCTAGACTTTTCCTGACTTGCTGAAGGACCTCAGAAAAATTATTTTGAACTTAAACTTATAAAGTGTGAATAAATTGGAACTACTGAGAATGATTATAGGAGAGAAAAAAATATAGTAAGTCACTATATTAGTAGGATTAAGTTATACTACATTTTTCATAAAGCTTGTTAGTGCATATGTGTGTTGTACTGAGGATTGAACCCAGGGATACTCTACCACTGAGCTACATCCTTAGCCCTCCTTTTTCTTTTTTATTTTGAGGCAGGGTCTCACTAAATTACCCAGGCTGACCTTGAAATTGTTATCCTCCTGCCTCAGCCTCCCAAGTAGCAGGTGATTATAGGCTTTGTGCCACTGTATCTGGCAATTTATTGTCATTAGTATGCTTTCCATCATATTTGTTTGGACTGATACCCTTGGATATCTAAATGAAACAGAATACTCACTATTCAAAGCCCAGAATTTATTCTTCAGTTGGGAACAACTAGTAGAGAAGACCCAGCTTTGAGTATTTGATCTTCATTTGATTTGTGGAGTTTAATATTGCCCAAAATTGTGGGGTATATTAACTTTGAAAATGCCAACTTGCATTTTTAGCTATATTTCGTTCTCAAATTTTTTTCAACTATTAGCTTCATTTTTATAGTAATAATGTGGAAAATCATCAGATAAAGTGAACATTTATTGGAATTCAAGGGCTGTATTATGTTCTACCACTTAGTAACATGATAGCCAGGGTACTTTATGCTGTCTTGGTGTTTTATATATGTTATGTTTTTTTGTTTTTGTTTTTCAAAGTAAAGTCTGACTCATTTCCCTCACCTTCTTCAAGTCTTGTTCTACATATAGGTTTAACAGAATGAAGTTGAGGCCTAGTAAATATGTACATATTTTATTATGTGCATCAAAATAACTTGCCAAGGGAGAAAACTTAAAACAAAAATAGACCTCAGAACACCCCTGAATGTTGACAGGTGAATACAAACTAAGACAATTTTATCAGGTTAACCTCATAAAGGCTTTTATGTGGTTCTCTTTCAGATTTCCTTTTAATATTTATATTAAGGTTTTCCTTCTTAATCTTATATTTTCCTTAAGGCCATATTTCTTTCTTTTTCTAATAGTAATCAGTAACTCTTCCGCTTTTTCTTCCCCAGTGTGAGGCCACCAGGCCAATGTCCTTATTTGTGTGCTGACTGGGAACTACTACCTGGAGACAGTTTGGAAATTTCCATACTTAATATCTTTATGAGCAGTTAATTTTTTTTTTTTACAGTACTTTTTTCTTTGTAGAGTTCACTCGAGAGGTGACAGATACACAAATGCCACTGGTTGCTCCTGTCATTCTTCCAGAGATGTATAAGATCTTCACCATGGCTGAGGTATGAAATCTCAGCTTCATGATTTCAGCAGAAAGGGCTGTTCAGGCTCTGGTCAGCCTCTGCCAGAGTTTATGGTGTTTTTCACTGATATATCTCAAGACTGAAACTGACAAAAGATCTGGATCAGAATCTAGATTAACTGTAGATTTCATTCACAACTATAAAAGCAGTCCTTTGATAAAACAGTGAAATCACTGAAATATATCTTCATATAGCTCATTTCTTCTGGCATTCTGTAATCTCCAAGTCCTTAGAACCTCTATTGCTACCTCTAATCTCCCATTAAGGTGTCCTACCTAAGCTTGTCTACCTCAGCTAAGGACTTGGGAGTAGTCTTATAACTTCATTGCACAAATAGGTCCTTTATATACTCTGTGTGTATGTGTGTGTGTGTGTGTGTGTGTGTGTGTGTGTTTGATTAATGTGTTTATGAATAGTAATGCATTCACCGTAAGACATGAATGCTTAGCAGCATAGGTTTTAACCCTATTCTCCTGCCCCCAACCAATAGTGTGCATTTTTAAAGAAATACATTGAGTACTAAGGATGTAGTTCAATTGATAGAGCATGTGCAAGGCCCTGGGTTCAATCCCTCGCACCACCAAAAAAAAAAATAAATAAATAAATAAATAGGGAAAAGGAAATACATTGGCCATGTTGGAACTTTAAGCATTACACAGCCTAAAATTTTTAACCAAAATAGTCCACTGAGGCCTACATAAAAGCCTAATTCCAATAAGTTCTAACATTATGATTCTGAATTGTAAAAGTTTGTCTCTTAGATATGAACAAATCATATTTTATCTGTCCAGGAGATCCGATCTTATGTGAGGATTGGTTAGTTTTACTCTAGTCATAGGCTCACACCTACAATACATACTAATCTCATGTCTGTGCCATAACTGTTTTCCCAGGTATATGGTATTCGAACCCGTTCCCGAGCTGTGGAGATTTTTACCACTTGTGCCCATATGATCTGTAACATGGAGGAGCTAGAAAAGGTAAGTGAGCCTTTAGTAAATAACATACTTCATGCTTACGTTTAAGTTTTTATTAATCCATTATGTCCCATCATCCTATATGTAAGACTCCTATAAAAACTTAAATTGAGCAGTTTAATAGGCGTTCTAGTATATAGGATGATGGGACATGGTGAGTTAATGCCTTCCATTGCAGGCAAAGCAGTGTCTCATTTCATGATACCAGTACTAGAAAGCACACTAACCAGTGTGCTAGATAAATTTAACATTTGAATTAAATTTTTTAATTTGTAGATTAGTTTCCTTTTGAGTAGTATTTCTTCAAATACCTTCTCTATATCCTTTTCATATTAGAGATATTCTCGAACTTTTATACATTTTATGATCCTTTTATGAAACAAAGCTAGCTGAAAAATATTGATCAAGAGAATTCAAGAAGCATTTATGTTCAAAATACAATGTATTGTCATGTAAAACTGAAAAGAACAAATAAAAAATTTTTAAAAGAAAAAGCAGTTATGAAAATATGACCTTGGGAACTGTGTCCACTTACAACTAAAAAGAAAAAAATATATATGTATAGAAAATATGAAGAAAATATGACTTTTATAATAGCTTTTAGTTGGAGTATACAAGCAGTAGCTAAGAAAACATGAAAACTTGTAAAACAACCTTTGGTGACTTGATTCCTATACCCTTCTAATTGGGACATATGCCTGAAGAGAGATTTATTTCATTTTATTTATTTAGTTAGTGGGACTGGGGATCAAATCCAGGGGTGCCCTCCCATTGAGCTACACACCCAGCCTTTGTTTATTTTTTATTTTGAGACAGAGTCTCACTAAGTTGCCCAGGTTGGCCTCATACTTGGAATTCTCCTGCCTCAGCCTCCCAAGTCAACTGGGATTATGGGAGTGTGCCACCATGCCCAGCCCGAAGAGAGCTTTAGATACCTCAAATCTCTGTGTTTGATGTGCTTATTGACACCATCCATTAGGTTTGTCCAGTATTGATTTTGATTTCTCTTGTCAGGGTGCAGCCAAAGTCCTGATCTTTCCTGTGGTGCAGCAGTTCACAGAGGCCTTTGTTCAGGCTCTCCAGATACCAGATGGCCCCACATCAGACAGTGGGTTTAAGATGGAGGTCCTAAAGGTAAACATTTACTACCTATGAGATTTGGAGCTTGAGAAGATAGTCTGAAATCATTGATTTCTCCTGTGTCACTCTTGGGTGTTTTCTCTTAACTTCAGGCAGTGACAGCCTTGGTGAAAAACTTTCCAAAACACATGGTGTCCTCCATGCAGCAGATTCTACCTATTGTTTGGAACACCCTAACTGAGAGTGCAGCTTTATATCCTTTCCTGAAAGTTTAAGGAACCCACTGCCACCTATAGTTGGGAATCTAGCCTTGGGTCTCATTGATGTGGTTCCACTTTTAAGTGTCCACTCCTAGTGTTGGAATATACAGCATTCTCTTGTAGAGTATTTGTAAAGCCGATTCCAAATTCTGTTTCTTTACTCTTCATTATACTTATGTGAGGACTGAAGTGAATTACACTGAGGAAGTAGAAGATCCCGTGGATTCTGATGGTATGTAGTTTATTTGATCTTGACAGAAATATCAGTTATGGAGAAAAGGAATCTGGAAAAAGAAAAAGAAATCAGAGAAAGAAAAAAGCAGTAACTTAGAAGCTTCACTCTTTTGAGTTTTCTAATTGAGTTTCCTTTCAGCATTTTAGATGTGAAGAATTGAAAATTGACCATCTTTAATCTGTTCTTCATAGGCATTTGCAAAAATCACATAAAGTCATAGAATTTCTGAGTTTGGAAGAGATACCTTAAAAGTCATTTAATCCAGCTACTTCTGGTGTTCTATCTAGTTTAATTTTGAAGTCCCAGATGATGATAATTTCATTTCTGTTTTAATATTTGTAAGTATTTCAGATCAAAAATAGATATGCTGGAAAATATATCTGGTGTTTCTGATTTTTTACTTGAAAAATCAAAGGATATTTGATATCCTCAAAGTTTTTTGACTCTTCAACCCTTTCTACCAATCCCTTGGGAATTAGCAACTGCTTTCAATATTTCTTTTTAGAGACAGGGTCTCACTGAGTTGCTTAGGGCCTCACTAAGTTGCTGAGGCTGACTTTGAACTTGAAATCCTCCTGCCTTAGCCTCCCGAGTCGCTGGAATTACAGGCGTGCGCCACCGCACCCGGCTAATATTTCTTAATTTATAAAGATACTGTAGTTTATTTCCAGTATATGTGCTTTCCTTTTGCCTTCTTACCACTGACTTCTTCTCTTGTGTATTTCCTATAGGTGAAGTCCTGGGCTTTGAAAATCTCGTCTTTAGCATTTTTGAATTTGTCCATGCCCTACTAGAAAATAGCAAATTCAAAAGCACTGTTAAGAAAGCTTTGCCTGAGTTGATTTACTATATTATTCTGTACATGCAAATCACTGAGGAACAGGTAAATAATACTTGGAAGAAAGCTACCAGCATGCATTTGGAAAGTGCCTTGACCAAGGAAACATTTCATTTCTAGAGATAGACACTGAGAGAATAACTTCATGTGACGTTCTGGGAAAGTTTTGACATCATTTTATTGCCAAATCCCTGGGTATTGGGGAGTTTTTATCAACTCCTATATTAGGTAATTGGGCTTTTTGAATACTTTTTGCATTAGGAAAATCTCTGTAAAACCACTAAACCAAAGATCCTGGTATCTAGGAGAAGCTGTCCTTTCCTATAATTAGTAAAAGGTAGTGATCAGATTATTTGCCTATTGGTGGGTCTTTAAAACCAGCTGGGAAAAGAGCATTGAAGAAGAAGATAATGCCTCATGTAAAACAGCACAAAAATTGACATAATTTTTATAGTCAGTATTCCATCAGATCTATTATATTCACAAAAGCAACTTATCAAAGAATAACAGCCGATTGGCACTAATAGCAAGTAATCTCCCAAATTCTAAAATGAGATCTGCTCGAGAGCAATATCCATTGCACAAACCTTGAATGTAAGAATTTGTTTCTCTTATTTAAAAAAAAAAGACTTTGGAGACAGAAGGCTAAAGTCTTCGTATGTTTGTTGATGAAAAGAAGGAACGTGAAAACCAGATTGGTAGCCTAACAAAAACCTAATTTTGTCATCTTTTCAGATTAAAGTATGGACAGCCAACCCCCAGCAGTTTGTAGAAGATGAAGATGATGATACTTTCTCCTATACTGTTAGAATTGCAGCCCAAGACCTATTGCTGGTAAGAAAGTCACCTTGATGCTTCAACCATATAATCCTCTCTGTCACTTGAGGGTTTCCTCTTCTTCCTAAACATCTAACCCAAGGTGAGCAGTACTGTTGAGCAGCTTTATCTCAGACAATTTTGTGAATATAAGAGAGCTTCTCACATGAAGCTTGAGACTCAGAAATTCCAAAAGTTGTTTCTACTAGTTCCAATTCACCAGTAGATATTAGATATAAGAATTATGGCCGGGGGTGGTGGCGCACGCCTGTAATCCCAGCACTTGGGAGGCTGAGGCAGGAGGATCGCGAGTTCAAAGCCAGCCTCAGCAACTTAGCGAGGCCCTAAGCAACTCAGTGAGACCCTGTCTCTAAATAAAATACAAAATAGGGCTGGGGGTGTGGCTCAGTGGTGGAGTGCCCCTGAGTTCAATCCCCAGTACCAAAAAAAAAAAAAAAAAAGGATGCTGGGTGTGGTGACACATGCAAGTAATCCTAGCAACTAGGGCAGAGGCTGAAGCAGGAAGATGGCAAGTTCAAGACCAACCTAGGCATCTAAAAGTTAAAAAAGGACTAGGGATATATAACTCAGTGAAATGTTCCTGAGTTCAATCTCCAGTACCAAACAAACAAATAAATAAAGAAATGTAAGTATTTTTTCTTTTCATTAGAGACCCTTAACCAATGGAGTCACTTCTTTTGGAGGCAAAATTGAACTCAGAGGCACTTTACCACTAAGCTACACTATAGCCCCAGCCCCAGCCCAGTTCAGCCCCCCTTTTCTTTTCTTTTTTTTCTTTTTTTGAAACAAGGTCTCACTAAGTTGCCCAGGCCGGCCTCAAAGTTCTGAGCCTCCACTCAGTCTTCCAAGTTGCTAAAATTACAGGCATGCCCCACTGCACCAGCCTGCAGTCACATTTTTAATACCTCCAATCTGAGTTTAGCATGTATACATGAAAGAGTTTGAACCATTCGTTTCTAACAGTCCTGACTAAAGCAGTTTGCAGTTAAAATGCCCTGACTGCACACACACAGATTTATTAGTCTTTCTCCTCTCTGCCTAGGCTGTGGCCACAGATTTCCAGAATGAGAGTGCAGCAGCTCTGGCTGCTGCAGCCACCAGGCATTTACAAGAAGCTGAGCAAACCAAAAACAGTGGCACTGAGCACTGGTAAGAGCGAGCAGCAAATGCATAATTTAAGAGTCTGTTTGGGGCATCAGATCTGAAGCAAACAAATCCTTGCTTTGAATCATCTATTCTAAAGCAATTCTCCCGAACCTTTAACATAATTGGTTAAAATGCTTTTTTTTTTTTAATCCCTTTGTAAATATCCTTGAAAGAAAGGGCTTTTATTTTGTTTCTAACTAGGAAAAAAAATCTGTCATTAAATTTCACTCTCTTCAATGTAGTTTAAAACACCATTTGGATTGGAAGGGCAGATAAATAGCCTTTTTGGGTCAGATTCTGGTGGAATGCCCTCTTTTGAATTTTCTTTCCTAAATATTTATGGTTTTTAGCAGTTTGTTTTACCAGGCTATGCTGTCCCTTTCACAGGTGGAAGATCCATGAGGCCTGCATGCTTGCCCTAGGCTCAGTGAAGTCCATTATCACAGATAGTGTGAAAAATGGCAGGATCCATTTTGACATGCATGGGTTCCTAACCAATGTCATCCTTGCTGACCTCAACCTCTCAGGTATGTTTCAGTATGTGCTAGAATTCTGGAAGCTCTTTAGAACTGTCATCAGTTGGGGCCGAGGTTGGGGCTCAGTGGTACAGCGCTTGCTTAGCATGTGTGAGACACTGGGTTCAATTCTCAACACCACATATAAATGAATAAATAAAATAAAGGCCTATCAACATCTAAAAAATATTAAAAAAAAAAAAAAAAGAACTGTCATCAATTTAGTTATGTATTTACTTAGACAGGTAGGCCAAGGGTTCGTATGTCCTTTGGATGAAAATTCTTTGCACCCTAGAGTTTGAACTAATCTGAACTCCTAAGATAGGCCAGAGACATTCAGGCTACACCTAAGGGATTAATTCCCATTGATGTTTGTGTTTCCTCACAAATTAGCTGCTGTTGGCATTTTGAATGGAATGCAAATCTCGTTAAGAAAAGCCTTAAGAACACTGGCTTGAGTTCTGCTCTCATTAATATTAATAAGTCCTGAATGCCAATCAGGCTCATTCTTCCTGTTTGTTTCCTGTCATTTTCTCAAACTATTTTCTTGGATTGTATCTAGATAATTGGTCTAGCCATTTGCTCCTTTCTCAATCCATCACTTGACTTTTGTTCATAGGATAGCCCTGGGAATAGCTTACATCATTTGAAAACATTACTCTGTTACTGTCTACCTATTAGATAGATAATCTGTTACAGGATATCTCACTCTCCATTACTTTCATTCCTTGAATCATAAAATTAAAACAGTTGTCCGTCCAGAGGTCAGATCTATTGGTTATATCTTGTTTACACTGCACTTGTCATATACTACATTGTATTGGAGTTAATGAGCATACTTTCTCCTACTAGAAAGTATGGTGGTTGAAAGAAGGACTCATGTCTAATATATCATTGTATCGTAGAATGCCTTGCCATATAATAAGCATTTTTCATAATTAAATTTAAATGAAAGTATCAGGAGTTTTCAAACACATCAGCCTATTTCATAAAGAGTTTGCCTAGCAAAGACTCTTCAAAAAAATCATTTGATAATTCTAAAGTCATTATTTGAAAAAGGCTCAATATATATCATTTTGTGAATCCTGTTTATAGCTAAAAGATTTTCTATACTAGCCAAACTTTTGGGTCTCAGGACCCCTTTATATACTTAAAAATTAGTAATCCCAAAGAGATTTTTGAGTGGGTTTTATTGATCAACAAAAAAAACCTAAGGTCAAATGTTCTCTCTGATAATGTGGAAGCTAATCCACAGTAAAGTGGGGAAGGAAGAAAATAAGAGAAGTTTAGTAGATTAGACAAAGGGGAATGAAAGGAAGGGAGGATGGATAGGAACAGGAAAGACAGTAGAATAAGTGTAACATAATTGTCCTGTGTACGCATATGAAAATACCTAAGTGAATCCTACCATCGTGCCTGCCCACAAGAATGGGGTCCTAATTAGAATGAGATGTATCCCATGCTTGTACAATTTTATCAAAATGGATTCTACTGTTATATATAATTAAGAAGAACCAAAATAAAATTTTAAAAAATTATATAAAGAAAAAGGAGACAGGTTTTGGAGAACAACCCTCAGAAGTAAAAGGACAATAATGAGGAAAAAAAATGTATTTATTTATTTTGGAGGGGATACCAGGGATTGAACTCAGGGGCACTTGACCACTGTGCCACATTCTAAGCTCTATTTTTTTGGTATTTTATTTAGAGGCAGGGTCTTACTGAGTTGCTTAGCACCTTGCTTTTGCTGAGGCTGGCTTTGAACTAATTTCCACCTGCCTCAGCCTCCTGAGACACTGAGGAAAAAACTGTTTGATATGCCCAAAAATTAAAACTGGGAAGTTCTTTAACATACAGGAATTCTGCTTGTATATATTTCATCAGTTGTCAGAGCTGTGACCTCACATATCACATAATCTGTGGAAAACTCCACTGTACGTTGTAAAATAATGGATGAAAAGGTAAATTAATGTCTTAGTATTACTAAAAAAAAGTAGTTTTAACTTTAGGGGTTCCCAGGAGCTCCTAGTCTATATTTTGAGAATTGCTGTTGATACTAAATAAAATATCATATAATTATTTGACTAATTTGTTAGGATCTCTTCAATAGTTCCTACCAGTTATTTTTGTATGAGTAACTAAGTTTAGTCTTTTCAAGCATAGTGAACAGGAAGTCATAATCTTTGTACCAGTGACTGGGATACCAAACAAAATACATAAAATGTAAGAAAGCTAAAGACAACCACAGCAGCTCAGAGATAGGATCACTTCAGCCCAAGAGACAATACAAAGAGAAATATGCCAGCTTGTAATGTAAGTAAAGCTCAGAAGTGGCAAAGTCAGATGTGAGTTGCTGGGGAAGGATGTGTGCTTGAGTTTAGGAGGCATAAAGAAAGATCATAGGGAGGCTCGATCTTATGGAGCCTTAAATGCTATGCTGACTAAGGTCTTATTTGGTGGACTGTGGAATTTGCTGATGGGTTGTAAATGGAAAAATGACATAATTAGAACTATGTAATGATATAATGTCATAGTAGGAAGAAAATGGCAGAGGAGAAGGCATTTAGAAAATGAGTAGTGCAGGTAAGATATAGGGAGAGCTAGAGGTGGGAACTGGAATGGTAAAGTCTTTTTAAGTCTCAGAATATTCAAGATCTACTTTGCCAATAGTGAGAAATGAAACTGGGAAATTGATTATGTACCATTTGCATTTACCTTACGAGATCATGCTTTTCCTTTCAAAGAAGTTGTGTATATTATTTAGGATCCCATTACTTGTGGACATTCAAGGAATGTAGGTGGGAGGGAGAAAGGGCATGTAACAGCAATTTTCATTGTCCAACCCATCATTGCTCTTTCTCCCAGTGTCTCCTTTCCTCCTGGGTCGGGCACTTTGGGCTGCCAGTCGCTTCACTGTTGCTATGTCTCCTGAACTGATCCAACAGTTCCTACAAGCAACAGTTAGTGGTCTTCATGAATCACAACCCCCGTCAGTTCGAATTTCTGCTGTGAGAGCCATCTGGGGGTAAGTATACTACCGTAGGATGAGAAGAATAACTTTTTGGGTTTTTTGGTTTGGTTTGGTTTGGTTTTTAGTACTAGGAATTTAACCCAGGAGTACTTTATCACTGAGCCACATCCTCAGCTCTTTTTATATTTTATTTATTTTGAAACAGGGTCTCACTAAGTTGCTTAGGGCTGTGCTAAGTTGCTCAGGTTGCCCTTGAACTTAACTATCCTCCTATCTTAGCCTCCCAGGTCACTGGGATTACAGACATGCACCACCATGCCTGGCCCTGATAAAGAGAAAATTACTCAGATACCCCAAGCCACGGTTATCCAGTGTACTTTGTTGCTTGGAAATTTCTGCTGTAGATCTCCTTGAAGATAAATGTTGGATTGGGATCCTCAAGAGACAGAGGCAGGAGGATCAAGAAGTTTGTGATCTTCAGCAATGTAGTGAGACCCTCCCTCAAAAATAATGAATTAGGGCTGGGGATGTAGCTCAACGATAGAGCCCCTGCCTAGCACAAGGCCATGTTCAATGCCCAGTACTGCAAAAAAATTAAAAGGGCTGGGGACGTAGGTCAGTGATAAGAGTCCCTGGGTTCCAATGTTGGGTAGAAAGTCTTTTATATGTCCAGAAGATGTCCAGTTCTCTGTTGTTCCTCATTCCCTTTAAACACACTGTAACTCTGAAATAATCTAAGTTAACTTAACTTTCTTTCAAAAGTGAAGAGGCTTTGAGAGAGAAATAACTTGCAGAGGTTATACAATTGAGGAATGACAGAAGCATGATTAGAGTCCTTGTCATTTTGTTCATTGATTTCCTCTATGTTAGAAACCAAATTTGGGAGAATGTGGCCTATATACATGGCTATTTTATCTAATTTTACCTGTCTCTCAGAGCTAATCAACTGGAGTCTATATAGTCATTTATTTCTACCCAGACCAGAGGGAGCATTGTTGTTTTAATAAATATTTCAAGGGCCAAACTTAAACATCTCTCCCAATCAAATCCTAAACACTACCAGCACAAAATTCATATTCCACCTGCCTGCCCTGTTTTTGTACCTTTTGAGGTAGAGATTGAGATGCCATGCATTGTTTTATATATTCTTTAGAAAGCATTGAGGACCTGCCCATTCTGACGGTATTTGTTAATTAATTGCTTAATGTTATGAGCGTGAGCAGAGGTCCATGTTTTTCTGTGCAATCTAGCTAGGTAAAGAAAAACTCCGACTCTAAAACAATTTAAAATGCCATCAATTAAGAGACAAACTAGCACTTTCCAGAAAGCTCCGAGGCCCCTTAAAAATCTGAGAAGAGAGAGTCCTAACTTGATCAAGACATGAATCTTGAGGGTTATTTCTGGATTATAGACCAGAGGTCACTGCCTGGGTTGCTTCTGACCTTTGTGAAACTTGATTTCATTTATATGTATTAATTATTTTTGTGGTATTAAAAAAAGTCATTTTGTGATAAGTGTCAATATTAGATTGAATTGAATAAGAACAAAACCATTAAACCTATGTATATCTTACTTGAAACTGCATGTTAATGGGCCAGGAATAAAAATGGTAGTAAATTTAAAAACAGATTATGAGTGGCTAATAGAGATGTGTCTACTTTGTGTTGTGATTTTACAGAAATATTCAAAGTTGGAAGCTGAGAGTAGTTTGGTGTGAATGTGAAGATGCCTTTTAGGATAAAATAAACCTGTTACTTTTCTTGGGTGTATTAGATGAGCACCTATCAGGCATGACTTGCTTATATTTGTTCTCTTTGGCAGAATTAGAATACAAAGAATTTTCATTCCTTGTTATATATTTAAAATATTCACTTGTTCATAATGTTTATATTACTTTTATAATCAGAAAAAGTGTATGAAGAAAACATTTTTATTTTTTAATGATTAATATATATCTCTCATTATCTGTATGGGTAGTTATTTAGGGATTTCCTGAAAAGTGTAACATGTCTATGGAAAGTGACAAAAGCTGAATATGCATGCCAGTGAAGTGGACACTCATACATGTTTACAAAATTTTATATACAGTGTCAGACACTGGATTCCTTTAAGCCTGTCTCTGGATTCCAGGTTAAGAACTGTCTTGTGGCCAGGCGTGGTGGCACACACCTAGAATTCTGGCAACTTGGGAGGCTGAGGCAGGAGGATCAAAAGTTTGAGGTCTGCCTCAGCAACTTAGCAAGGTCCTAAGGAACTTAGTGAGATTCTGTCTTAAAAAATTGAAAGGACTGGGGATGTGTTTCATAGGCACAGAATCCCTGGGTTCAGTCCCTAGTACCAAAAACAAAAAACAAAAAAACTGTCCTGAGAGATGTTTTCTTCACAGCCAAGATTCTCCATTTGGTCATTTCTTATTTAGTTTTCTAAGCCAGTTGATGTCCTTATCACATTACTGAAACTTCTTTCTAATGTTGTTAGCAACCTTTATTTATTTATTTTTTTAAGTTATATAGGTACTAAATTGCTGAGGCTGTCTTTTAACTTTTTGATCCTCCCACCTTATTCTCCCAAGCCCCTGGAATTGCAGGCTCATACTACCCTTGCATTTCTTTTTTCTTTTGCTCCAGCTTTAACTTACTTCTCCATGTCATAGTTTATGTATCATTGCAAACTGCCTGAAATAATTTCTGACACAAGGTATTTATTGACAAGTAATTATACTTGTGTCACATTTCTCAAATTATATTTATACCAGGCTTTCTTCTGAGATCCAAGTTAATATATTCACTGCTATTGTCCATATCAGCATGGATTTCTTATAAGTACCTGAAAATAAACACATTGACTGCTGTGCTTGCTGTTTACCATCTGCAAGCCTGCCCTACTCATACTCTTTGCTTTAGTAAAGGTACAAATTTTATATACTTACATCTTGAACTTAAAGATAAATACCTTGTATTTCCTATTTCATATAGGTAAAGATCCAGTTCTTTGCCTTTTATATCTTGGTTCCTTATCCTCGCATCTTTCTCCCTCTTTCACTACCACTACTATAGATTGTGTTCTTGGATTCACTTTCCTGAATTACTAGAGCAGCTTCCTAAGAGCTCCCTACCTCTCACCTTACCCTACTGCTACCCTTATTATTTGACCTGTCAAGCTGATATTTCTAAAATAGAAAACTGATATTGTTGTTCTTGTAATTAAAGCCCTTCATGGCTTCTGTGTGCTATTCAAGCTGAGGTACAGGCATCTCAGTAGAAAGTCATATTATGCCAGGTGGTCCATAAAGCTTTAAGACAAATATATACCATCTTACTGGGGTGTCAGTTTTCCTGTTGGATACAGAACAACTGAGGCATTAGGAGTAATTTGTTTTAAAAAAAAAAAAAAGATGTTTGAGAAACACTTGCTTCCAAAATAACATTCAAACTCTTAATATGGCATACAAGAGCCAATATGATATGGCCAGATGATGCATTCTCTGTGATCTAGCAGACTATACAGATTCAAATTTGTTACAGGGGCAAGTAAGGCATAGCTGAGTACTGGTAGAGAGGAATCCAAAACCAATCTAAGGAACTGAGAGCTGACCAAAGCCAAATGACACATTAAGTCTTCAGGAGAAGTTAGGTAGTATTTAAAATCAAGGTAGTATGTACCAGCAGTGAAAAAAATCTGGCCAAATCTAAGATCAAAACCCTTGGTTTCACCAGTCATTGTGGAGCTTTGCCAGCAACACAAACAATATCACTCTAAAACACTAAAAAAAAAAAAAAAGCAGCCATTTATTGGGGGTGGGTTTCAAGATGGTGGAATGGAGAAGGTCACTTTTCTGGCTGCTCTATGACATGAAACCAAGAAAGCAGATAGGCAACTTCTCAGCAAGATGGGTGAAAAAAGGGGGAGGGGCCTTACTAGGATATAATACTAGACATTCACACATTCTTAAGTAGATCAGGGACTTAGGAGATTGGAATAATAAAATACGGAAGAAATCCACAGTGCCACCAAGGCACCAGGCAGAGCAGTTCCTCCTCAAGCACAGTGGAGAGATAAGGAAGTTAAAGGAACACACATTTTTAGAAGACCTGAGGAGTGTCTGTGTACTGAGAGTTTAAAAATCAAAGACACTGCCCGACTAATCTGAAAGGGATTCTGCACAATATCCTTGTATGGGAAAGAAGCCACATCTCTCCCAACTGCATGCAAGGACAGAAGAAGGAACCATTTTGCAGCCGTGTACTGGCAACTGGGGGAGCCAATTCCTGGCAAACCCGAGTTTGACCCAAAATACAGGTCTGGCAAATCCACACTGCACAACATAGTGTGCCTAAGTGACCAGGAGAAGATTAAATGTGGAGAGGGGTTTCACAGGGAACACAGGTCATGGAAACCCACCCAGCTCTCCCTCTACCCCTCCAATCCAGCTGCTTGCAGGACCAGCTGGGAGAGACACACCTAACTGGGAATTCAAAAGGGCAGGAAAGAATAAGTTTGGAGAATGAACCCACGACTAGGAAACATGGGGTACACAGGTGATGGAATGAACTAAGAATTCGCTCCTCCACTGCTTGAATGGAACCCAGGGGAGATCTCCAGGGTGTAGTCTTCCAGCATGGACCAGCAATTGCTGGGTCCTGGAAATGCACTGATTTAAAATCTCCAGACCACTTGTCATTCATCGAAGAAACTGGAGCCTACTTAAGCCTAAACCCCACCTCCAGGAGTTCTGCCTACAGAATTCTCTCTCTCACTCCAAAATTCCCACCCTGAGGGCAGCGCAAGCACCATACTCCAGACCATCCCACCTAACAGTGCTCAGAAGGGATGCTGAGAATTTTTAACTCCAGTGGAAACAATTCTTTTAACTTTTCTTCAAGGACGGACTCTCTCTCTCTCTCTCTCTCTCTCTCTCTCTCTCTCTCTCTCTCTTTGCTGTTTAATAATGACCTTAATGGTTTCTGGACATTTATTTTTACATAGTCATACTTATTTTTTCTCTCCTGTTTAGTATTTTTGAGGCTAGTTATTTTTAAGTATTTTGAGGACTAGGATGTTTGATTAGTATATTTCAGTTTTGTTGTTTTATTTTTATTTATTTTTAAAATTTTTGCTTTATATATATTTTTTCTCTCACGTTTCCCTTGATTCTTTCTCTCTTTTTATCTGCTAGCAACCAATATCCGTTATTCTTCTTTCAGTCTTCCTCTAATTTTTTACTTCTATCTTCTCTCCTCCTCCGTCATAATCTTGCATCCTACACATCATTTCAGTTCTCTCCCTTTCCACCATTCAAAATTGTAAACTCTTTTTGCAAACTTGCTGTTTTCACTGTAGGCAATAACCGATCATCATTTCTGTTTATTATGACAGTTAACATTATAGATGTCATAGCAGGAACTATTTGGTTTAATGCTGTAAATTGTTTGCATGGTTGTTGTTATTATTTGTCTCCCCCTAAACAGTGAGGTACTGGAAACCTTGAGGGACACTCTAAGTCCATAGAATAGAAACACTACTGCCTCAGATCCATACTGTTCAATGGGTAGACACATAAACAACATGAAAAAGCAAGGGAACAAATTGCTCCAACAAACCAAGATCCTTCAGTAACAGAATCCATCAACACCAGTGAAATCAGAAAGAAAATACATGAAGTAAAAGATCATTTCAATAAAGAGAGATTCTGAAAAAAAATCAAGCAGAAATCCTTATAATGAAGGAATCAATAAACCAAATTGAAAATTCAATTGAAAGTATCACCAACAGACTAGACTACTTTTGAAGGCAGAGTTTCAGGCAATGGAAACAAAATATATAATCTTGAAAATAAGAGTTGACTATGGAGAGAAGATGTTAAGAGACCATGAACACAACTTCAAGAATATGGAATAACATGAAAATACCAAATTTAAGATTTATTGGGATCGATAAGAGCTCAGAGATAGAAATCAGAGGAATGCACAATCTATTTAATAAAGTAATATCAGAAAATTTTCCAAACCTAAAGAATGAAATGGAAAATCAAATACAGGAGGCTTACAGGACGCCAAATATACAAAATTACAACAGACCCACACCAGCACTCATTATTATGAAAATGCCTAACAAACAGAAGGATAGGATTATGGAGGCTGCTAGAGAAAAACAGCAGGTAACATTTAGAGGGAAACCAATCCAGATCTCAGCTGATTTATCAACCCAGACCCTCAAAGCTAAGAGATCTTTGAATAATATATACCAAGCTCTGAAAGAAAATAGATGCCTACAGATGTAAGTTGGGAACTGATTTTAGGATTCTATCTCCCATCAGCTCAGTAATGGGAGAATTCACTTCTGTCAACTCAGATTATTTCCTAATCTGCTTAAAGGGAAACTTTAGCATATAGCATTGCATTGTTGACTACCACTGAATACTACACAAATGTTAAATGATTGCAATGAAACTGTTTTTATTTCAGTTCCTTGATTGACAAAATTCACATTTTAGTTGAGGAAGAGAAAGCATTTTTCATAAAAGCTTGCAAATCTGAAAGAAAGAAAGAAAGAAAGAAAGAAAGAAAGAAAGAAAGAAAGAAAGAAAGAAAGAAAATAGATGCCAGCCAAGAACACTATACCCAGCAAAATTAAGCTTCAAAATTGAAAATGAAATAAAAACCTTCCATGATAAACATACATTAAAAGAATTTACAAGCTAGGCATGGTGGCGCAGGCCTGTAATCCCAAAACTTGGGAGGCTGAGGCAGGAGGATTGCGAGTTCAAAGCCAACCTCAGCAACTTAGTGAGGCCCTAAGCAACTCAGTGAGACCATGTCTCTAAATAAAATACAGAATAGGGCTGAGGATGTGGTTCAGTGGTTGAGTGCCCCTAAGTTCAATCCCCAGTGCAAAAAAAAAAAAAAAAAGAATTTACAACTAGAAAGCCTGGACTATAAAACACTCAATATTTCATGAAGAAGAAATGAAAAATTAAAAGTGAAAGCCAGCAAAGGAAGGAACTACACTAGAAGAATAGTCAATCAAAGGAAAAACTAATTCGAATTAAAAACCAAAAATAAATCACAATGACAGGGAATAAAAATCATTTCTCAATACTAACATTGCATATAAATGGCCTAAACTCATCAGTCAAAAGACAGAGACTTGCCAATTGGATTAAAAAACAAGACCCAGGAGCTGGGGTTGTGGCTCAGTGGTGAGAGCACTTGCCTAGCATGTGTGAGATGCTGGGTTTGATCCTCAGCACCATATAGAAATAAATAAATAAAATAAAAGGTATTGTGTCCATCTACAACTAAAAAGTAAAAAACAAAAAACACAAGACCCAACAGTATGCTGTCTCCAAAAGACTCACCCAATGGGCAAAGGCATCCACAGGCCAAAAGTAAAAAGATAGGAAAAAATATTCACATGGATCTTGGAAACAAGCAGGGGTTTCCACCCCCATATCAGATAAGGTGGACTTCAAGCCATGGTTAATCAGAAGGGACAAAGAAGGACATTTCACACTGCTTAGGGACATTATACATCAACAGGACATAGCAATCATAAATATTTATGCCCCAAACATTGGAGCAACTATATACATCAAACTAACCCTTCTCAATTTCAAGAACCAAATAGACTACAACACAGTAATTCTGGGTGACTTTAACACACCTCTCTCACCATTGGATAGATCCTCCAAACAAAAACTAAGTAAAGAAACTATTGAACTAAAAAATACAGTTAATAATTTAGACTTAACAGATGTATATAGAATATTTCATTCATCAATGACTGAATACAGTTTCTTCAAAACAGCACATGGATCCTTCTCTAAAATAGACTATATCTTAAGCCACAAAGCAACTCTTAGCAAATACAAAAAAAAACAAAAATAGAGATAATACCTTGCATTTTATCAAAGCATAATAGAATGAAGTTAGAATTCATGATAAAATAGAAAATGCAAGCTATTGTAACACCTGGAGAATAAATAATATGCTATTGAATGACCAGTGGATAGTAGAAGAAATCAGGGATGAAATAAAATAAAAAAATACTTAGAGGTCAATAAGAATAGGAACATAATATCAAAATCTCTGAGACACTATGAAGGCAGTTCTAAAAGGAAAGTTCATTGCATTGAGCTTTTTCATTAAAAGAATAGAAAGTCACCAAATAACCTAACATTACATCTCAAAGCCCTAGAAAAAAAAAAAAAGAACAAATCGACACCAAAAGCAGAAGACCAGGAAACAATTAAAATCAGAGCCAAAATCAATGAAATTGAAACAAACAAAAAGTTCAAGAAATCAACAACACAAAAATTGGTTCTTTGAAAAATAAACAAAAATTGATAAACTCTTAACCAGGCTAATGAAGAGAAAGAGAGAGAAAAATTACTAAAATTTGTAATGAAAAAAGAAATATCTCTACGGACACTACTGAAATACAGACGATAATCAGAAACTATTTTGAAAATTTATACTCTATAAAGTAGAAAATCTTGAAGACATTAACAAATTTCTAGAGACATATGACCTATCAAATTGAATCAGAAGGACATAGAAAATTGAAACAGATCAAGTTCAAGCAATGAAATTGAAGATGCCATCAAAAGCCTGTCAACAAAGAAAAGGCCAAGACCAGATGAATTCTCAGCTGAGTTCTACCAGACCTTCAAAGAACTAATGCCAAACCTCCTCAAACTATTCTATGAAATAGAAAAGGAGGGAACCCTTCCAAACTCATTCTGTGACAGTAGAATCACCCTGATACCAAAACCAGACAAAGACACATCAAGGAAAGAAAACTTCAGACCATTATCCCTGATGAACATAGATGTTAAAATTCTTAATAAAATCCTGGCACATCACATACAAGAGTGCACCATGATCACATGTGGTTCATCCCAGGGATGCACAGTTGGTACAACATATGGAAATCAGTAAATGTAATTCATCACATCAACAGACGCAAAGACGAGAATTGCATGATTATTTCAATAGATGCAGAAAAAATACAGCATCCATTAATGTTCAAAACACTAGAAAAACTTGGGATAGTACATTAGCATTGTAAAAAGTTGTATGTTAAACCCAAGACCAGCATCATGCTAAATGGAGAAGAATTGAAAGCATTCCTCTAAAAATTGAAATAAGACAAGGATACCCTCTTTCACCACTACTATTCAACATAGTCCTTGAAACTCTAGCCAGAGCAGTGAGGCAGAAGAAAGGAAGTAAAGGGATATGAATAAGAAAAGAAGAGCTCAAACTATCCCTATTTACTGATGACATAATTCTATATTTAGAAGACCCAAACAACTCCACCAAAAACTTCTATAACTCATAAATGAATTCAGCAAAATAGCAGGATATAAAATTAACACCCATAAATCAATTACATTCCTATAAATCAGTGATGAATTAACTGAAAGAGAAATGAGGAAAGCTATCCCATTTACATTAGCCTCAAAAAAAAAAAAACCAACTTGGGAATCAATCTAACAAAAGAGGTAAAAGACCTCTACAATGAAAACTATATAACACTAAAAAAATTGAAGAAGACCTTAGAAGATAGAAAGATCTCCCATGTTCTTGGATAGACAGTATTAATATTGTCAAAATGGCCATACTACCAAAAGCACTATACAGATTTAATGCAATTCCTATTAAAATTCCAATGACATTCTTTATAGAAATAAAGAAATGTCATGAAATTCATTTGGAAAAATAAGGCACAGAACAGCCAAAGCAATCCCTAGTGAGAATAGTGAAGTCCAAGGCATCACAATACCAGATCTTAAATTATACTTTAGAGCTATAGTAACAAAATGGCATGATATTGACACCAAAACAGACATGAAGACCAATGGTACAGAATAGAAGACACAGGGACCCACATAAATATAGTTAACCATACTAGACAAAGGTACCATAAACATACATTGGAGAGAAGATAGTCTCTTCAACAAATGGTGCTGGGAAAACTAGAAATCCATGTGTAGTGAAATGAAATTGAACCCCTATCTCTCGCCCTGCACAAAACTCAATTCAAAGTGGATCAAGGACCGAGGCATTAGACCAGAGACCCTGCACCTACTAGGAGAAAATGTAGGCCCAACTCTCATCTGTCAGCTTAGGAATCAACAAGCCTCCTTAAGCTCAAGAACTAAAATCAAGAATCAATAAATGGTATGGTATCAAACTAAAAAGCTTCTTCACAGCAAAGGAAACAATCAAGGATATGAAGAGAGAGCCTATACAATAGGAGAAAATCTTTGGCACCTCCGATAAATCATTAATCTCCAGGATATACAAAGAACTCAAAAAACTTAATACCAAAAAAACCAATAACCCAATCAATAAATGGGCAAAGGAATTTAAAAGGTACTTCACAAAAGAAATACAAATGGTTGAATAATATATGAAAAATGTTCAACATCTCTAGCAATTAAAGAAATACAAATTAAAACTATACTGAGATTTTATCTCACTCCAGTTACAATGGAAATTATCAGGAATACAAGTAACAATAAATGTTGGTAAGGAAGTGGGGGAAAAGGTACACTCATACATTGGTTGTGGGACTGCAAATTGGCACAACTCTGGAACGCAGTATGGAAATTCCTTAGAAAACTTGGAATGGAACACCATTTGACCCAGTTATCCCACTCCTTGGCATATACCCAAAGGACTTAAAATCAACCTACTATAGTGATGCAGACACATCAACACTTATAGCAGCTCAGTTCACAATAACTAAGCTATGGAACCAACCTAGGTGCCCTTCAATAGATGAATGGATAAAGAAAATGTGATTTATAGAGACGATGGAATCCTACTCAGTCATAAAGAAGAATGAAATTATGGCATTTGCTAGAAAATGGATGGAACTATCATGCTAAGTGAAATAAGCCAATCCCAAAAAACCAAAGATTGAATGTTTTCTATGATATTCAGATGCTAACATACAGTAAGGGAGAGGATAGGAATAGTAAAGACAGTAGAATGGATCAGACATAACTTCCCTGTGTTCATATATGAATACACATGTGTAACTCCACATCATGTACAACCACAAGAATGAGGAGTTATACTCCCAAGTATGTATAATATGTCAAAATATATTCTACTGTCATGTATATTTAAAAAGAACAATTTTTAAAAAGCTAAAAAAAAAGTATTAAATACCTGCCGAGAGCATTGTTTCTGTTAGGGTCTTTCAACATTTAGAAACAATGTTTTTATTGCTTTTGAACTTATTGCCATTCTAAAGATAAACAGAAATAAAGAATTAGTATATTTGTAAGTTGTACCCCCATTGAACCTAGTAATCAGAACTCAATAATTATTTGTTGAATAAGAGGTGAATACAATATAATTATTTATAGAGAACTTTAAGTCCTATGGATAGAAAACTAATTTGCATAACTTTATTTAAAATAATCTCATTCTCAGATGCAAAAAAAAATTGAAGGAAAAAAATTTATAATACAAAGTGGAAAAGTAGTCTTATGTTAACAGTTGTGTTCAAGGGCCAGGGATATAACTCGATGTAAAGTGCTTTCCTTGCATTTGTGAAGACCTGGGTTCAATCCCCAGCATTGCAAAAAAAAAAAAAGAAAAAAAAGCAATAGGTGTGTTAAAAAAAAATACATTAAGAAATACTATTTGGAAAATAATAGGGGTGTATATTCATATCTTAGGGATATGATTAAAGTAGTAGTCTAAGGAATCATAAATCATTTAACTTAATATCTTAACTTGGATATAATGATTGGCTGGATTTACTTCAAACAGAAGGGAAGAGGCTGAGGCAGGAGGATCACAAGTTCAAGGGTACCCTGAGAATTTTAATGAGAACCCAACTCATAAAACAGGCTGGGGATATGGTTCAGTGGTAGTCCATCCCTAGGTTCAATTTCATTACCATAAAAAAAGGTAAATAGCAAAGATCAAAGCAGAAATAAATTTGCAGATGGGGATGTAGTTCAGTGGCAGAGCATTTTTTAGCATGTGGTATGACCTGAGTTTAATCCCCATCACCAAAAAAAATTGTCAAGAACCATGGAAATGATGGTGCTGATATTTATGTAACAAGCACAGAGAGATGTAAAAGCATACCTAACTCTATGAGTACCCTTATAAAGCTGTATATATAAATGCCATAACATGCAAGATTGGGAAAACCAATAATTGGGGGATTTGCTTGTAATTCTTGCTTATCTATCTCTCTCTAGTTATTGTGACCAACTGAAAGTCTCAGAGAGTACCCACGTGCTTCAGCCCTTCCTCCCCAGCATCCTTGATGGCTTAATTCACCTAGCAGCCCAATTCAGCTCAGAGGTCCTCAACCTGGTGATGGAGACTCTATGCATCGTTTGTACTGTAGACCCAGAATTCACAGCAAGCATGGAAAGCAAAATCTGCCCCTTCACTATCGCCATTTTCTTAAAGTACAGTAATGGTATGCAATTAGGGAGGATGTGTGGTTGAGAAGCACTAAAAAAGTGGTGGCTGGTAAATATAGGTAAAGTTTCCCTAGGGTCTGATGGTCTTAAGAATCGTAAGCAAAGAATATGGTTTCAATTAGCAAAGAATAGAATTATGCTGTAGATAGAGCAGCATTAAAAAGGAGAATACCTCCCCAGTGGCCCAAGAGGCTGAGGCAGAAGGATCGCAAGTTCAAAGCCAGCCTCAGAAACTTAGAGAGGCCTTAAGCAATTTAGCAAGACCCGTCTCTAAATGAAAAATAAAAAGGGCCAGGAATGTCACTCATTGATTAAGTGTCCCTGGGTTCAATCCCTGCCCACCCCCCCAAAAAAAGACAACCTACTCCTAATGCTACTCCTAATAATGCTTACTCTTCTCTAATAAGAACTGGGGGAACAAGGAGTGAATAAAGGCTCATAGGCAGGGAGTATAAATCAGAACTTTGATAACAGTAAGAAATTGAACAAATAAATGAAAGTTTCCTATCAAGAAACCTGAACTATAATTTAGAAAAGGAGATGCTGAAAAAAAAAAAAAACATGTAAAAGTTTATGAACAAAGTTGTTCACCAGATTTTTTTATACTAGTCAAATTCTGGAAATAACAGAAGATTAATTATATCCATAAAATGAAATACCATATAACCATTAAAATCAAGTTTCATACTGATTCAAAACCATGAGAAAGTGTTTACATTATAAGTGAAAAGATAGTCTTCCCAAAAAGATGAATAGAATATGTCCCCAAATGTCAGTTTTTGTTTCCAATAAGGATATGTATATAAATATGTATATAGAAGAAATGCCAGAAGAAAAATACATCAAAATGTTAATGGTGATTAGGTGATAAGAGTACAGGTTTTTCTTTCCTTTAATACTTTTCTTCATTTTAAGCTTTTTGTAGTGGATATGTATTAATACTTTATTATTTGGAAAATATTAAAGATACTTGGTTTTAAAGAGGAAACTCCTGATGGGTGAAGTGGCATACACCTATAATCCCAGTGACTCAGGATGGGCTGAGGCAGGAGTATCCCAAGTGTGAGGTCAACCTCAACTTAGCCAGGCCCCATCTCACAATTTTAAAAAATAACAAAAAGAACTAGGGATGTAGTTCCGTGATAAAGCACCCCTGAGTTCAATCCTTAGTGCCACTATAAATAGAGAACTCTAATATTGATGCTCAGAAAGATATATAGAAGAAAGAATTACTTACATCGTAATAATCACGTTATTTGGTTTGCTTTTCCACTTAAAACTATGCCCCAAAGAGCTTTCCATATTGCATGCTTGGATATATCTCATTCTTTTCAGTCATCACATAGAATTTCATCAAATGGTTGTATGATAATTTTTTCACCCATTCTGTTAATGGACAGTAGATTATTCCCATTTCTTGTCTATTACAAATAATGCTGTTATGATTTTTAACATACACTTTATTGTACACCACATATATTTTTGCATGCTAGATAGAGGAGAATATTTTGATTATATATGTAAAGTAGATTGAACTCCTAAAGTTCCATTTCTTCAAAAGACTCTGGTTTTTGCTCCAGAAATGGCTTTGAGAGTTCTTCCTGTTTGTCGTGGCTATCCTGTAAGAGAAATGGATGATTTCTCCTCAGTATGTGAAAACCTAGGGGAAAGACACTGAGCCATTTGTAAAATTTTCATGTCTTCTTAACTATCAGTGGGGCTTTTTATTTAGCATTTGGTTTCACAGTCAGTCCAGGTTTTACAAGAACAAAAAACCCTAAAAGATTTGCCCCAGAAAAAAAAAAAAAGCCATATTTTGTTTTAGTAGTAGCTATTAATGACTAGTCTTTGTCTTAATGAAAACATATATATACCCTGCCTCTTGGAGATTTAGCATCTCTCTTGTTTTTTGAGATTATTCATGTGTCCCCATTAGGTCCCAGGTAGGTGATATGTAATCATTGCAGAAGTTAACATGGATTAGGGCAAAACATAGGCATCATTAAGCCAGAAGCAAATGCAGACCATAAGGCAGGGGGCTTCCATGTTGCCTTATCCACTTTAGATCCTGTTGTCGCCTCGCTGGCTCAAGACATCTTCAAGGAGCTGTCTCAGATCGAAGCCTGTCAGGGCCCAATGCAGATGAGGCTAATTCCCACTCTGGTCAGCATAATGCAGGCCCCAGCAGACAAGATCCCTGCAGGTCTCTGTGCGGTAAGTGGCTACAAGGCTGGTGTTTTTGAGAAAGGGAACAAGAGAGATCTGCAAGTGCCACTCACAGATCCCACCTAGTTAATAGAAAACTAGCAATAGCATTGGAGATTCATGGGGTAGTTTTACTGGGCTGCTGTGCCCCTAAGGACAGTGGGTGATTATCTGAGTCTTTAAGAAAATGGTTCTTATTGCAGAGATACTCTCAGTGAATTGATTAGAGTGCCACCATTGCACAGCACCATTAAGTATGTCACCTGGCAGTCCAATCTGTTGTTGTCTGCTCCCCCTCCTATGGCTAATAAAGTAATGAGTCGTCATGAGGAGGATGAGAGTACTGTCTACTAACGTTCCTTTTCTTTTGGAAACTTGGTTTCATTAATAAGTTTTCTCTGGGTCGCTCTGTTGTATCCACCCAGTAAGCAGTTGATTGTTGGGTACCTCCTACCCTCAAGGCAATTCTCACTCTTCTCTCTTCTCCCCTTCAGACAGCCATTGATATCCTGACGACAGTAGTACGGAATACAAAGCCTCCACTTTCCCAGCTTCTCATCTGCCAAGCTTTCCCTGCTGTGGCACAGTGTACCCTGCACACAGATGATAATGCCACCATGCAGGTATCTGACACATGGAGATTAGAAGAACAATAGCTTCCTTCCATGGGCTTAATAGGAAGCTGAGAAATCTGACATGTTTTCATGCTTTTAAAATACAAGTTTCTGGATCCCAGAGGATCCAGAAAGGGTTTAACCTACAAGGTGTGTTATAAGCTTAGAGTCTACACACCAGGCATCCTGACCATCTGCATCTGGGTATTGCTACTGTAGAAGAGATTACAGACAACTTAAACTGGGGCCATTAAGAAAGTCTTTCTGAGGCTGGATATGGTGGTGCATACCTGTAATCCCAGAGACTTGAGAGACTGAAGCAGGAGAATTACAAGTTTGAAGTTTGTCCTCAGCAAATTAGCAAGACCCTGTTTCAGAATAAAAAATAAAAAGGTCTGGGGATGTGGCTCAGTGGTAGAGTGCCCCTAGACTCAATTCCCAGTACCACCAAAAAGGAAAAAAAAAGTCTTTTTCTGAATATTTCTTTTATTGATGAAGTCATCAAAGTGGTAGGCCTGTAGAGAGGTAAGGGATGTCCGAATATTCTCTCTTTTTCTTGGGTTAGTTGGTTATTTTTTCAGGTCTTTACTACTGCAGTTGATTATAAAGGTGATAGGAACTAATCAGTGGATATTCATCAGCTTAGAGATTTCTTAGCAGTAGTTTATATAAGGTCTACCTTTATTCCTATAAAGACCTATAAGACCCCTAATTATTGTTAATATCTTAGAAATAATGTTTTTTCAGTACCAGAGATAGATCTTAATGGTTAAAACTCAGTTTGCTTGGCCATTGTCCCTTGTGGTCAAAAATATGCATTGCACACCCATAATCCAGCTGCTCTAAAGGCTGAGGCAGGAGGACCACAAACTTGAAGTCAGCCTTACCAACTTTGCCAAGACCCTGAATCAAAATGAAAAATGAAAATGTCTGGGGATGTAGCTCTGTGGGAAAACACCCATGGGTACAATCCCCAGTACCACAGGAAAAAAAGAAAACGAAAAACTCATTTTTAGATACCTGGCCAGGTAAAGGGAAAATTATATAATACGTGTCTTTAAAACAGTAAATTCCTGACTGCAGTGGAATGAGCCCACCAAAGACCCTATAGTTTCACGACTTATAAGGCACAGACCTCAGAGTGACACTTGCTCCTACAGGCTAAGGACCTCCTGGCTTTTATCCCCCAGTTGCTAATCTTGCTTGCCACCTCTATCTCCCCAGAACGGTGGAGAGTGCTTGCGGGCCTATGTGTCAGTGACGCTGGAGCAGGTAGCCCAGTGGCACGATGAACAAGGCCACAATGGACTTTGGTACGTGATGCAAGTGGTGAGCCAGCTCCTAGACCCCCGCACCTCAGAGTTCACTGCAGCCTTTGTGGGCCGCCTTGTCTCCACCCTCATTTCCAAGGCAGGGCGGGAGCTTGGGGAAAATCTGGACCAGATTCTTCGTGCCATCCTCAGTAAGATGCAGCAGGCAGAGACACTCAGTGTCATGCAGGTAAGGACAGTGGGGAATTGGGCTTTCCCATCCTCTGGGTATTAGACATACAAATTATTATGTGGGCCCTGAGTTGTTTTACCCTCTTGCTAGCCTTGTAGAACAAGAAAGAAGTAAGATTAGGTCTCTGATAACCCAAGAAACATGAGAAAAAACCTTCATATTCTCTTGCCTTGTGGGTGGTCCCTACCGTGAGTGCGTGGATTATTTCTTGATAGGCCGTGCCACCTCCTATCTCTATGAAATCTGTTTCCCTGAATCAGATGTCCTTCTTGTTATATCCTAGTCTCTGATCATGGTATTCGCTCATCTGGTGCACACTCAGCTGGAACCTCTCTTGGAGTTCCTCTGTAGTCTCCCAGGACCTACTGGAAAACCTGCCCTCGAGTTTGTGATGGCCGAGTGGACGAGCCGACAGCATCTGTTCTATGGACAATATGAAGGCAAAGTCAGGTAGGCCCTCATCTTCTCTGAGCATTCTACCCCTACTCACATTTCTTCCTTCCCTGACTTGCCATTGATTTTGTTTGACATATCCAATTACCCCTTGTTTTCCTTTTTCTCTGTCTTGCTAAACTGTATATTTGAATGACTGCTATCTTGAAATCCCCAAAAGACAGTCAATACAGGTAGACAATATTTTTCTGAGGTCTGCTAGCTGGAAGCTTCCTCTGCCACAGACTTTAGCCAGCTAAGAACCGCTAGTAGCTTATACTCCTTTATAAATCCAAGCCTTCCAACCCTGGCTTTCTAACTTCCTTGCCTGAACTTTCATCACCCTATTGACTTTATAGTGTGGATAGTCATTGTGATGCTTGCCTACCCTGTCTTTGATCAAGAAAAGTAGTTCTCATTGGACCATCTTATGAATTCTAATCCCATTTTCAGCTGAACTCTCTTATCTCTCCTAATTAGTTGTGCACAGAATTTTCATTGTCTTAGGACATAATGACTGGTCTCCTGAGTGAAGTCTAGATAGGTGGTTGATTGACCTTTTCTGGCTCTTCCTTGCCAGCTCTGTGGCACTGTGTAAACTGCTCCAGCATGGCATCAATGCAGATGACAAACGGCTTCAGGATATCCGTGTGAAGGGAGAAGAGATCTACGGCATGGATGAGGGCATCCGTACCCGCTCTAAGTCAGCCAAAAGTGGGTGATGCTGCCATCTCTCCAGTCCCTTCTCCATAGAGTCTAAGGATACATTTTTTTTTCTTTTTCTTTTCTTTTTTTTTTTTTTTTTTTTTTTTTTTTTTTTTTTTTTTTTTTTTTTTTTTTTTTTTTTCTTTTTTTCTTTTTTTTTTTTTCAGGGCTGAGGACCAAACCCAGGGCCTTGTGCGTGCTCGGCAAGTGCTCTGCCACTGAGCTAAATCCCCAACCCCTACTTTTTATTCATCTGTTTATTTTATTTAACAGTGCTAGGCTTTGAACCCAATGGCACTCTACCACTGAGCTCTTTTATTTTTTATTTTGAGACAGGATCTTAGTTGCCCATGCTGGCCTTGAACTTAAAATCCTTCTGCCTCAATCTGAGATTATAGGTGTGTACCACCATGCTGACCTGTGATCTATATTTTTAAAACATAATTGCTAGTGATTGGTTAGATGAAGAAGAGGCAGAGCCAGGAGTGGTGGTACATGTCTATGTGTACGACTCAGAAGTTGAGCAGGAATGCAAGTTCGAGGTCAGCCTCAGCGACTTAGCAAGGCCCTATGCAACTTGGTGAGACCCTGTCTCAAAATAAAAAATAAAAAGAGCTGAGGATGTGGCTCAGTGGTAAAGCACTTCTAGGTTCAGTTCACAGTACCAAAAACTAAAAATTAAGAAGAGGCAGAAAACTATAGGAAAACAATGGATCAGAATATGTGGTTACTTTCTGTTGTTGAAAATTGACAAAAGTAGTTACGAAGGATCCCCAGCTTCCAGGTTCATTTTGGGACTTCAACTCACATATTCAGCATGTCTTTGTTATCAGGTTTTTTCTAGTGATTTTTAGGTAGAACTGCTTTAACTGTAGGTTTATAATAATCCATGATGTCTTGCAAACATGTCTTGCAAGTCCTGAGGACTCTAGTACCATGCTCTGTACAATTATATTGCTTCAGAACTTTAGTACTGACCAGAAACTATCTCCTTCAATCCCTGAGTTCTCGTAATCTCTCCCAACTTCAGAACTGTTATAACACCAGGCAGGATAAAATTATTTAATGTTAAATCATTCTTTGGTGGCTAAATATAGTCAGGGGTGGTGGAAAGTGATAGTGAGTAATGGTGAACTCTGTGGTGAGTGGCATCATAGGGAGCATGAAGGCATTGCCAGAAGTGAGCCAATAACAGTCTGATTTGAAGCTTTTTCCTTCCTTCCCAGATCCAGAGCGCTGGACAAACATTCCTTTGCTGGTCAAGATCCTAAAGCTGATTATCAATGAGCTCTCCAACGTCATGGAGGCCAATGCCGCTCGCCACGCCAATCCTGCAGAATGGAGTCAAGGTGCACCAGGCCCTTACTCCCAGGAGACTTTTAACCCGGCAGATCAAGTTACAAATTGTCAATTTGATTTGTTGACTCATTGGTTTAGAAAGAAAAAAATATTTATTGAGCCGGCTACTCTGTAGCTGATACTTTCAGGTCTGCCTTGTGAAATCTCAGAAGCTGGGAATGGGAAACAACCAGGGAGCTGTCTTACCCTTCCTTCTTGGAAGCTGGTTCTTCATTCATAGTGGGAGGGTTTGGCCATCCTTGATTCTCTCTAGGGACTGCAAGCCACCTTGGAGAAACCCTCAGAGCCCTCTGTTCTAGCCTATTTGGGTTTCGGAAGGGAGAATGCATGAATATGCTTTAGCTGCTTTTCATTTCCAAGCAGATGACTCCAATGATATGTGGGAGGACCAGGAGGAGGAAGAGGAGGAAGAAGAGGATGGTTTAGGTGGCCAACTTTTATCTGACATTCTTGCTACCAGTAAATATGGTAAGCAGTTTGAGAAGAGGAGAGCTATGGTAAATATCTTTTTCTTTGCACACTGGTGCCAAGAATGGGGTACTCAGGAAAGGGGAGAGGCGGGCCTATAAGGAATGTTCCTTGGGCTTCTGCCTCAGCCATGCAATGGTGCATCACCACCCAGGGCAGATCATGGGCCTCTGCCCTGACTCGCCCTGTGTTGGCTATGTCTAACAGAGGAGGATTACTACGAGGATGATGAGGAAGATGACCCCGATGCCTTGAAGGATCCTCTCTATCAGATTGATTTGCAGGTGAGGGTGTCCAGAGAAGTGGACTTGCAAGTGACAATATCCCAAGCCATGGAAGCAGAAATATGGGCTCGGATCTATTCATGGTTCTTCCTGGGAGCCTCAGGGGAGAGAGTTATATCTTGCTAAGTGGTCAAGGGCTTTGGGAAGAGTGGGACATTTTACCAAGTATTTTGTACTAGTCCTATAATCCAGCTTCTTGAGGCTGTGTGAAGGTCCTTGGGGTGAAATGTGAGATAATAGCTGTGGAAATATTTTGGTTCCCTATGGAATTTTGTCCCTGGGTTGTACCTAAACTAGATCCAAGAATATAAAAGGCCATCCCTCAAGAAGATGGCATTTGCTTAAAAGTCAGCCACTCCCAGTACCACTTCGTAGTGGTTCATACACTGCTGCAGGTGAGTGACCATGGGGACCCTCAGTAACACCACTCTTTTCTTCCCTCCAGGCATATCTCACAGACTTCCTCTGCCAGTTTGCTCAGCAGCCATGCTACATAATGTTCTCAGGCCACCTTAATGACAATGAGAGGCGGATTCTGCAGACCATCGGCATCTAAAAAAGAGGGCCTTTCCACATTGACTTATTTTTGACCCAGCCACAAATTATTTTGCAGCCCTCACTGGCTTTGAGATGCACTTTCTTCTCAACCTAGAGTGGCTTCCTGATCCTTGGTCCTTGACCTCTGCAGAGTGACACTCACAATGACTCTGACCAAGCTCACCAGTGCCATCACCTAGGAATACTGGAACAAAGGACATTTCTCAAAATCCCTATGAAGATACCCCATCTCTGGAACCTTTTTTTCCCCAACTCTGCCCCCCACCTCTGTTCCTAGTGTCCTCTGCTGGCCAGTCCAGAAACATTTGTGCCCAGAAGGATTATGTGTTCATGGATTATTTTGCCCCACCTCAGGAGCACAGGAAGTCACTTCCATTTATATTCTAAAACAGACCTGTCTACTTTCATAGGACATCTGATGTGTTCAAATAGGAATACCCTTGAGAGATAGTAAGCTTTCTGCCCTTGACCACTGATGCTCTGGGTTCTCAGCAGGCACAAGCAGGAGCAGCTACATGCTACGCCCTTTCCAGCAGCCTCCCTCCCTGCTTTCTTCCTGCAACACAGGCTCCTCTGTTGAAGGAAGTCATCATCTTGTTTTTGCTTCCTTGCATGACACAACCCCTCCCCTGAGCTCTTCCTATATCTACATGCACACACAAAAGAAGCCAGACAGATGGCAATTTGTTTTTCCTTTTATAGAAAAAAAAAAATTAGAAAAAAAGGATTTTTTAAAAATCCACCTGACCCAACTATATTTAATATGCCTCCACCACACATTACCAGAGTATGATATTCAAAGGTTATCCCTTGTCCCTCAGGAATCCTTTAAAGTGGTTAAGTTGTAGCCCTCAAATTTGCAATGTGTATTTTTCTAGGACAGTAAAGTAATCTTTACAAATGAACTTAGTCTGCATGGTATAAGGTATCTCAGCACCTCTGCCTTCTATTCCCTTTAGAAGGAAGTAAAAGTACAGGAGAAAAAAGGATTGCATGGAGCCTATATAGACATTCTAGTGTGTTTTGTCAAACTTAGCTTAAAATAATTTTTAGAGAACTGAATTATTTAATCACATGTTAAAGAGGGTTTGGGATATGGATATAGCTTAGTGGTACTGCAATTACCCAAGGCCATTCCCAGCACCACCAAAACAAAAAAAAAGTTTAAGGTCAATGCCTTAATTGCGTTTTAGTCTGTTATGGGTTCAGAGAGTAAATGAAGATGGAAAAAAAAATTGAAGGGAAGGAAAGCCCAGTATTCCCCTTCTTTGGTAGTACCCACATTTGGGGTCCCATTTTTAGTAGCCGTAGAATATTTCTTTAGGGTGATGTTGGCATAAGGAAATAATATATAAGATGAGTTTGCATCTCCCTTGAAGAAATAGCCCCATTGTGAGGTGTTCACTCCTTAGGACTTTCATGGAAGCCGAAGGATGTTGTAGGTGGTAATGACTTCATGCCACTAGATGTCCCTAGTGTTTAGCATCCATGATGAGTTGCAAGGTATTTTAGTTAGTTTCTATCTTTGAAAAGCCTGAGGGCGTGTGTTCACAGTTGTCTGCTGCCAACCAGATTTGGAGGCTAATATTCTGTCCCTGCTGCTGCTCCCTCTGGAGGGAGAGTCACTGATAATGGAAAGCAATGACAAGTCTGGCCAATGGTGCCCAGAAATGTCAGTGTGATCCTTGGAAACACTCTGTGGCTGACCTCAAGGCAGTAACAACTGGATTTGGTGCCAAAGACTTAAGTCAACTATTGATTTGGGCACCAAAAAATGGTGTCATGCCAGCATATTGAACTATTGGGTTTGAGACACATATGGGCTCCAACACATAAACTGGGAGTGATGGACCCCTTCTGAGCCTGGTAACTTAAAAAATTAGCCATACATGGCAGCATATTTATATAATCCCAGCAACTCATAAGGCTGAGGTAGAAAGGTTCCAAGTTCAATAGCAGCTTTAGCAATTTAGCAAGATCCAGTCTCAAAAAGGGCTGAGGGTGTAACAATGGTAAAGCGTCCCTGAGTTCAACCTCCAGTATCAAAATAATCGTAATCCATGTCTAGTGTCAAAAGTGGCAATAACTGCCTTGGCAAGGCTCTCCTTTATGTTCTCAGGGCTGATTTTTTTTGGGGGGGGTGTATTAAGTTTCTCTAGAGGAACAATCAACAGGAAGTATGATTATAAACTGGGGATTTATTAGATTGACTTGTACAACCAGAAACTGAATAGTCCAATGGCCGTCTGCAGGCTGGAGAGCTGGAGGAGCCAGTAGCTGCACAGTCCAAGAGGGTGAAGCCTCAGAATAAGAGAGATCAATGGTGCTACCCTAGTTCAAGACTGAAGGCTTTTGGAACTTCCTGGAGAATCACTGACAGAGTCTGCTTTGGAAGAAAGCTTCTTTTTGAAGAAATGAGAGTCTGATAGCCTCAGGTGATCCCAGCAGCAATCAAGAACGCATTCAAGAATTTAGCTTGCATTTACTGCTGCTTCCTTATTCTTGCAACTTTTATTCCATCCAAGCCACCATCCTACTGGACGGTGCTGACCACACTTAGGGAGGGTCTTCACTTCAGTTCTGTATCCCACATGCCAATCATTCCTATACACCCCCTCACTGACATGCACAGAAGCCTCTTAATCATTGGCATCTCAATCCAATCAAGTTGACAATTCAGATTAACCATTGCAGGGGGCAACTGAACTTAGGAAAATGAGTCCTGAGAAAAAGACACTAGTGTGACTTGTGGGGAGCCCTTGCCAACAGACATTTTTGGTTGAGAGTGGAGAGTTTTTGACCCTGTGTACAGGTACTTCCTTGTGTTTCAAGATCATTTAACCTTTACAACAGGTACACAGACTAGATATTCCCAACCTGTTAAAGAGTTTGGAAAGAATATCTCTGTTGGAAGCCAGTGGTGTGAGAGGAAGCTGAACTCTTAGGTCTTGGTTTGTGTCCTGTCTTTTGACCAGAGCTAGCTTCTATCTGAAAAGGGCTGGACTTCCTGGTTAAAGAGAACTGAAGATCAAGAAAGACCCATGAGGTAAAAAGAGATCAGGTTCCTGCCTGGTGAGCAGCAGCTAGGACACTAAGGGGCTCCCATGAGTTGGTTGAACTGTTGGTGGAAACAAGGGAAAATAGAAACACTAAAAGACTTAAAAGCAGATGAGTCCAACAAAGCAGTCAGTCATTTGGAAGTGTGACCTACAGCCAGTGACAAAAGCAGATAAGAGTGATGAAAAACTAACAGTTTTAGTGGATGTTCATTATGAGTGAAAGAGCAAGTTGAGGCCTTAACAGCCTTTAGTTTTATTAATTAGACAAAATCACCTGGACAGGGCTGGGGGTGTAACTTGATGGTAGAGCTTTTATCTCACTTGTGCCAGGCCCTGGGTTCAAAAACAAAAAAATCTGAACATAGAAAAGTCAAGGAATTAGGGAGATAGAGAAGTTGGTGACTGAAGACCAACTAACCAAACTACATGTTAATCCACTGTGGAATGACAGGATGGGGCTGGGGGTGCAGCTCAGTAGTGGAGTACTTGCCTAGTGTGAGCAAGGCTCTGGGTTCTAGTCCAACCCCAGGAGCAGGGATGATATATATATATGGTTGTAAATATATAGTTCATGGGGGTCTTGGCCAGAAATAAAACTGAAAGGACAAGGGAGGGCCAGATGATGAAAGGTCCTATAAGGCCTGCTTCCCTCAGAGGATGAGAGACCACCTAAGGGTTTAAGCAGAGAAGTGACAAGTATTTTTGGTGTCATTCCAAACATGAGCAGGATGACTTGGAACCTGGGTTGAAAAGGAGGGAGATGGGAGGTAGGAATGGAGTCTGGTAGCAGCTCCAGATCGGAGAACCCAGAGCCTGGTCTCATGTATCTAGCAGAGTGGAGTGGAAGAAATGGATTAGTGAAATGTTAGCAAGGTAACATCAGTAGAGCTTATTAACTGATAAGGGAGGCAGCAGTGGAATGATTGTCTTGCAATGTTACAATGCGTTTCTCCACATCGGTAGAAGTGCCCAGCCAAATGCTGGACATTGAAGTAGCTGTCATATCTCATGGACAAAGCTCTCATTCTCATAAGGATTTAGACAAGGTCTTAATACTTGACCAGAATTCTAGTAACAAAGCAGCCAAAAGTAATTGTTAATAAAATTCCAAATTTTGTGAACTGTTTACCTTTTTCTGACAGATGGTATAGGTCAACATCAACCATCTAACAAAGAACCTCACTTTCCAATATTTTTGCTTTTCTATGAGGTGACAAAGGAGGGAATTACTGCTGGTTTCCTAAAATTGTATATTTTTATTTATTTTTTATTTTTTTTTAAATTGTATATTTTTAGAAGTCTCATGCCTGTGTGTGGAATACATGATTTTGTAGCAAATTGCTGGGGGAAGAAAAACAATGAGGTCTGACCAAAAGGTCCAGGATGTCCCTTCAAGTCTTGTATTGTTTTAACTTGGCATGATGACATAGCTGGGAATGGAAGGGGGTGATATCCCCTCTAAGCCTTTCTTCATCTGTAATATGAAGAACTAATACCTACCTCACTGGATTGTAGTTAGAATTAAAGCTGACTTGATGAAAACACCTGAGATGGTGAGAAGTGTCCCCTCCTACCCTCCACCCCCAGAGCTGGGAGCTGCATTTGACTCAGACTCCCTGGCTGAATTCGACTGTGACTCAGTTCAGCTTCACAGATGCTGTTACTGCTAAATCCGGGTCTTGGTGAGCCTTTGGGAGGCTGATTCTGAAGAAGGGACTGCCCCTGCCTGGGGAACAGGACAGTAATGTGGCAGCGCCAGCTCCCACCATTTGAGCAGTTTTTCTGTGGTTAAATGATGGCATAAACTATTGTTATATTAATTTACTTTCACTAGGGTTTTTTCCCTCCACTCATCATGAGTTCTTCACAGTTCCGTGCCTTAGCTGTTTTTACAGCACAATTTGAGGGAAGCCAGACTTTGAACCCTTGGTGAGAGCTCATATGAACTGAGATTGGGCTTAGGGTTCAGAAGGAAAAGGGGGAGAGAAAAACAAATGGAACAAAGGACAAGTAGAGGGCAGAGAAATCTATAGGGCCTGCAAGTGATGAGGACTCTGCTCTGGTCCTGGAAGAACACCTGGTGAGGAGGAAACTGGGAAGAAGACTGCATGGAGTCCCTGCAAAGACCCCTGTGCCCGGACTTGCAGGCTGATGAGCAGAACCAGTAACAGCAGATCCAGTGTCAACTGAGGCCTAGACAGACCAGTATTTTATACTTTGTGGGACCTCAGGACCTCGTCATGATCCTGGAAGAGGAAGCAAATGATTCCAGGTCTAGGTTCAAAGGTTCATCCCACAGAAAAATCAATGTCCCAGAGATGAGTGTTGGAAGAAAGAAAGGCTTTATTCAGTTCAAAGAATGGAGAAGAGGGTGCATTGCTCACAAATAGCGTCTCAACTCCAAGAGCATTGAGGATTACCATATAGGATAGGAATAATGGGGGGGAGGAATAGGCTAATAAAGGGGAGGAACATTCATGTCTTTTCTGGGAATAGGTGGAGTTCTAGGAACTCACAACCTTTTTTCTCCTTTTATGGTGTGGTCTTTCCCATCGTTAGCCTTGAAGCAGGAAAGTCTAGGCAAGTCTAGGTCAAGTTAACCCTGTGTTAGTTTTGGATGAAACATTTCTCAAATGATCAATATGTCTACCTGCAGAGCTAAGCAAAATCTGATCCAAAGAATAAGGAAAAAGAAAAGACACACACAAAGGGAAAGATGACAACCATTTTCATCCCAAGTGACCTCTGAAGGCCCAAGTAAAGCAAAACATTCAGGTACCTGAAGCGTAACCTGGGCAGCCATTATCAAAACCCACACAGCAAAGGCATGGCATGTACAGTAAAGTTAGTGGGAAACTAACACTGTATTGCCCACCTGTGTGACCTCCAAAATGAGTGATTTTTAAGTTAGCTAAGCAAGTGAAGTTAGAGGGTTTGTCTAGGTTTTTTTGTTTTGTTTTGTTTTGTTTTTTGTCCTTAACAGTAGTAGGATGGAGAATCAGCCTAATTTATTTCAGTCAAAAAATAATTTCTTCCACACTTGACTTTGTGATTTCAAAGTCACACCTGATCTCATCCTTCTCCAGCTCCCTTCCTCATCCCTGTCAAAGAGTTCACTAGCAAAAGCACAGAAGCAAGGCCAGTTGCCAATGCCCAGCTATGTGACCTTGAATAGCTCTTTTCCCATTGAACAGGGAGAGACAGAGTTAGCTCTGACTTGGGGATTCTAGAAGATTCGAATGAACCATAGTTTATTTCCATATGAGGAAACCAAGACCAGAGGGATTGAGTGGTTTCACCAAACTTGCAAAATCAGGAAGAGGCAAAGTAAGACTCACCTAGTTAGTTGTTCAAAGCTTAGGCTCTGGAGCCAAACTAGGATTGAATCCTGGCTCTGTCATTTACCAGCTAGGTGACTTTGGGAGATATTTAAGTTTTCTGTCTCCACTTCCTAATTCACAAAACAGGTATAATATTAGTATCTGTTTCATGGAATGATTGTGAAGATTAAATAAAGTCAATATAATACAAAGTACTTTGTAGTATCACCTCATAGTAAGTAGTAATTTTAGCTATTAGTCTAATCTCAAGTCTAGTAGGATTCTCACCATGGAAGCCTGTTTTTATTCAGCTGGTCTGACAAAGAGAGACCCTGCCCTCTGTAAATTCAACAGTTCCCACCTGTACAGATGGTTAAGAGAAGCTGGAAACAGAGGCGCCAGGGTAAAAAGGGCTAGCTGGAGCATTAAGGCCTATGGCCCCACACTCTTCCCAGGGGAGAGAGTAGGGACAGACAAGAGAGCTGTAAACAGCGTTCTTCCTCTCTTATCCTCAGATCCCAAAATAACATAACATTTGTCTGCCCCCACCCTGCCCAGTTGGCAGAGCTACAGGCTGAGTAAGGTACCATTTAAAGATAACCTGGCCTTCCCTGTCTGCCCCACCGCCTGAGTCAGACTCCTGAGGCCAGGCCCTGGCTGCCTAGGACTGCTGCTCCCACAACCACCAGGGTGTACCTGAAAAGGGGGCTGCTCATACCTGCCACCCAAGCCAGCCTGGCCACCCACTCCTATCTTGCTGCCTTAGTTCTGCCCAAACTGTACTGGGCAAGCTGCAAAAGAGCCAGAGCCTGGTATACAGAGAGGCTACAAAGCCCTGGTAAAAGCTCCTGGGGAAAGAGTGACCCCTCTTACCAATGGCAGGGTGGCAGAGAGGATGATTCCCACTGTCCCTCACCCACCCTTCACCCCCAAGTCCTTCCCACCAAGAGAACAAACACAGGAGACCCAGTCATTTATAGCAAGAAAGATTAGACACCAGGAAAAATGTTCTGGTTGAGGAGAGATGTTTGTTTATTCTGGAGCATTGGGAGCCAGAAGACCTTCAGTGCCCGGCTCAGCCATAAGACCGTGGCCAAGTTCCTGGTGCTCTCCCAGCTGTGGACTACAAGGACACTATATCCAAATCTCTCTAGGGAAGATGTGACAGATTAAAGGATCTGTCCAAGGGTCCTGTGGCAGGAAGAAATGTATGATCACCTGTCCATAAGGTTGGGTTGCCAGAGGCTCAGCCAGGAGGAGAAGGAGGGTAGCCTGGTTGGTCTTCTGGATCTCAAAACAACAAACTGACGAGAGGCAGGAATTAGGAGAGGAAGGGAATTTCCTTATCTCAGAGCAGCTCAGCTCAAACCACCACAGCCAGACAGAAGTGGAATAAGAGCCTCCCTGACCAGATAGCTGGGGGAGACAGAAGCCTTGGGGATAGAGGCCCCAGGGTCCAGGGCCAAGGAGGGTCAGGAGGAGCTCAGCAAATTTCTGGCAGTCCCCAGGCTCCATGAGGAGGATCATGGAAGGAGCTGGGGGACCCTGAACTGGTCATACAACCCAGGAGAGAGGTGACTTTGTAGAGCACTCAGACCACAGCCCCAGGCCAGCCCAAACTAGGTCACAGGTATGATCCCAGCTCTTCTCCTCCTCCTCCTGTTTTCCCCAGTTCCAGACATCCTGGCTACCCTCCCACTCCATGCAGACTCCTGCAAGGATAAGGATGGGCATCAAAGTTTCCTGGAGTACATGCTCAGAAATACACAGCCCTAAGCCTTTGAGACTTGTAAATAGGGCACATGGTAGAGCCCAAGGACCTGAGAAAGTCCAACAGCAGTGTGAGCTGGAAGAATTAACTTCTTCCAATTTAGTTTCCTCATCTGTACAATAGGATGAGCTCATGGACTGAATTTTTCCCCCTACAATTAAAAAAAAATGATTTGTTCTTTTTAGTTATAGTCCCTAGAATTTTGCAGCTAGAAAATCACTGATGATGTTGGTGAGAGCTAGGTGTCATTATGAGCTGAAGTGTCAACCAGTGCCAACCAACTGAGGGGAAGACTAGTTGGAGAGAAAAGGAGAAAAGCAGAAAAGTAGTTAGACAGGAGTGAGTGGCAGGAAGCATGGGGTTTCATTTTGATTTTTTAACAAGAAAGGCTTGAGTTTTCATTTTCCTAGGGAAAAGTAGCTGGTAAGGAGGGAGAAACCAAAAACCTCCAAAAGAAGGAATAATGTAGAGACAGAGCAGATGGGGTCAAGAGTACACCTCGAGAGTTAACCTTGGACAGAAGAGATGACTTTTCTTCTGAGGCTCATTAACCAAGCACCTGTGGCCAGGACTGAGGAATAAGTGAACACAGCCACATGGTCCCTGTATTCATGGAACGCCTGGTGTAGGAAAGAGGAGTCGGACAGCAATGGGTATGCTGTGTAGGTGGCAGTGAATTTTAAAATGTGTCTCTTTGTCCCTGGCCACTGCAATTACCACTGTGTCCTGTGTGAGTTCATATTCTTGTCAGCCCATTGGCCTGCTAGCAGTTCCTAAGGCAGGAAGCTGTTCTCTCTTATTCCAGCTCTCCCAGGGGAATGTACCTGGGCCCATGGAGGCCACTCTTCTTCCGGCTGCCTTCCCTCACCTATTCAGATTCTTCTGAGCCTTCCATGACTTGCCCTGCTGCCCTCACCCCAGAACAGCAGAAATGCTGCACCATCTGCTACTGGGAAAAAGGACCCACCCTGATCAAGAAGACTTGGGTCTTGATATTGCCTCCACCATTTACTGGCTGAATTACCAGGAGCAAATCTTTTCACTTATTTAGTCCTAGTTTTTCTGTTTATAAAATGGAATTGATAATAACATCTACCACCCACGCTTAGCTCATGGAGTTGTGGAAAAATCAGATGAGATAAATTAGAAGTTCAGGTGTGGAAGGGCTGCACATGGAGGGGATTAGGCAGGTTTGATGGGTAGTTTCCAGTCAGGGAAGCCCTTGCAAGCTCTGAGCACAGACACTGGTACTATGAGATTGTCTTCCCCACCCTGAACACTGTCCTCGCCTGTAATTACCGTGGCCTTCCTCATGCTCTCTTGGTAGTGCAGTGATTTTTCAGACCTGCTCCCTGAAGAAAAAGGTTTTCACTGTGAAGAGCATTTAACTGACAGGCCCCACCCATGGACCTGCCATCCATGCTGGTGAGGCCATGGTGTGAGCACTGTCCACTCAGAGGGGGAAGGGCCATCTCAGGGAACCAGTGCAGCTGCCAGTGTCCAGGCCTGTGGGCACCCTTGGGGACAAAGCTTCTCTGAACTGCCTTTCAATGGGTGCCTGTGTTCAGAGAACCGGGGCGGGGTGACTCCCAGCCTCTTTCCCTCTCCCTCGCCCGCAGGACGTCCCGGACTGGACACTAGGGCAGAGGACGTCCTGCACAAGGGAAGGTCCGGCACTGCCCCTCCAGGGTTGGCCCATGTGCTGGACATTCGGAGGTGGCACCAGGATCAGGGTTTCTAGGGCCCGGGATAACGACTGGACTCGGGCGGGGGGCGGGAGGCGGGCCCAGGACACAGCCCGGCCTCCCTGGCTGTAGAGCTCAGCTCCCCGCTGTGCCCATGGTGTCTCCGACGGGAGGAGCCACTGCGGTGCCAGCGACAGGGTGAAGGGGGCCCGGCTCCGCAGCCGGGGCTGGGTGGGCGTCGCTGGTGGGTGGCCCCTGGGCGGCGCGCCGAGCGGCGCGGGCTGGGTTGCAGCAGGCGGGGCGCCTGAGCCCGCCCCCGAGGAGGCGGGAGAGGAGCCGGGGCCCGGCCGCGGGCACGGCCGCCGCAGCTCCGGCCGGCCGGCTTTTCCTCCCGCTGTCCCTTTTCTGGGCGGCCCGGCCGTGGCCGCACTCAACCTCGCCATGCCGCCCGCGGGGCTCCGCGGGGCCGCGCCGCTCGCCGCGATCGCCCTCTTGGTGCTGGGGGCTCCCCTGGGTAAGGGATGCCAGCGGGGCGCGGGTGGGAGGGATGAGGCGGGGGAAGGGGAGGAGCCGACCCCAGGCCGCGGCCGGGCTCCCTGGAGACCCTCGGGCTGTCGGCGCGCCCTGGATGCTGCGGGGTCCCCAGCGAGGGAGGCGGCGCCGGGAGGTTGGGCGGTGGGCAGCTGGCCCTGGGCACCCGGCTCCGCTTCAGGGATAGGCCTCTGGGATTCCGAAGCTGGGACCCTCAGGTGGGGACAAGAGTCAACCCCAGCTTCCGGGAGCCAGAGAGTTGAGGACCACGGGGGCGTGGGACCAAGGGCGGTGGAGTTGAACTGGCCTGGTGGCCACGGCGCCCCCCACCCCTGCCCGCAGCGCTGGCCGGCGAGGACTGCCTGTGGTACCTGGACCGGAATGGCTCCTGGCATCCGGGCTTTAACTGCGAGTTCTTCACCTTCTGCTGCGGGACTTGCTACCATCGGTACTGCTGCAGAGACTTGACCTTGCTTATCACCGAGAGGCAACAGAAGCACTGCCTGGCCTTCAGGTGAGCTCCCGCCTGTCACCTCTCCCGGATCCCCTTCTCCATCCTCTCAACAGGCCTCCTGCTTCCTCCCTTTGTGCACCTCCACGTTCTTAACTCAATGGAGTCACCAGGACTTCAGCTTGGAGACACACTGGGTGGTTAGGGCTGGTGTGGGAACTCCAGAAAGGCATGTTAGTTAGCATCACAGGCTTGGGCTGGGGCCCTCCTCTTGGTCCTTCCGGATCCCGCAGAGCTGCTGCTCAAGTTTAGCACCAGAGTGCAGTGCAGCTTGGTGGAAGCACTGGCAAAAAGGCTGGAGGCTTGGGTTTGAGTCCCAGGTCCACCTCTTACCAACTGTGTGATTGGGGGAAGACACTTGCTGACTATGGGTCATTGTTTCCTCTAAATAAAACAAGAGGATTGCCAAAATTAGTGTTTTTCTTTTCTGTGATGCTGGAGATGAAACCTAGCCTTGAGCCTAAAGCACTCTACCACTGAGCTATTCCTCAGCCCCCAAATTAGTGCTTTTCAAACTTCTTTTTGAAGGTGACTGCGAATATAAAGAACAGATGTAAGGAGACTTTCTGAAGTGAGGTTAGGAAAAGAAACAGCTCTAGCTTATTTCCTCAGGCCCCTTTTACAGCTAATGTGTAAGTCCATCAATTAAGTTGTAGATGTAAAAGCCCTGGGGGAGGGGCACACTACAAATCCCAGCATGCCTCACACTAGCCAACCAAGCAGCTTAGCCTTCTGGGAAGTGGAGGTCCCCAAGATCTGCTCCAGAGGGACTGGGCAGAGTCTCGAAAGGAACCCCAAATCTTAGCATACTGTAGCCTGCTGCTGGCCAGGAGTTGGAGCCAGCATGATGAGGACTCCCTCCTGCAAGTGCTAGAAGGTGAGCGGCCTGTTCTTTGTCTAAAGTCCCAAGACCATAGCAGGCATCGCCTCTGCTGTGATCCTATTTGTTGCTGTGGTTGCTACCACCATCTGCTGCTTCCTCTGTTCCTGTTGCTACCTGTACCGACGCCGCCAGCAGCTCCAGAGCCCATTTGAAGGTATGCACATTATTAGACAAAATGGAAGTGAGGTAGGCTGGGTTGAGCCCCATGATGGGCGCTGGAGAGGTCAAGGATTAGTGAATTCTGTGGTGGTGTGTGTTTCTGTATGAATTCTCCTGGCAGCAAGTAAACCTGGAAATGCACTTGTAAGCCCATGAGTATAATAGCGTGCCTGGGGTATGTGGGAATGCGGGACTGTGTTCACGTTGGTGCACTCACATGAATATTCAGCTGTGCACAGCACTGCAGTCTGTCAACAGTGGGGAGTACACAGTGGGTCTATATATGCAAGAGACTCAGTAAATGCATAGGATATGGTCTGTAAGTGGTGAGCATAAATTGGGTGTGCTCCAGTACACAGTGGAATATGTGTCTAAGTGTTGCATGTGACTGCATGTTTGCCCAACCTGGAATGACATGGGGATAGTAACACCATGTGGGAGATTGGTGTGGAAGGGAAGGATTTGGGGAGGACCCCCTTGGTGGCAGCTGTGATGGGCTTCAGATGCCAGCTCGTAGAGCTGCCTGATCATTGCCCAAGTGGGGCACCTCCCTGTGCTACCCAGTTCATGAGGTCTCTGACACTGGCTTAGGGGAGCCATCTTGCAAAATACAGGCTGACCATGTGCTCAGCCCCCTAATCAACTCTGTTAAGCAGGGCGTGGGAGGCAAAGGCCACAGGTGACCAGCCTGGAGTCTGCTATAGAGTCAGCCCCAGGGTGCTTATCTTGGTTTCCTGGGCAGGGATCAGAGGCTTCTCTTGGGAGGCGAGACTCTGAATGCTGATCCTTGTCCCCCATCTAGGGCAGGAGATTCCAATGACAGGCATCCCAGTGCAGCCAGTATATCCATATCCCCCAGACCCCAAAGCTGGCCCTGCACCCCCACAGCCTGGCTTCATGTACCCGCCTAGTGGTCCTGCTCCCCAGTATCCGCTCTACCCAGCTGGGCCCCCGATCTACAATCCTGCTGGTAAGTAAGCAATCTGGAGCCCTTGCTCTGTTTGCCTCTGAGCTCTCTCCAAAACCTCCCTTGCCTCTCACTGGGGATTCCTCTCCCAGACTTCCTCCACCTCTAGCTGGAAACCTCCAGACCAGCTCCTCCCCATGGATCCTTCACACTCTGGGGGGAGAAGGTTTACTTCCTGTCCTCCTGTGACCTGACTGACCCTCATCCTGTCTTCTTGGTTTTCAGCCCCTCCCCCCTATATGCCGCCACAGCCCTCTTACCCAGGAGCCTGAAGAACCAGCCTTGTCTCTGCTGCCCCTTCAAAGATACCAACTTTGGGAGATGCCCCATCCTGTACCTGCATCCAGCCCTGGGGATGACACAGGTCTTCTAATCACCAGGCCCCACACCAAGCCACACCCTGGGCCCCACCAAGGACAGAGCCCCAGAGAAGTGGAACAGGAGTTGAGCTGGGAACTAAGCCATGAATGAGGGATGATGGGAAGGGCTTGGGATTGGTGGACTGTTTTTACTAGGGGCAAGGAAGAGAGATGAATGACAAGCTGGGGCACAGCCCCTGCTTACAAGTAGTCCCTCTGTTCTCAGGATCCCAACCAAAATGGTGGGGACCCTCTTGTTTGCCCACTTTGGGCTGGGGTGGGGGCCATAGGAGGCTCCATCAGTGACTGGCAGGAGCCCTCCTCTATGGCTGCCCCACTGGCCAGGGCTCTGGCCTGCAGGATTAAAGCTGTAAAGATGTGAATCATGTTGGTGGCATCCTTGGGCCCATCCACATCTTCCGTTAGCACTGCTGGGCCCATCCCAGGCAGAGCCACCCCAGGCTGTGGGGTCCTTGGGCTGGATCCCGAAGCCAGTGAGTTGGATCTGGTGGCTGCTTTGAAGCAGGTGCTCACTTGCATTGCAGAGATTTGCTGTCGTGGTCAGGCCTCTGGAACATCCGAGACACTATCAACTGTGCAAAGGCACCTCCCCCATCCAGGTACCTGTAGATGCAAACTCAGACCCCACGCCTCCTGAACCTTGAGCATGTCTCTGAAGGTCTCCATGGCCCGGTTCCCCAAATGTGGAACTTGGAAACACCTTACAGCTGTCATAGGGTGAAATATTATGTAAATGGAACTGAGTCCTGTCTTTCCTTCCTGATCAGAATCCTAGGACTAGGAGCCAAATGGAGGGATGATGGCATCCATAAGACTGGTGCAGGATGCTCCTGTAGCTGCTTGGTCATCAAGGGACCCTGAAGATATCAGGTCCCCCAGGCCCATGTCAGAGCCCCCACTGAGTCAAGCAGTGAGGGATATGACCTTGTTTCCTCTTCTCCCATGAAGGCTGCTTATAAGAGGCAATCAGGGAGGGGCAGCAGGTACTTGGAGCTGTCTGGCCATCTTCCCCTGCTGTACCCCCAGGGTTTCTTGTGTTCTCAAGACTTTTCTGGAGACAGAACCAGAGAAGATTTATAGATTTTTTTTTTTTTTTTTTTTTGCACACACACACAAAAAAAGGTGGAATCCAGGGCCTCGTACCTGCCAGGAAAGTGTTCTACTACCAAACCAGCTAGCCTAGTTTTATCGTTTTTTTGTTTGTTTTTGTTTTGGGTGGTACTGGGAATTGAACACAGGGACACTTAACCACTGAACTACATCCTAGTCCTTCCTAGTTTATTTTGAGACAGGGTCTCACTAAGTTGCCAAGGCTGGCTTCGAACTTGAAATTCTCCTGCCTCGACCTCCCAGGTATTACAGGTGTGTGCCACTGAGCCTGGCTTATAGCTTTTCATTCAAGTGGGGGTAGTGTCAGCTCAGTTTGGCAAAGCCACCACCACCCAATGTTCCCTGGTTTTCCCAATCCCTTTCTCCCAGTTCCTGAAGCTCAATGTGGCCACAGGCCCTGCTCTCTTGCCCTTCCCCTCAGGCTGTTAGACCTCTCTGTTCCTGCAGCTCTGCTGGGTTCTGGGTAGGGCGTTTGTGCTGACCATGCTGCAGGCCCTCTGCCACCCACATACTTTGGGGAATTACCTCTTGTCACACAGCCCGGAAGGCAGGAGTTCCTGGGCCAGTGCTTTGGGGCCAGGGTCAGAGATTTGCTTACATGGAATTCTGTCCCAGTGCATTTGCAGCTTCCCTCTTCCCAGTGAAATAGTCACAAATTTGCCCTGGACCTGATCCAAACAGGGAGGAGCACCTGATGCTGATGGGGACAGATCTGGGGCCACAGCTGTAAATCTGCTTTTGCTCTGAGGGTGGGGTCAGGGGGGGCAGCTGGGTCCACAGAGTGGTTCTGCAGGACAGAGGATGACCAGGTCATTGAGGTTTGGAGCCCAGCCTCCTCTACTCCAAAGCTGGGAGGCAGAGGGGATGTGCACGATAAGTCTTCTGAGTTTCCCAGAGAAAATGGTGTAACTTATGTAAGGCCAGGACAGTCAGAATTAATTATCCTTGAGTTGACAGCCAGGGACCAATGCAAAGTTATTTTATAGTGTAGAGTGGAGGCAGGTGGAAGGTGTGGCACTTCCCAGTTTATAGTTTAAACTTTGCAACACACTGAAAGTAAGAATTCCAAAAAAAAAGGAGAAACCCTGACAGTGTGACTTCTGCATGCACTGAGCAGAGGACCTTGTCACATACTGGGTTGTTTTTGTTTTTGTTTGTGGTTTTTTTGTTTTTGTGTGTGTGTGTGTGTGTGTGTGTGTGTGTGTGTGTGGTGCTGGGTATTGAACCCAGGGCCTTGTGCATGCAAAGCAAGCACTCTACCAACTTACCAACTGAGCTATATCCCCAGCCTTACGGGGGTTCTTTAAATGAGGGTTCTTTAAATGAGGTTCTTTAAATGAGGTTCTTTCTTCCAAAGCATGCTAACCTCTGACCTCATCTACCAGGTTCATCATCAGGGAAAAAGGAAGGGTGAAGTGAAGCTGGGAGATGTCACTGTCTCTTCCCATCACCTTGTTCTTCAGTGAGCACCCATGAAAACCAGTCAGGCACCCCAGAAAGACAAGATGGGATGGGGAGGTCACTGACCTCAAGGACTGGGGTACCCCAATAGTGTGAATAGGATCTTGCTAGGTTGCAAGAGAACACTGAGCCTTCTAATGTGGGCAGGTCCGGGGAGCCCAGATGAAGAGAGGTGTTTTTACACAAAACATGCATCTGGGTCTGGGGATGTAGCTCAGTAGTACAGTACATACCTAGCATGCCTCAGGTCTCAATCTCCAGTACAAAAAATAAAACAGAAAACATGGCCTGAGGCCCTGGATATGACCCCCAGCACTGCAAAAACCAAAACCACAAAATCCCACAAAAGAACGACTTGAGCAGGGAGGCAGAGTTTCAGGGGGACTGGTAGTGACAGAAGGCAGAGGTGGGTAAGGGAAGAGGATCTAGGGTGCTGGAGGAGGGAGCCCACAGATGGGGAGGCATGACTTCAGGCTGACTTCAGAGGCTGACCGCCTCCCCCAGAAAGCCAGTGAGTAGGCACTCCAGCCCCTGAGGGGCGATCTGGGTCTTCCAGAAGCATGCTCCTGGGTGCAACTTGCCCAGAACTTTTGTTTCTTGAAAAGGAGTGACGAGGAGATCCAGACTCAGACTGGAGCCAGAGTCCCTGGAGCTCCTGTGACAACAAGTCCTGCAAGAACCTCAGCAGACCCCTGGTGCCTGTCCACCACTAGGGCTGGGTCCTTGGTCCCAGCCCTGGAGTTTCCTGGGGACTGAAGGTGGGTGGGATGGGCACTTCTCCTGGAGGTTTGGGGCAGGTGGGGTGGAACCCGGGGCGTCAGGACTAAGACTACAGGCAGCCGCTGCAGAGCAGAGTCATTGCTTCTCCTAGATGGACTGGTTGTCCGGGGACCTGGTTTTGAGTCCGAATTCATCAACTTGGACAGTCATTTGCTTTCTTTGAAGCTCTTACGCTAGACTAGGATGAAACATCTCCAGCTTTCCCCACTGGGTTTTAGGAAGGGAAAGCGGGGCAGACCGGGGACTGCCAGTGCGAACGGAGCAGGTGGGCGGCGGTGTGAGCCTGGCCAGCAACGCGGTCCCAGCGAGTACCGTCCCCTTTCCAGCGACAGAACAGGTTCTAAGTGCACGCGTCCGCCATGTGCCTAGCGCTCTCCTTTGGCCCTCCAAGACCGCGAGGAGGGCCCCCGAAACAGTCCCGTAGGGTGGGGCAGGCTCCCCGTCCCATCCGCCCATCTTCTTTTCCTGTCCCAGGTCGCCTTCTGTGGGTCCCCAGGTCGCCTTCTGCGGGTCCCCAGCGCCCCTTCCGGGCGCTGGAGTAGCGGGAGAACGTGGGACGCTGTCTCTACCCCCAGATGGCGCTGTGCCCCCGCGTCAAGTCCAGATGCACCAGAGAAACGATTACATCATCCCAGGCCCCGGCAGAATCCATCAGAAACGCGGAGGAAGGAAACAGAAGGGAGTGGGCTTTTCCTCTGGCTAAATCGCGTTCAAGTTTGGTAGGAAGGGTTCTAAGGTGACAGGTTCTGTTGAAGCCTTAAGATTTGGAGATAGATTGGTTCTGTTAGGTTTCTAGCGCTTTCCTGAGATACCATCACAGTCATTTCAGTGGGGGAGGGGGTGAGCAGGAGGATCTGTTATCAGAAGGAGCTCAGAGGCTAAAGACCTGCGCTCTCTGCCTTTTATTGGTTGTGTGATCATAGACGGTTAATCTCTGTGGTTCAAACTTTATGGGCAAAATGGAGAGAATATGGGTATCCACCTCACAGAGTTGAAGGATAAACCAAAGCAATCCAAACATCTAGCTAGTACCTAGCACCCAGCAGGCACAGGGAGAAATGGCTAAACTTCAGCTCACACCTTCTGAGATAGAGTGTACCCTGGGATCTGGTGTGGGTGCTACTTCCCACGTGGTCCCTCTGCTTCCCTTCCTGGGCCTATGACCGCTGTGGGGAGCTGGCCCTGAGCCTGCAGTTAGGAAGAGTCATGGAATGAGCATCCCCTGAACATGCCTAATATAGCCATCCAGGGCCCTGTGCTCTGCTCTGCCCTGTTACCCTGAGAACAGCTCTGGACACTGAGTCCAGGCAGCAAGCCTGGTTCAGAAGCAGACCCAGGACAAGCAGGCTGCAGGTCCTGTACCCAGAGCTGAGGCTTGCCCCATGCTATCCTTTCTGTAGTGGCAAACTGAGTTCATGGTCAACTTGGACAGTGAGGCAGGGAACTTGATCTTCTAGAGCCCTCCTGGGAGCCCTGGGTGAGTATCAGGACCTGTAGTAATGACAGAGGTGAGGCACAGTGACTCTCAGCTAAAGGTTTGTATATATTATCAAAATCTTTTGGAAAAACAGATACACAGCTATTTTTACAACAGCGGGTGGGTGTGAGGAAAATGTCTGCTTTGGCATCAAACCTTCAGGTCCAGCTGCTGTCTGTCCTTCTCCTCTCATCTGGAGCCCACTCCCACCAGGCACTGTCCACCCAGGCCAGCTACCTGCTATGTCCTCAGCCCTTCCTGCTCTCTCCTTGGACTCCCATGCCCTCGATCCCTCTGCCATTGCCCCTCAGAGTACCACTGGCCCAGCAGCTTTGCCCCAAGGGCTCCTCAGAGGCCTGGATCCTGGCCCTGAAGGGCAATGGGGCTGGATATGTGGTCCCCAGGGGACATCATTCCTGGATCATAGGCCTTTCGAAGTATGCCAACTACACAGGTCCTGGGCAGTGCCATCTTCTCCATGATGAGCAAAAAGACTTTTCTTGTCCAGAAACCTCAGCTCCAGGTGTCAAAGCAATTTTTAGAGAGTCTCAGAGACAAGAAAAGGAAGGTAAGAGGAAATGCGGAGTCCTCCCTTGAGTGTGGCCCAGGCCTTGAGCTCTCCCATGGCAGAACAGGGACAGCCACAGCAGGTCAGCCAGAGTGGGGTGGGCGGGGTCTGTGCAGCCCTGGATGTGAGCCAGGGCAGTCATGGCCTTGACACCAGAGCCCGGCAGTCTGGTCCTACTGAAGCAGCTTGGGCACTTCCACCTGAAGGGGAGAGAGATAGACAGGTTAGAGCAAGGAGTTTGACAAAAGGGCCTCTGGAATTCATTTCACCTCCCTCCTTTCTGGAAGCACACCACCCTGGATCCCTCAGTAGAGGTCTGTGGGATGAATGCATGAGGTATTGACACTGAAGGAGCATTTTCCTCTTCTGTAAGAGGAAATACCAGAGCCCAGCAAGTTGGGAGACTGAGGCAGGAGGATCAAAATTTCGAGGCCAGCCTCAGCAACTCAGTGAGAACCTGTTTCAAATTAAACAATAAAAAAGGGCTGGGGATGTAGCTCAGTGGTAGATTAAATACCTAGTTCCACATACACGTGCACAAAAAAACCTGGATGTCATCAGATGACCATAGAATTACAAGTGAGGTTGTCCTTTATCTCATGGTGCCCAGTAGCAAATAATGTGAGGGTAGGGTATTCACTTAGACATGCAAATGACCATGTCACCCAGAGAGGCAGGACTATGAGAACTAGGGTGCCCAGGGATGGCCCATGTGTCCATTGCACTGGTTAGTCAAAGGTCAACTTTCCTTCGGGTGAACCTTTGGGATAGACTGAGCTATAAGACTGGACTGATCCTAGGAGGGGATTACATAAAACCAAGATGGCATTTGTTTGAGGAATGGAGAAAGAAGACGTAGAGGAAGAAACGAGGTGCATGGGCACAGGCCTGTCATTCCTCCTGCCCAGAGGATGAGGCAGGAGGATTGCAAGTTCAAGGCCAGCTTCAGCACTTAGCAAGACCCTTTTAAAATAAAATAAAAAGACTGGGGATAGAGCTCAGTGACAGAGAGCAGTGACAACTTCGAGGAAGAGCTGCAGCAACACTCCCTGTGGAGGCTGCTTCTCCATTTGCAAGAGGAACAGGTTTGACTGCAGGTGAAGGAGTCCAAGTGTGAAGGGAGAAGCTAAAGGAAGCATGGGGCCCGCTCTAAGGGAGGTACAGGTGTGGCCTGCCTGGGGGCAGGAGCATGGCTCAGATGACCTGCAGGGCCTGGGATCTGGATGCACCTGCAGCCCAACACCAGTGTCTGCACAGCACCCTTTGCAACTACCCCCTCCTGTAAGCCCCTGGTCACCCTGCCCTGCGGCCATGGCCACAGCAACTTGCCTTCTTCAGCTGCTTAAGGTTGCTGGAGCGGATGGCGGCCAGGAGCTGGTCACGTGAGTTCTTCTCCTGGGCAGGGAGGACCTTGTCTCCCATTTTCCTCTGAGTGGCTGGGGAGAGTGAGTTCTTCAGGTTCTCCATGATAAGGGGGGGAGCCAAGGGAGGGGGAGGAGGGGGCGGGGCAGCTGGAGCACCCCCTTTCTTCGGGGAGTTCTTTGGAGTAGGCTTTGGAGATGGCTGGGGGGAAGGTCTGGGGGAGCCCTTGGCCGGGGTCCCAGCCTTGGGCACCTCCAGCAGATCCTTCTTCTCCCCGCTGGCTTCCTGGGCCTGCCTCTGCTCCTGAAGCCGCTTTTGTCGCTGCTTGTCCATGTTGCGGCTGAGCAGGTTGGTGACGGTCATTCGGGGTCCGGCAAGCTCGAAGTGGTAGCCCAGCTTGAGCAGGGTGGTGTTCTCCTTGAGCAGCTTGGCGATCTCCATCTCCGTCTTGCCCCCGCAGATGTGCCGCTGGTTGTGGAAGCGCAGCTCGGTCAGCGTGTTGTTCTGGAGGAGCGCTCGGAAGATGGCCAGGATGCCCTTGCCTGTGATGTGGTTGGAGTCCAGGTTGAGGCTGGTGATGGTCTTGTTGGCCTTGAGCATGATGGCTATGGCAAAGGCCACGTGGTCGTCTGCACGCGTGTTGGCCAAGGCGAATACCTTGACCACGGTGTTGAACTCCAGGGCCTCCGTGAACCTGACCAGGATCTCGTTGGTGATGCAGTCGGAGTTGTTGACATTCACTTCCGTCATCTCTGGGTCGTTGTTCTTCACTTTCTCCAGAGGCTCGTCAAAGATGCTGGGCGCCGTTTCCTCCTCCGGGGGCTTGCTGGGGCCACTGGCGGCCTGCTTGTCGGCTGTTTTGGTCTGGCTCTCTTCCTTGGTTTCCTTCTCATTTTGGGACTCCTCCCTCTTGACTTTTTCCTCCTCCTTTTTCGTGTCTCTCTGCTCAGCTTTTCTCTTGGCTCCCTCCTCCTCCTTTTTCCTGTCTGTGTCCCCACTGGCCCTTTTCATCTTCCCGTCCTCCCTCCTCGCATCTGTGCTCCTGTTGTCCCCCTTCACCTCCTCACTGTCCTTCTTGGCCAGCTCCTTCTCCTCGCTCTTCTTGTCCTTGTCCCTGCTCAAGCCCGGGGTCCTGTCACCCCCTCTCTTCTCCTCTTCCTTCTTGGTGGCCACTGTCTTCTCGTCTCCTCTCCCATCCTTCCCGGCCTCCTTCTTGTCCACCACGGCCCTGACCCGGCCCTTGTCGATGCCCCTGATCACCTTCTCCTCCTTTGGCTTCTCCCCAGCTTCCTCTTTGTCTCTGGAGAAGCTTTTCTTTAAACCACCCCTCTTTGGCTCCTTTCCCAGGTCTGAGTCCCGTCTGGGGCCCAGGGCCTTCTTGTTGGCATCTCTGCCCCTTTCCTCTCCGTTCTTGGCATCTGCTCTGGTCTCCGCTTGCTTGCTTTCCTAAGAATTCAGAAAAGAAAAATAAACATGAAGAGCTGGCTTCAGAAGGAGAGGAACAGTACGGGACAAGCGGGGGAGCACTTATACAACTGTCCTTGCATCTCTGAAGGACACTTGGTGTTTGGAAGGGCGACGGGCACGTCCCTGTTGAGAACAGCAGAAGTGGGACTTTACAGGGTTCCAGCTGGAGATGTTGGACTGATGTCAGACTCATGGGTCGGGAGATGCCAAAACGAACACCTGCGGAGGTTCCTGTCCCAGAGCATTCTCGGACCCAGCTTTGCCCTTTTCTGTCATTGTGATTTATCTAGTGCACCACTGGCCCCCCTGGAGGGACTTCTTCCAACAATTCTCTGTCACACGGTGCTAGAACCTGAGGCAAAACGGAAACCCACTAACGCCGATCCTGTCTTTGTTCTGAATTTCCTTTTTCGGTACTGTGGATGGAACTCAGAACCTTGCACGTGGGAGGCAAGCACTCTACCACTGAGCTACATCCCCAGTCCTCTTTCCTCTGTTTTGAGATAGGGTCTTGCTAAGTTGCAGAGGCTGGTCTTGAACTTGGAATCCTCCTGCCTCAGCCTCCCAAGTGGCTGGGATTATAGGTGTGCACCCCCTCCGTGGCTTCTGCCCCTGTGCTCTGTGCTCAGAGCCACTGCCTCATACCCCTCAGCTTAGTCCCAGCTCTGTTGCCAAGGGGAGGTCACTGGTTCTCAGATACTGGAATGTTATAAGCCAGGACATTTACAAGAAAAAAGGAATTGAAAGAATGGAGGCAGGGTTACTAATGTTTTCCCAATTAAGGATATTTATAAATTCTATCATCATCATCTTATTGAAACAAGGAGCTAATTATTAAGAAGTAGGTAACAGAACAAAGGATGTACCTTTACAGCAAATGCCAAAACATGTGTGTCTCTGTAGAAGTTCAGTGTTGTCTTTTTTTTTTTTTTTTTTGCTGTGCTGGGGTTGGAGCCCAGGGCTTGACCATGCTAGGCAAGTGCTCAGCCACTGGGCTGCATTCCAAGCCTTAGTCTTTATTTTTTGGTAAAAATTTTGCTAAGGACAGGTCTTTCCCTGCAGGTAGCCCTGGAGTCCACAGATTCTCCACTCCAGCCACACAGATGTGGGGATGTTGCTCGGGGAGGCGGTGGGGTGGAATCTGTGGAGGCTTGAGTGTTCTCTGAGCCACCAGCCACCCAGCACTTCCATATGGGGACCTATTTCTTGCTCCATGAATTTGAGGAGCTATTTCAAGAGGACCTAGTTCACATCCCCACCCCAGGAGCAGAGGAAGCAGCACATTACCTAAGATATGGCATGATATTTAACTGTCCAACTGAGATGGAGACCCCAGAGCAACTGGAACTCCATGGGATGCTGTGAGGACCTTCCTTAAAGGTGCATTGAGAGATCATGGTGGGAGTATTGGAAGGGTTTCTTTTAAGAGAGCCCAGCAGGGTGTGGAAAGAGGAGAAGGAAGAAAGGCACTCTTTGGCCCAGAGGGAATGGAGGGCAAGGTTGGCCCTTTGGAGAGGGTTTGTACCTGGACCACAAATACCAGCCCCTGGATATTTGGCAGTGAGTCCTCAGCTCTTCTGCTAGAATCATGATGGGCAGCCCGGGGACCCAGCCTTGGGGACAAAGTCTTGGAAGGGGCACTTCTTGCCTCCTGCCCTCGATGCCTGGGGTTCTCCCTGGAGCTGTGGTGATGGAACAGGAGACAGAGAGCCCCCTCACACTCACTCTGGTTCCCAAGGAACTGAGTCCTGCCACCTGTGCAGATGGAGTACAAAGGAGGAAACCCAGTGTTTCCTTTTAGGGAACCTTTATAATGATCTGCCCTCGGTGTGACTAGGGAATCCCCTCCCCTCCCATCCCAGGGAGTGGTTCCATCACAGGTTCCGTCCCCCTGGAACGTGGCCTCTGTCAGGCCCCAGGGCAGACTCCTGGCCCTCTCTCCTTCCCTTCCCAGAACGTGCCCATGTCAGAATTCTCAGAGCCCACCACGCACGGCCCAGCTGTGCTCTGCAGAGTGGCCATGCCTGTCAGCCACAGGTTTCACTGAGGGAAGCTGGGGTCCCAGAGAGATGACAGCCAACTCCACCCAGCGGGTTTAGGAAAAACGGGTTCAGGCTTGATCATCTCACAATCAGCCACTGATATGGTTTGGATGTGAGTTGTCCCCCAAATCTCACGTGTGAGACAATGCAAGAAGGTTCAGAGAAGACATGATTAGGTTGTGAGAGCCTTAACCTAATCACTGAATTAATCCCTGTTGGGGTTAACTCAGTGGTTAGGGGACGCAGGTGGGATGTGGCTGGAGCAAGTGGCTCATTGAGGGCATGGCTGGGGGTATATGCTTAGTATCTGGAGGGTGGAGTCTCTCTGTCTGCTTTCTGATCACCATGTGAGCTTCTTCCCTCCACCACCCTCTCCTGCCGTGATGTTCAGCCTCACCTTGAGCCCCGAGGAATGGAGCCAGCCTGCTATGGACTAAGACCTCTAAAACCGTGAGCTCTCAAATTTTTCCTCTATAATTGTTCTGGTCAGACTTTCAGTCACAGTAGTGAAAAAGACGACTAGAGCAGCCACCAAGTCAATGCCACTGCATCTGACCTGCCTATTAGGAGCCAAGGCTCCCCCAACCCACCCACCCACATCTGCCCAGCAGCCCTTGGGTGCTCGAGAGCCTCTGCAGTCTATGGGACCTCAGGAACCCTCTTCCAGACTCAGGGTTCCCATTCAGAACCTTCACTCCTTCCCTAACCAGGACTTGACTTCTGCTTGGGACCCTTTTCCCCCGTGACATCCTGGGTCCTGACCTCTGCCCTTTGTCCTCCTGTGGGACTACTGGCCACTCCCTCTCAGGTGCTTCCCTCCACTGCGGTTCTAGCTGGCTAGGATCTGCCAAGTGTCTGTTCTGAGGAGGTGTGCCAACCCTTTAAAAAGAACCTAATGAAAAACAGGCCACTGGGGGAGGGGTAGAGGGCTGATTAATCATCAGTTTCCTCCAAATAGCCAGGAATGAGCGGGGCTGGGGCTTGTTGCGGCTGAGCAGCCCTGAGAGCTTAGATGTTGCCTTAAAAGGAGAAGGAGCCCGGAGTCCTCCCTGGACTGGGGTTTCTGCGAAGCCAGTTCCTCAGCATGCAGTAGATCGGTCTCCTTCATGCTTATCTGAGAAGGAGTCCAGGCCGACTTCTTTTTGTTTCTAGAACTAGTGGTGCATCCTCGTGACCTCCAGAGGTTATTTTTGCTTGTGTTCCTGTCCCTTGTCCTTAGTTGACCATTCATTCCTCGTAGCTAAAGGGATTTAAGTTAACTGTGACGAAAAGCTTCCATACGATGAAAGTTTGTATCCTCTAGATGAGAGAACTAAGTAGCAATGTCTTTTCCCCTTGGGAAAAGCTGAAGGGGTAGGGAGAGGCCAGAGGCAGAAGGATGACTTCAGAAAGCCTCTAGTGGGCTGGGTGCAGTGGTGCACACCTGGGGAAGCTGAGGTGGGAGGACTGGAAGTTCAAGGCCAGCCTCAACAACTTAGCAAGGCCCTAAGCAATTTAGTGAGATCCTGTCTCCAAATAAAAAATAAAAAGGACTGGGGACGGTCACATGAGTTAGATCCACGTTCAATGCCCTGGTGGGTTCAATGGGCAGAACACAGCATCTTCTCCCTCATGGGGTCTTCGGATATGATTCCCTGTGAAGTCTTACCTGACTGCAGAGAAGAGAACAATTCACCACCCCTATGGCCAAGAGAGGAGAGGAGAATTGTCTACCCAGAAGACATCTGGATACAAAGCATACAGATGGACAGTTGTCTGTCCTTAAGAAATGAGAACTTCCTGAGGCGTCAGGAGTCAAAGCCTCTGCATGCTGTGCTCGGCACCAGCCAGCTGGAGCCCTGCTGGCTCATGCCAACCCCTCCCAGCTCATCTCCTGCCTTCCTGTGACCTAGCACCTGAGGAGGAGGTGTCTCCCCCTGAGAGTGACCCCAGCCCCAGGCAGCTGCAAGGGAGTCTGCAGGAGGACCCTAGGGAGGACTGCTCATCGGGGCCATCGGAAGGCACAGGACTGCTTTGGCTTGTGTCCCCTTTCCAGGCATTTGCTCTGAGGCAGAGCCATGGAGGACAGGGGTGCCTGCCTGTCTGTACCCCTCAGGTGTGATGCCTCTGTCGTAAAGTTAGGCACCTTTGTTTCTCCCTAAAGCAAGACTGAGGTGACGCTGACTCAGATGGCAGTGCCACTCTTGCTGTGTCCCTGCCCCTGACAAGGCCTTCTGGCTGGAGGCATCCAGAGTGACCCCAGCTTAAGCTCCAGGCTGGACGCAGGGCTTCAGGTCCCCACTTCCCAGGCCTTAGCGGCAGTCCCTGAGGCATTGGCAGCCTCCTGCATGTGGATCCAGAACTCACTAGATGCATTTCTACCTTGGTGCCGGCCTGCTTCTTGTTTTCCCCGATCAAGGTCATATTTAGCTGAAAAGTCAGAGAAATGGGACATCTCCCAGTCCTGCTGCCAAAGTGCCGACCCCTTCCTGTCTTATACAACATCTCAGAACCCAGGATCTTACTCTGCTTCTCTTTTCAAGAAGCTGTCCCAGCAGAGGGTACTCCCTCCAGCCACCTGGTGACCTCCTGATCTCAGGAACTGCAGCTGCCAGTGTCATCTGTCTGCACAAGGGAGGGCAGGGAGGAACTGGCCACAGGTCCCCTTGGAGAGCAGCTCCCTTTCAGGGCTTGTGTGAAGGGCAGAGCAAGCAGCTGGGCCCAGACCTGTGGGATCAAGGGAGTTGTCCCCTCTGGTCCCCTGCCTTGCTCCATGTGGAGTACCAACTCTTTTATAGTTTTCCCACCAAGAAGAAAGATTCCAGATTCTCCTGGCAAGCAGCTTCAGGAGGGTCCACTGCTATTGGGGAAAGTGGCATTGCTGGGCTGGTGATCAGGGGAGTGACCACAAGGAAGATGGTCTGTGATGCAGCATCCCTCTCCTGAGGCTTGGCCCAGTTCATTAGACAGATTTTTTAATAACTGGTGTTGCCCTTAGAAAGCTGCAGGTCCCCCTCAGAACTATCAGGAAAACTGGAGATTGTTCTGGCAAAGTTCTAATCATGGTGGCGTGGGAGCCCAGCTGCCTAGTGTGGCCTGTGTGCAAATCCCAACTCAGCCCCCAACTAGCTGTGTGACTTTGGGTAAGTTACTTAGCCTCTTTGAATTTGTCTTATATGCACAACAAGACTGACCACCCGGGGCTCCTCACTGGGTTGTGAGTGGTAGAGTCAGGACTCAAACAAAAGTCTTGATGCCACAAAAGGCTTGAATAAGAGGTCAGCTGGGGCTGGGGTAGTAGCTCAGCGGTAGAGCGCTTGCCTAGCATGCATGAGGCCCTGGGTTTGATCCTTAGGACTACATAAAAATAAAGGTATTATGTCTCCCTACAGCTAAAAATATTTTTAAAAAGAGATAAGCTAGCCGGGCACGGTGGCGCATGCCTGTAATCCCAGCACTTGGGAGGCTGAGGCAGGAGGATCGCGAGTTCAAAACCAGCCTCAGCAACTTAACAAGGCCTTAAGCTACTCAGTGAGACCCTGTCTCTAAATAAAATACAAAAAAATAGGGCTGGGGATGTGGCTCAGTGGTGGAGTGCCCCTGGGTTCAATCCCCAGTACGGAAAAAAAAAAAAAAAAAAAGAGAGATAAGCTGTGACCATTCTGGATCCTTTATCAAAAGTGCTTAAAGCACAATGGCAGGCAGTAGAGACCCTCCTCCTTGTGCTGGACGGAGGCCTCCTGCCCTCTCTGCTCGCTCTCTTAGAATTGACCAGCAGGTGATATGAAGCACTTACCCAGTGCTCAGTGGAACGACATTTTGAACCTTTCCACGGACAATGAAATGACCACATCCCAGACCCAGAAACCTACCTGGAAGGCTAGAGGCTGGAAGGAACCAGGCTGGGAAGGGAAGCCTCCCCGCAGACCCCACCCTAACCCGATGGAGAGGTAGAGTGGTGCGGTGGGAGAGGGACAGGCATCCTCCCCACCAATAATGACAACTGGCACTGGCAGGGAGCTATACTAACTGAGCCCTGTGTGGGGCTCAGGGTACAGGGAGGTATCTGTCCTCCAGGCCAGTCCCCAGGGAATCCCTCTGCGGGCCTTGCTCCTTCACCCACTCATGGCTTCATCCATCGGGATAGGGGCACAGTGCTACCCGAGACTTGTCTTCATAATTTAGGGAACAAGCTGACCAAGTGTGTGAAGCAGGCTGCTGGGGGAGTGGACTCTCTGTGAGCAGGTGGCCCGAGGGAGTTACTGCCTCAGCTGGCAGCACCCGCTCCGCTGGCCACAGAGTCAAGGCATCCCTCCTAAGAAGGTCAGGCAGCCCCTTTCTCAGCTCCTGCTTGGCAGTGGACAAAGCCTGGGCACTCACAGCAACCCCTGGCCCTTCCCAGATCATCCCATGCCGGCTTCCCCTGCTTCAAAGCCCCCGGCTCTAGGAAAGCATGGACTGTCTCCACGGGCCCTTGCAGGACAGGTTCTGAGGGAACCTTCTCTTCACCCCTCCTAACTGTCAGAGGCCGATGAGGAAACTGAGGCCTCAGAGATGGGGCTGGAGAAGCAGGGAAGAAATGGGCAACGAGGAGAGAGTGAGGCTATAACCTTCCTCCCCTTCAGCTAACATCTCTGGAAACAAATGTTCTGGAATGTTCAAGGGCTTGTACACAAAGACCACACATACACTCAGTTCCTGCCCTACTGAAGTACAGTTAGTCTCATAAAAATAGGGACTTAAAATAGAATTCCTAATTTGGGGTTGGGAGCCTTTGTCTTTTGTCCTATGATGTGGGGATGGCAGTGCCACCTCCTCACATGCTTTCTGAGACCACTGACCACTCTGCACATCTGGAGCTCCCAGCCCCTGACCATGGCAAGAGAGCATGGAAGATGCCCAGCGAGCGGTGCACACAGCATGGGTGCTCTGGGAAGGCTTGTGGGCATTGACAGCCAATTGCACCATGTAGTAACCCACAGGGAGACTGTCTGCAACAGAGAGGTGCCAGGCCCAGAGAGACCCTCGTTACCCCAGCCTGGCCGTTCGACACCAGAGGTGTGCAGATGTCTCTGTCAGTCCTGCTCCCAACCTGAAGCCTATTGGTGAACACTCAATAAACTTGCAGATGGTGCTGGAGATTTGTCCCCAGCATTCCTGTAAGAATGCAAGCTTTTTGGACACAGCCTCTCCCAGGCTCAGGGTTTCAGAGAGGGTAATGTAGGTGCCCTCAAAGGAGGCGTGCACCTGGTGAGCTCTGAGCTGGGAAGCCAGGGCAGGTGCAGCCACATAGCGAAGCACAGCTGTGCCCTGCAGGTATCCCAGACTCCTGCCGCCCAGCCTCACCCTGCTGGGCTCTTTCAGGCTTCCCAGGCACCCCAATGGTCAACCACTGTGAGCAAGTGGGTCAGCTCCCAACGATGGCACCCAGGCTCCAGCCCCCTGGCCTATGCCTGCCTGCAGATGGTCCAGCCTCGGGTCTGGGAATGGCAACATGCAGATGGTCTCTTCCATCTGGTGAGGAAGCCAGAGAGACCCAGACGCTGCGGAGCTCACTTCTGAGCTGTCAGCCCCTTTGTCTAAGGGCCTGGCCCCCACCCCTGGCCTTCAGTGCAGCTGAGAGTCAAGGTCCCGGACCTCTGAGCAACCCTGTTTCCCAAGTCCTCAGTCAGGCAGCCTTCCCATGGCTCCTGGACACCTCACCTCTCCAGCCTGACAAGAGCTGACCTCGCGAGAGCTTCCTGACTTGCTGTTCCATATGTTCCCAATGGTGACCAACTCCTGTGCACCTTACAATGGCCCACCCGGGACTGAGTACTGTTACCCCCATTTTAGAGAAGAAGAAATGGAAGCCCAAGAACACACAGAGAATAATGTTGAAGTAAGGATTCAAGGTTCTCAGACTCCAGAGTCCAGGGCTTTTAGCCCCTATGCCATCTTCCTCGGTATCCATAGACTTTGGCTCTAGGAGCCCCTCAGATACCACAGTCTGTGGCAGCTCCAGTCCCTAATACAAAATGGCACGGTGTTCATATAGAACCTAGGCACATCCTCTATATGCTTTGTTTATTTATTTTTGCTACCAGGGATAGAACTCAGGGTCACTCAACCACTGAGCCACATCCCCAGTCCTTTTTAATTTTTTTTTTTTTTTTTTGAGACAAGGTCTCACCAAGTTGCTTAGGCCTCGCTGTTGCTGAGGCTGTCTTTGAACTCACAATCCTCCTGCCTCAGCCTCCCAAGCTGCTGGGATTACAAGTGTGTGCCACCACGCCCAGCTCCTTCATATGCTTTAAATTGTCTCTAGATTACCCATAATACTTAAAGCAATGTAAATTATATATAACTAGTTAATACTATATTTAAAAATTCATATTATTTTGACTGCTATATTGCTATTTTTATTTTTTCAAATATATATTTTATTTTATTTTATTTTATTTTTTTTTTGGAACCAAGGATTGAACTCAGGGACACTCGGCCACTGAGCCACATCCCCAGCCCTATTTTGTATTTTATTTAGAGACAGGGTTTTGCTAAGTTGCTGAGGCTGGCTTTGAACTCGCAATCCTCCTACCTCAGCCTCCCAAGTCTCCTGGATTACAGGCGTGTGCCACCGCACCCGGCTATTTTTTCAAATATATTCTATCCACATCTGGTTGAATCTGCAGATGTGGAACCAGGGGGTAAGAAGGCTAGTTGTATTACACTGTGGTGTGTGGATGGAGCCATGGGCCAAGTCACTCTTTCACCTGAACAACTAGTCCCCAGAGATAGCTCTTGTCCCCCGAGACCCAATGCTAAATAAGAATGCTGATAATAATAGCCACAACCACCTAGTGTTTACAAGGTGTGAGATGCTGTGCTAAGTGCTTTCCATAAGCCATCTATGTAATTCACTCCTAAGCACTGCAGTCCAGAGCAGGCAGAGCCTGGTGAGGTTCCAGTCTCTGCGGGAGGAAGCTAGTGGGAGGGGCCGCCCAGGGTGGCTGGTGGGAGACAGGGCCCTTTACATTCAGTGCCCCTGAGCTGTGCCTTGAGAGGGCTTCCTTTCCCACTGTTTCCTATGAGATTTTTCCTTCATGGCCTTAACGACTATCACATTACCATGGTACGTAAGAAGTAAACCCAACACTCACTCCTTTCGCACAGTGAGTGACAGTAGTCTTATTTTCTGCTAAACGAAGGACACTACCTGGGCAAGGAAACAATGCAAAAATTCAAATCCAGCTGGGCGCTGTGCTGCACACCTGTAATCCCAGCAACTCCGGAGGCTGAGGCAGGAGGATTGCAAGTTCAAAGCCAGCCTCAGCAACTTAGCAAGGCCCTCTGCAACTCAGTGAAAGCCTGTCTCTGATAAAATACAACAGAAGGGTTGGGGATGTGGCTCAGTGGTTAAGTGCCCCTGAGTTCAATTCCCAGTACCAAAAAATAAATTAAAATAAAATAAAATAAAATAAAATAAAATAAAATAATCAAATCCACAATGTCCTTTCCTTTTAGAGGCAGACTACTATTCCACTGTATATACATACCATGTTTTGTTAGTTCATTCATCTGTTGAAGGACACTCAGGTTAGTCCTGGCTCTTCTGAATAATGCTGTTATGAACATGGGTGTCCAAATTTCTGAGTCCTGATCCTCAGCTTCTTTGGGCATTTACTTGTAAATGGAACTTCAGGAACGAGGCCCAAATTCTGGCTTCTCTATCCCACCTGCCTTGACTGCGTCATCTCCTGTCCTTTCTAGTCCTGCCATTCACCATTGGCCAATATCCTCAGCCTGGTCACCAGTGCTGGCCAAAGCCCCAACCCTGAATCTTGAGACCCCTTGCCTGAGCTGCTTCCCATCCCAGGCTGCTGGCCATCTGGGGAGAGCAGCCCGCCCCCTGTGAGCTGCAGACCCTGCTGCCCTGCGCCCTCCAGAGCAGTGCCAATGCTGAGCACCAGCTCTGGAGTTCAAATGCCAGTCTCTGCCTTATGGCATCCTGGGCAGGTTGATGAACCTCTCTCGTCTATAAAATGGGACCATAATCCTTCACGGGGCTGTTGTGAGGCTCCATTGAGGAACCGCAGGCAAAGTATCTCTGACAGTGCCAAGGGAAAGTCACCTGTCACCACTGCTCCCAGTTCCCGCATCAGCTCTCTCCTGGTCCTCTGCAGCGTCCCCCTCCCTCTGCCCCGTGTCTCTAGCCTCAGTCCACCTCCATTCTCCGCAGACCATCACCTCTGCTTTCTTCCCAGGAAAAAGCAGAAAGCCTCCCATGGGGATTCTCCACCATCCAGCCTTCACTCCTGCAAACTCACCTCCCCACTCACCTCCTGTCCTCCCTCTCCTGCTGCCTCAGCTCCACCAGCCCCATGGGCTCCAGCCCAGCCCTCCTCTGTCCACGGTGTCCCCCACAGCCTCTCTCTTTCCCAGCTCCTTCCTCTCAGCCTTTCAACAGTCTCTCCCTGTTACTCAGCTCCCTGCCTTCACTCCATAGTCCCTACCATGGGCTGCCTCTGTCTCCAGCCTTCTACACCCAGACTTCCCCCAAGAGCTTCTTCATCCCCTCGTTCCTCAGTCCCACAAACTCTCACCTCACTCCCCACATGCCACAGCAGTTAGCTTCACCCAGAGGGCTTCTGCCTCTCTTGTTGCTAGATCAGATTCACATCCTCCATTCTTTTTCTAGACCAACTGCTTGAGGAACATGTGGTCCTGAGGACCAGGCCCTCCCTTCTGGATGCTTCCTCCCTTGTTCCCCTCATGCCCCCCCTCCCAGGGTTTCCCTCCTTTTCAGTCTCCAGAAAGGCTCATCCCACTGCTGGATACAGGCACGGGGGTGTTTCAAAGTCTCCTTTCAAGCCTCCTTGTTTCCACTTTTAGAGCCTCTCCCTGGGTGACCTCATCCACTCTGCTGGCGTCAGTGACCGTCCATGTTCTGAGGCCTCTCAAAGCTGCTACAGAGGTTCAGACCCTTCTAGCCTGCTGTCCAGCAAACATCTTGGTTTGTGTGCCCCAAAGGACCTCAAAACTGGGGTCCTCATCTCTCCCTGCCCCTTGCTTCCTCCCGCACACCCCCTGTCTTAGAGAATGGTTCCTCTAGACACCCTGTGCTCCCTTCAGAAGCCCTTCTGGGAATTGGGGAGCAGGGCATGTGGGGAGGCTGCCTGGATCCCTGTGTACTCCCTCTCCCTTCTCCCCACCAGCAGCCCAAGAGGGAGGCTGGGAAATCAGCCTGCTTCACAAAGACCACCTTACTCCCCCGCCTCCCACACGGAGAAGATAGAAAGGTAATGTCTCTCAAACCAGCCCCTCTCCATCCTTGCTCAGGTGCCCAGCTTGCATGGGGTTGGGACAACCTTCTCTCAGATTTTGCTAATGTCCCCTAAGAGAATCTCCACACTGCAGCCCGGGGCCTTGTCATGCACACGTCCCTCAACTCACTTCTTGGCCTAAAACCTCTGAGGTGTCCCCCAAAGCCCTCAGGACAAAGTGCAGACTCATAGGCCCCTCCTGGCCTGGCCACTGAAGTCTTCCCTCGGCGGGCTGGCCTTCCTCCCACAGTTTCCCTGGGTCCTGCTGAACTCTAAGACCTGGGGCAGCTGGGCCTCTGCACATTTGCAAGGGTGTCCATCACGTGGAAAGCTCTTCCCTCTTCTTTCTGCTGACCTCTGTTTGTCCTTAGAGGGGTCAGCTTGATCATCTGGATTTTACTTTGGGTTATAATGCAAAGTAACAATTTAACTTTTTCATTTCAAACAGATATCTAATATCTGCACTACTTTTATGATTAGGAAAAATAAAATAAAATTTTTATTAAAAAAAATGGGATTATCACTGGGCCCAGGAGCACATGCCTGTAAATCCCAGTAACTCAGGAGGCTGAGGCAGGAGGATTGAGAGTTTTAAACCAGCCTCAGCAATTTAGTGAGGTCCTAAGCAACTCATTGAGATCCTGTCTCTGAATAAAAAAGAGAAAGGGCTGGGGATGTGGCCCAGTGGTTAAGAACCCCTGGGTTCAATCTGGAATAGAGAGAGAGAGATAGAGAGAGAGAGAGAGAAAGAAAAAGAGCAAGAATGAATATTAGCCGGGTGTGGTGGCGCACTCCTGTAATCCAAGCGATTTGGGAGGCTGAGTCAGGAGGATCGCGAGTTCAAAGCCAGCCTCAGCACCTTAGCAAGGCCCTAAGCAACTCAGTGAGACCCTGTCTCTAAATAAAATACAAAATAGGGCTGGGGATGTGGCTCAGTGGCCAAAGTGTCCCTGAGTTCAATCCCTGGTTCAAAAAAAAAAAAGAAAAGAAAAGAAAAGAAAAGAAAAAAGAATGAATATTATCTTAAAGTAATTCAGTTCATAACAAAAATGAAACCAAACAGAAAAGCAAGACCTGGACTGAGGGACAGACCCGTGGTCAAGTTCTTGCCCAGTAGACGTGAGGGGCTGGGTGCCCTCCCCAGCCCTGCAAAATAAAGAACATTAAAAAATTAAAAAGCAAGACCCTCAGGTCAATGTGGGGGCGAAGGGATGGAAAGGATGGAGGAGACGAGTTGGTGGTCCTTCTCCTGCTGCTCAGCCTCTGCCTGGCTCTGCCACGCCAGGCCCACCACGCAGCCTGGCCTCTCCTGGTCCCGTCCCAGCACTCGCAGCTCAGCTCTGGTGATAAATAAAACCAGGAGGGTCTCAGGCACCGCCTCCTGCTCTGGCGTAAACAGCGACTCCACAGCTCATTTTTCTCTCCCAGGATGATCTTGCGAGGGGGTGCAGTGGTACCCCAGAAAAGGGCAGTGATTTGTGCTGGGGAAAAAGGGCCTTTCCTGATGCAGTTTGGCGAGAGGCCAGATCCACAGGGGGAGGGATGCCCCCATCTCTGTGCCTGCTCTGCCCTTGGAAGCAATGGGGAGCAGAGGCAGCTTCCAGGAAAGACAGTGAACGATGTGCAAACTTGGGTGGCTGGGCTCTTGCACGCAATCTGTCACCAAACTCTCTGCCAAAGGGAGTGTGGATCCTTGATTGCTTTGAGTCTTGCAGGGGCCCAATTTCTAGCGAAAGGAGTGTAGAATGGGGGAGGTGACCTGGCCTGAGGAGCAGTTCTGCCGGAGGCACCAGAAAAGAAGACTGGGTGGGAGCAATCACTTATTCTGGGGCCCTTACAACTTGCACCAGAGGCCTTTGAAAAGGGAAGAAGACTCCTTTGGGAGGGGAGGCTATGGTCTTAAGGCCGTGCTGGTAACACCCCCGAGCAGGCCATTCGGGTTTCTGTTGGGTTGTGAAGAACCCATCTCCAGGGGCCTGGAGGTGCATAGGGCAGACCTTCTCTGCCAGGGACGGGTCAGCTCCACTGCTTTCTGCAGACCTAAATGTTTGCTAACTGGTCTGGTGACTCATGCTGGGAAGTTTGTAGCAAACCCCATTTTTGGAGAAGCCAGGAAATCTCTTTGGAGAGACAAACAAGACACTGGAGTGCTTTGCTCTCCAAAACGCCTGCTTGCTACTCTCTGCTTCTTCATTCCACCCTAGCACAGATGAAAACCCAAGTGAGTTTGAAAAACATTGTAAAGATCTACTCAAAAGTCAGCTATTTGTCCCAGAGTGCTGGGTCCCACTTGGGTCCCAGGGGGGAAACAAGAGGAACATGCTGTCCTCTTGCTGCTGGAACTGTGAGCAGGAGCCCTGGCTCTCCCCCCAGATACCCTCCTTCCTTTTCTAAACAGAAAGGCTGCAATGGCCTAATGGGGACCGGCCTCAGGGGTGTTTGACCTCAGCCTCCGCTGGGCCCATGCTCGGGAGGGCCCCGTGCTTCATTTCATGCTCTGTGCTACCATCTTGAAGGTCTTGATTCTTGAACAAAGGGATTCAAGGCCTCATATTTTAATTTTTCTCCCATTCTTAGATAATTTTATTTATTTGTTTTTGAGGCATGGGGGATTAAACTCATGCCTCAAAAAATCCTCTTGCATGCTATGAAGTGCTCCACTGGTGAACGACACCCCTAGCCCCCATTCTTATTTTAAAACAAATTCCAGATATATCATCTCATGCATATATATTTCAGTGTGTATCTCTAAAACACAGAAACTTTTTAAAAAGATAACATTAGCTGAACAATAAATAACAGCAGTTCCTCTTTTTTAGGGGAGGGAGTGTACAAGGGATTAAACTCAGGGGCACTTGACCACTGAGCCACATCCCCAGCCCTGTTTTGAATTTTCTTTAGAGACAGGATCTCATTGAGTTGCTTAGCACCTTTTGATTGTGGAGGCTGGCTTTGAACTTGCAATTCTACTGCCTCAGCCTCCTGAGTCACTGGGATTACAGGTGTGCACCATCATGCCCATCTAGTAGTTCCTCTTGATGTTCAACTGACCCTTAGCCTAAGGGCCCTTTTAGTGGCTCTCCCAAACCCTGGGTCAGGAGCCCCTGCTCTGTGTCCCTGCAGCAGGTCCAGCTCACAGCTCTCTCTGCACTGATCTGTTTACTCACCTGTCCCTGGACTAGATAGATGGTGAGTGACTTGAAATAAAAGGACTGGTCTTTTATTTCTATCCTTTGCACCTGGCCTGGCAGAGTACTTTGCACTAAATAAACATTTACTGGAATGAAATACAAATATTTAAATCCTACCTACAGTGTCCCTGTTAAGCAGTATGGCTGAATAATTCCAGTGACAGGGAGCTTAGTTCTTTTTGAGGAACACAGGCTGACAAGCACCGCCCCCTCCTTTTTCTTCCTGTCCTTCCTTTCCCCCGGTACTACATTGAAACCAGGGGCACTTTACATCCCCAGCTCTTTATTTTTATTTTTATTTTTATTTTAAGACAGGATCTTGCTGAGTTGCCCAGGCTGGTCTCAAACTTGGAGATCTTCCTGTTTCAGCCTCCTAAGGTGAGTGCCACCATACCTGGCTCTTTCTCTCTTTTCTAAGTTGGCTCTATCTCGGAAAGGCTTTCAGGCTCCAGTTATATCCCTGAGGCCATATAAAACAATGCTCCCCTTCTCTTCTCTATGTGCATTCTGCACATATTTGAGATTTATCATATCTTCTCCCTTAGGCTGCTCTTCTCTACACTAGAAAAGTTCTCGTCCACTGGGCCCATCAACCCACCCTAACAGAACTTTATGGATCTTGGTTTTGCTGTTTAAAAGTTCATTGTCCATCTCAGCTTCAGATAATCTGCAGATGTGGTAGGCATGGCTTCTAGATCCTTGTTCCCACTGGACAGGGCAGAGTCCAGGATAGAACTCCCTAGCACCCTACTAGAAACCTCCAGAATGCCCCCAGTCAGCACCCAACTGCTCCACCTTCCAACTGACATCTCTCCATCCTGGCCTCTAACCTATTGTGAGAAGCTTTGTCAGTGTTTCCCTGAAGTCTCTGTAGAGGCCCAGGACGATGCTGCCTCCACTCGATACTGACTCTTCATGAGGATTTTTAAAGGATAAGGATAAATCTTGAGTAAAAGGATAAAAAGTAAAAAGTAAAAGGATAAATCTTGAGCCACCATGTCCCATGCCCAGTTCTGGAAAGTCCCTCCTTTCAGGCTGCAAAGGCATTACAGCTCTCAAGTACAGCTCCCTTCTAGCAGCTGAAGCCCTAGGAGAAAGGTCCTTCATGGGCCATGGTCATGAGATGGGAATTCCCCTTGCCATTGGAGAGAAGAATCTGGGGTCTTTCCCTGTGAGACACACTGGGGAGTCAGTGGCAGCTGGAGAACAGCCAAGCCTTTAGCTGAGTCTTTGAGCTCCAGGACATTTGGAGATAGGCCTGGTCATCCCACCCGGGGTGGGGGAGGGAGGAAGTCAAGCTCTATAGGGAAAGGGCAGCAAACAAGGCCACCAAGCCATTATGTCACAGAGGCCAAGTGGCCTCTGCACAGTGCAGATCCTGTGAATGCACAGGGGGGTGGGAAGCTGGGAGAAAAGCTTTGCAAGAGTCCTCCTTCAGAGAAATCATCTGGGCATCAGAGATAAGAGAAGGACCTTGTCAGCAGAGGAAACAAAATAGATAAAGGCATGGATTCACTGAGCCTGGAAAATTTAGGGATTGTGGAAAAGTTCTTTGTAACTGCAGCGGGAAAAGGAGGAAATGGTGGGAGATGAAACCAGAAATGTACCCTGGAGGCTGATCAGGACAGAATACACATAGTGTGGAATTCACCCAGCGGCCAGGGGAGAAGCATACAGATTTTTAACAGAGAAATAACATTGTATATTGGAAAGATAGCTCTGGCAGCTGCTTGGAGGATGGAATTGAGGCTGGGGGAAACAAGAGGAAAACCAGTAGGAGAACAACAGTCCAGGCAAGAAATATGAGATCCTGGACCAAAGTTCAGCAGTGACACAAAGAGAGAAATGCACTCCATAGACATTTCTGGGCACAATTGATAAGATTCAATGAAGTGGGGAATGACAAGGATGGGTTGAGGGTGACTCCAAGTTCTCCAGTTTGGTTGAGTGAATAATAAGGATGCTTTTATCTGAGTACAGTGGCACATGCCTGCAATTCCAGTGATTCAGGAGGTTGAAGTAGGAGGATCACCAAGTTTGAGGCCGGGTTGGGCAACTTATCAAGACTCTGCCTCAAAATAAAAAATAAAAAGGACTGGGGATATAGCTCAGCGATAGCTCACCCCTGGGTTCAATCCCCAGTATGGGGGTCGGGGGAAGACGCTTATAACCATGACAGGCAATATGGAGGGACAGACGAAAACATAACAATTGAGATGATGAATTGTTTTGCTCATGACAAGGTTAAAATGCCTAACAAGTTGGCATTAATAAGGATCTGAGGTTCAGGAAGGAGATCTTGAGGTATAGATGTGCAAGTCACTGGTGTATAAGTAGCAATGAGAACCACAACAATAAGTAAGGTGACTCTGAAAAGAGACTTTGGGTAGAGGAAAGGGACTTACAGAAGAGGAGCAAGGAAATGGTTACATCATTTAATAAAATAAAACCCATGTCCTCTGAAATTGGCAAAATCACAATGAGTTATACTTCACAACCAATTGGTGTCTCCAATAAAAAAAAAAAAAGTCAGACAAAAGTGTTAGTAAGGATGTGGAGAAATCGGAACCCTCCTACACTGCTGGTATATAAACATAAATGGTGCAGCCACTTTGGAAAACAATCTGGCAGGTTCTCAAAAAGTTAAGCATAACCAGGTGTGGTGGCACATGCCTGTAATCCCAGCTGCTCGGGAGGCTGAGGCAGGAGGATTGCGAGTTCAAAGCCAGCCTCAGCAACTTAGTGAGGCCCTAAGCAACTCAGTGAGACCCTGTCTCTAATTAAAATATAAAAAGGGCTGGGGATGTGGCGCAGTGGTGGAGTGCCCTGGGTTCAATACCCAGTACCCCCCCCCAAAAAAGAAAAAAGTTATGCATAGAGTTACCATACGACCCTGCAATTCTGTTCTTAGATATATATCCAAGAGGACTGAACACATGTCCACACAAAAACTTAAAAATGTTCACAGCAGGGCCAAAGTAGGAGCCATCCAGCAGATGAATAGGTAAACAGAATTCATTAACTGTTGAATGAATGAATACACAAAATGTGGTATACCCATACAAGTAGAAAAATATTCAGCCATAAAAATGAATGAAGTACCATACTATACCATGATGAACCTTGATAATATGATAATTCAAAGAAACCAGGCCCAAAGTTGTATGATTCACTTATGTGAAATGTCCACAGAGGAAGAAAGTAGCTTGGTGGTTGCTTGGGGGTGGGGGGATGGGAGAGGGGAATAAGCAGTACCCTTTTTTCTCATCCTGATGGATGCAGGGTTTCTTTGGGGGTAATGAAAGTATTCTGGAATTAGGTAGTGATGATTACAAAACTTTGTAACTATACTTTTTAAAAAACCCACCAAATTGCTGTTTATTGTGCTACTCAGTATTGTAACCAGAGGCCAACTATCACTGAGCAACACCTCCAGTTCTTTTTATTTTATTTTGAGACAGAGACTTGCTGAGTTGCCCGAGCTGGCCTTGAACTTGCCATCCTCCTGCCTCAGTGTCCTGAGTAGCTGGGATTACAGGCATGTGCCACTATGCCTGACTGTTCCTTTAAAGTGTGCAATTTGGAGCTGGGCATGGTGGCTCAGGCCTGTGATTCCAGCAACTCAGGACACTGAGGCAAAGGATGGCAAGTTCAAGGCCAGCTCAGGCAACTTAGCAAGACCCTTAGCAACTTAGGGAGACTCTGTCTCAAAATCAGAAAATTAAAGGACTGGAGATGTGACTCAGTGGCAAAGAGCCCTTGGGTTCAATCCCTAATACCAAAGCAAACAAAAACCAAAAGGATGAGTTATATCCTGTGAAGCATATCTCAATTTAAAATCTTAAAGACAGCTTTAAAATATCCTGGCCTTAATTACATAAAAATGATAGTTATATTAAACAAATCTTATTCTTTTTCTCTCTTGCTTTAAATTCTAAAGGCTAAAGATTAAATAAAGAACTGAAAACATGAAAACAAAATCTAAGCTACCAACCAAACAAATCGTATGCCGAGTACCATGGTTATTAACGTTATATTGTAAACTAGCGCAGTCCAGAGGAAATGTAATGCAAGCTACATATGTTACTTGGAATGTTCTGGTAGCTATATTATGAAAAGTAAAATGAAACAGGTGAAATTAGTTTTAATAATACCTTTTGAACCCATTCAAAATGTTACCATTTCAAAACACAAACAATATAAAATTAATATTTTCCAGAATGTGTTCCTGCTAAGTTTTTGGAATGCAGTATACATTTGACAGAAGCACAGTTTGGTTCAGACTGGCCCATTTCAAATGATTGACAGCCACATGTGGCCAGTGGTTGCCACATCAGACACGGTGATGCTAGGATGGCTGTCGTTACCATGAGGCCAGTTTTATTTCCCTCTGTCTATCTCTGTTCATGATGAGAAGGAAAAGCCCTAGGCTTGTGTGATTTGCTCCAGTGTCCTTGGCAAGAGGCGAGCTGGAGAAACCATGGTCTGTTCTATAACTAGGCTTGGGAGGAGAACCTCAAGGGAGAGTGGAGGTGGCCACTTTGAAGAGGCGAAAGAGAAACTCAGTGATGAGTCTCTGGGGCCCACCCTGAGGGAGAAGAGTGGGAAAGGAAGCCAGGGCACCAGGGTTCTTCCAGTCAGGAGAGGGAATTTCCACAGAATGACCCAGAGTGTTTCCTGACAGCCATTCCAGGGTCTCTTGGAGGGTAGCATAGGAGCCAGGTCAGTGCCCATCTCAGAGCATAGTAAGTTTCCAGGGCAGCACAGTGACAGGAAAACTGTTGGCGGCCACAGCCACCAGGACCGAATAGCATCTGTCCTAGAATTGGGCACATAGTTTATGTTTCATGAATGCTGGCTGAATAGACGCACATCCCATTCTAGTGGAGGTCCACATTGAAAGCTGGAGGGACAGATTTTGTTGTTCTTATGCATGGTTAGTTGCAACTTGAGGTCAAAAGAAAGAGCTCACCGGGCGCAGAGGCGCACATCTGTAATCCCAGCGACTTGGAAGGCTGAGGCAGGAGGATCACAAGTTCAAAGCCAGCCTCAGCAACTTAGTGAGGCCCTAAGCAACTCAGTGAGACCCTGTCTCTAAATAAAATACAAAATAGGGCTGGGGATGTGGCTCAGTGGTGGAGTGGCCCTGGGTTCAATCCCTAGTACCAAAAAAAGAAGAAAGAAAGAAAGAAAGAAAGAAAGAAAGAA